>VZRJ01000202.1:4254-100229 GCA_013397565.1 Ptilonorhynchus violaceus
CTCCAATAGGTTACAGTCAGTGGCAATATTGAGGAACCTTCTAGCCCAAATAATTCTTGAAACAATCCAAAAGTATTGCACATTATTAAGCTGGGAATTTACAAATCCTCATTACTGGACAGTCTTCAGGGTAACTTAATCATTAAGCCTTGAACCACAATCTCAGCAGAATGTGGTATTTTTAATAGCACTTGTGGCATCGTGGAATACCATGCATTCTTTTGCTGTATGATTTATTCTCCCTAGATACAAAATGGTAAAAGAGATGTGTTAATCTATTTTTATTCAAAGTACAGAAATAGCTCTGTTACAGTTCAGGGATTGAATAACTGATATTAACATACTACTTGTTCTTAGTCATGCTATACCTGATGCCCACAGTAAGAATATTGACCAATTACAGGCAATGATATACAGCACATTTTACAGATCATTGCTAAATATTACGTTGTTCTGTTTCAATGTTTCCCAAAACACTGCTGCAAACCAAAAGCATAAAACTACTACATTCAATAATGTATGCTGGTTGCAACTTTGTACTAGAAAAATACTCACAGTGAGATGACTCAAAATTATCCTTAAAGAATGACAATATTTTATATTATTTTTCCCTCTTGTTTGAATACTTAGGTCACTGTTCTTCCAGGATTTATGCCCTACATATGAATAAATTTATACAAATGAGAAAGAAGTGTGTCAGAATGCAACATTTATCTCAAACTTGAGGGAAGCTGTTACTCGATTACCTGTTTTTCAGCATGCAATTAGAAACTGGCTATTAGTGCAGAAAGGAGAATAAGGCAGCTTATCTTGCTTGTCTGGCACTTACCAGTCTGTGGCTGATAACCCAGGCTGACCCTGACCTTGGCAGCATTGCACAAGTAATCTTTATGAGAGGATGAACTGTTCTTTAACAATTTCTCTAATATATTAGACACAAGAAAGGCATTCCTTTAACAAAGGAATGCATATTTTCTTTTTCCTTCATGTCTTGAACAAATGTATTTAAACAAGCTGCTGCCCAGGACTTCAGATTCTCTGTTTCTCATTGGATCTCTGTCCTTATTGTAGTACCCGGGGACTTGATGAAGTGCATTAGTGAGGGTTACTTCTGAAGTCTTTTTCTCTCATTTATTTGGACATGTTCAGATTGTGTTGCTTAGTGACCTAAAGCTGGAATATTGCATTAGAATTAACAACATGGCAGCAGGGACATATTTTTAGTCTATTGTCGTAAGAACAACTAAAATGATGAACTCTTCTCCTTTATCAGAGGAAATGCACTACTACAAGCAGAGAAGGTAGGATAAAACAGGTGATGCCATGGGCATTGCCATGGAAGACACCAGATAAGTCAGACTGAATAAATCACAGCTGTTCTATTGCTTAAATTTCTATGTGTTTGGTTCTAATGGAAGCTTCATCTCTTCAGGACATTGGATATAATGTTCACTTAAACTCCAGTGTTACTTAAAATATATGCAAAATTTGGAACATTATTACACGTTTTCAAAGTGTTTTCCTTGTCTATTTCATTTTCTGTAGCTAATGTACTTATCTTTTAAGGACAGCAGAAGGGAAATAAGATACACGTGCATGGAGACAAAAAGTCAGAACAGAGACTAAGCTGTAATACGATCAAGGTAACCTGCTTCGTAATCTCAGATCAAATCACTGATAAGCAGCAAGAGATTAAAAATGAACCCCAGTTGTAGAATGTATTTCTGACAGACTGTGCAATAGCAAATCTTTAAAAATATTACTAGACCTACTGAAGACAGCAAGGGCAAAGTGTTGCACTACAGTATTATCAGATTTTCAGTTAGAGACTACACAATCACTCCTAAAATGCAAACTAGAAATTTTTTCATTATTTTCTAGCCAACAGAAAAAAAAAACGGATGTAGAACTAATTTACTTATCATTACTGATAATTGTGCCATGAACAGGGAAGAATTAAAAGAAGTCACTGCAATTGCAACAGGTGCACCGCACTGTTGAGATGAACCACCATTTCTATGCAATGCACATACTTACCCTTCACACTTCTTGGTTTCATAATGTGCATGACATGTAATCCTACTATGCAGCTACAAACCCCACAGCCATGACACTGGGCCTGCTTTCTGCAGTGAAATAAAAAAATCCATCAGAAGTCAAAACCAATGTGACAGTTTATGTTAATATTCATTGTGTAATTCTAAAGGATTCAAGTTTATAATGCTTATAAAAAATCAATCTCACAACAGATATTGATTAAAATAGATGTAATTACCTGCTAATGATCTTAATATACTGAGCTTGTTGTACCATATTTTTCACAACTTGCTTTTCTTTCAGAGAGACCAGGATCAAAATATACCCTCTTTCCACGTAATTTTAGGTCTTACTGTATTCCAAAATTATTTTTACCCTGTCAAGTGGAAAGCTTCGTGCATTTCATTTGAAAGATGGCCAAAATTCAAGGAGAAAACCCCATAAAAGTATAAGCAAATATATCACTACATTCTCGGACAGATTTGACAGCAAGCCACAATCTAAAATGTAATGATGAATTATTTTATATGACTGAATTCTGCCACCTGTACCTTGGAAAATGGAAGAGTAATTTGGTTAATTACAGGCTGTAATTTCAGGCTTAAGAAATACAGCCAGTAACAAACATTAAACAATCTACTCAAAGTCAGCTTGTTGGTATTTGACAAAACTGGACAGAGACTCAGCCTGGGAAAGCCAGTTCCAGGTTTATTAAGACAATGCTCAAGAATGACGTATTGTCATTCCTTTAGGTTTAGTCCACTCTTTTCTTTCATGGCATTGTTATGGTCATCCATAAGTTGTTATTTCCAAAAACTCCATGTTACAATCAGTTCTATCTGAATGCAGATATTCATTTCATTGTCAGGAGGAAGTGAATGCAAAAAGCTCACGTGTTCATTAATCTTCGTTAATCTGAAAGTAAATTCTTATAAGCATTTTTCTGTATTGCTTTTCTAGAAAAGTAAGAAAGTCTTTGCTCACTTCAGATAAGTTGAAATTCCTATTTTCTAAAAAAGTTCTCTAATTGCATATGACATAGGCCTCTACACAAGTTACTGTAGGCAAAATATGAGCGAGGAACGTCATTAGTTCACCTGACTCTGAAAGCAGAGCCATGGTGAAGTGCTAACACTTCAAACAAGACAAAAAATTGTGAAATCTGTCTAAATCAAAAAGCAAAGAGTGCCTTCTTCAGCTGCTTTACAATTTATATGGCAGAACAATGATCCAAGATGGAATTTGGCCAGGATGTTAGGCATATGAAAATCTTTACTGAATTAATTGGTATCTTTAACATTCTCAGTGATCAGGATCTTGGTTGCAACTCATTAGTAACACACTCTTTTCTGTTAGCATAGTGGCTTCAAAACATAGTTGATTGAAATCTCTATAAAACTGTTCCATATGTATATATTGTTTATTAATTGCACAAGTTTGGAGTCTTACGACTGAAGGCCCATTATTTTACCTGTTATTCTTTATACCAGAGGAGCTTAAAGAGAGATACTGTCCCTGTCCTAAGGAATTTGCAATACATAAATCTGACCCAGATTGACCCTGATTAGCTCATGAGAATCAACAGGATCACAGCACATGCTGGTTTGACTGCAGCAACTCAGGGAGGTGTCTTTTTCATTAATCAGGATGACCATACACCATACAGATTAAGAGTATTTGACACCTCTTTAATTGAGGGTGACAAGTCTTTAAAAAGATGAACACCTAATCTCACCCTCTTACATGGCAGCAGAGCATGGCTCTGACATAGGGTTGAGGAAACAGGCAAATATTACTACTCTGCTCTATGCATATCTGTGTACACACAGAATAGGCTTTGTCTGGGGCAGGTGCAAAGCCTGCTCAGTTTTGAAGGAATCGTTAGAATCTGTTCCAGGTACTGTCAGACTCTGTTCTTGCTGCTCTTCTGCTTTTTATCAGATAAGCCAGGTTGAGCAGAGTGAGCTGTGGTCCTAAAACCTTGTGCTTTCAATCTGTCTAAAACCAGCCTACTGTGGGCATGACACTGTAGGTCGTGGTCAGCATATTTTTGACTGGTGAAGGGAAATGAGTGATGCAGTGGCTTAACCAAAATTGCAAAAGAATGCACGATGTCATGTTTCTGTGGTTTTTTTAGCAGACAAGGTATTGTATGGTGAGACTGACAACTGCCAGTCTGTACACACCTGAATCCATACCATAAATTCTTGCATATGTCTTGTCAGTGGTTATTTCTACAGAATCATGCAGCAGTGGAGTTCCCAGAAACAATCTCATTTAGATTTGCTGGAAGCTCTGTTTATCCCTGCAAGAGGTTTCAGCAGGACCTACAGACTTACTAACGCATGGCTCTCATCTGAAGAAACTACTCTGGGAACTGGAACAAATTATCTGGGAATCTAACATCAAAGGATAACAGACAGCAACAAAAAAATATAAAAATAAAGATTTTGACCTGAAAAAATAGCCCCAAAACCACACTAAACTTATAACCCAGCAAGAGATTTGCTTCCATCTATTGGAGCCAAGAAAAAAATGACAGCTGAGCAGCAAGATCTTCTAACATGAGACATAAATCAGTTAGTACTTTTCTTAGGCTACTGGTGTTGAAAAGTAAATCCATGAGCTGATATGGGAAAATGCTGGATGATTAAAATTACACGAAAGTATCCAAAGTATCCCAGTAATTTTATCCCAAAGTTATCAGTAATTTAGACATTTTAACAGTGAAAGCTTAATTGTTAAATTTCCTAATTTATTCTGGAACATACTCAACCTATTTTATATTTCTTTCATGCAAAATTGCAGAATGGAGCCTTTGATTCCTCAGTGTTCATCTCCAAGTAACAGGACTAGCACCTTTGTGTAAACATGGCTCATAGAGAGTAAGATGATGATGATGATGATGATTAATACGAATATTTCTATTTGAAAGTTTTGTGCTGAATTTTTGTGATGATTTGTTACCGTATAGAATTGCTGCAATCTATGAGGATTTAGAGGCTTCCACATCATAGTAACTCATCTGTCCTCTCCAGAACCAACCGGTGGACTTATCAGAGAGACTGAGAAGCATCAGCACATTTTTATTTTATTTAAATGGGATAATGCCATAGAGCTGTGTGGGTTAAGGCCATTTAGAGCCTTCAGCCTTGGTACTAGAGTGGTCTTGGGCATTTAATACAGTATTCTCAACTTTTTTTCAAAAGTCTCAGCTTGTTAAAATCAATAGAAAAATTCCAACAGAATTCCATATGCACAGAGGCAATCAGGAAGTGGAATATTGTTTTTACGAACTCTCTTCCCAAGTTCTATATTCTGAATTTTGAAATAACTGTAAAAAACCCTGTAACATCTAGAATTAGGTTATGGCACGCCATCCACATTTCCATTTAGTAGAAGCAGTTACTGACTCAGATGGTTTTCACTTTTACAGCACAACATGGATAGACAGCAGGATGAATGTCCTTACAGTATTTCATCATGTATAATTTGTTATGTCTGATGTAAAAAAAAAGGTATACTGGAGATTTCTTACTTAGAGACATTGTGACAAGTAAACAACAGAACAATTTGATAAATTATCTTGAAAAATATGTTGTTTAATAGCAGTACACTGATACTTACTGGTCATTTATGCATGTTCTGGTTGTAAAATTACCTGATTTTACCTATGAAGAGAGGAAATTTAGGTTTACAAGCTATGACATAATATTTCCATACAATTAAGAACTTGCTTTTAATTATCCTGCTCTTACAGTTAGCAGTAGTTTTTTAAAGCAGATTTATTATCAGGGAGAAATACTAAACTTGAATCTGTCTTATCCAAAATATGTGGTTTTGTTCTAAAAAATGTATGAGAAAAAATATACAGTGCTTATCTGACTCTCATTTATTGTATCGTTTGTAAAGTACTGCTTGTTTTGCACTTTGAATATTATTCTCATCTCAAATTGTCTCAAGGGCCAAAAGTGAATTTTCTGTTATAGACACAACAATTTAGTAGATATGGAATGTTTTTTGTCCAGTCTTCTTATCTGTTCATTGCAAAATTGAAATTAATGTCTTTAGCTCGAGGCTGCATAGTTTACTGTCATTAGTTGGGGACAGTCAAAGATGTGAATTTTCAGTAGTAGAGAAGCCTTGGGATTTTCAGCTGTTTCTGAGATCTTAATCAAAATTGTTACTGATTGCTTGGGAATCAATGAACACACTCCTGAGGAAAAAAAAAAAAAAAGGCAGCATAACCTTAATATTATTCACAGTGTTTTGTTAAAAGGCGCAGTGATTCATAATGATTATTTTTCTATTGTAATGTAATATAGTGAGGAATGTTAAAGAATATTATCCATTTTTTCTACCTGTAAATGGATCAGAAATATCAGTGCTTTTGATTTTTTTGAGGCAGTCTTACATGCATGAGTAGCTTTAAACACTTAGGTTTTCCTTTTGACTTCTTGTCATATGAAGTTTGAGCATATTCAAAAGTCTTTGGCAATTCAGGGCTTGTGAATTCATAGCTTTGTAGTCACCAGACACTTCAGTAACAATATAATAAATGCTTGTTTAAGAGAATCAACTTTGTGATGATGACACAAACTCCAGCCTGTTACATTAATGGAAACAGCATTTCTTAATCACTGAAAAACTTTAAAGGTGAGAAGAGGACCATAAAAATCATCACATTTCACTTCCGGAGAGTACCATTTCCATTATATTATTCTTTATTAGCAGCAACTAAAATTTGTTCCTGTTTTTAACCATGTATGACTGAATAGGAGTTAAGCACTTTTAAAAATACATTGACTAATGTCCAGTCAGACTACTGAGTTTCAAAACCTTGTTTTTCTTGGATCTCTTTCAAACAAAAAAGAGGAAGCACTTCCTTTTACAACACCATGTCAAGACAAGGACACACACGCTCACATATGCACACACATACAAAAAAGGTACTATTCAAGTTGCTTCAGAGTTTATTGACTGCCACATGCGATCCTAAATGATAGCAGGAAGAAAAATGTATAATGCTTTGTAAAAAAATAGCAGCTTATTTATGCAGTGTTTCAGTAATTAAAATATTGCTGTGCAAAATACAAGAAGTAAAGATAATTGTTCAGATCAGGCATCACAGTCAATGATCTGTATTAATAAAGCAACAGGCTTCACTTTCCAAGCATATATATGTATAAACTATTTTAAATCCCTCTCTTTATATACATTATGGTTGCAGGCAGCATTCAGATTTCATTTTCAGCAGTGTAAATATGAAATAAAAGGACTGACTGGGCCTGTTTCACTAGCAGTTTCACTCAGGGCCATGCATTTGAATAGCCAGGATCGCAGTGCTGGCCCTGGGGCTACAATGCACATCTTTACAGTGTATTTTTGGTAGCAATAAGGAGAGGCTGTGTTTTCAGAGGATTGTGTTGACAGCAAAGTATATCGATGAAGGCCACCTCCCTCACAGTGAAGGTCTGTCTTTTAAAACAGCACTAAAACAAAATAGTCGTTGTGTTTTGACAAGGGTCTTAACAATTTACAGCACAACAGCCAGAACTGCAAATAGTGCTGGATTTCTCTAAACTCTAACTCCAAACCTGGAGGAAATACTATAACTAGGGCCTTTTTCTTTTGAAGCTTTTTAAAATACAGTATCCATTGTCGATGTAAACATTCAGAATCCCGGGCTGATATTTCTTTTTAAAATGCAGACTTTTGATTTATGACAGCTGCATTGGATCGTTAATCATATATTATCTTTATGGGAGCTTTTTTCTAACATATGTTAATTGGCTGTTTTCTGTGACAAATTATGAGCTCTTACTTTGATGAGGTTCAATTGCAATCATGTTGGAGTTGAGTATGTAGAGTTTCCAGCCCCCGCTGGCTCCTTAAACCACTACAAACATCTGCACGTCACTGCAGTGCTGAGTAATGGCAGGATTTGGGTTGATCTGATCTCTGTACAGAGTTTTTTCCACAGGATATTTTCAGCTCTTTGCACTAAATTTGTTACACGGTTTGCTGTTTTTAGCAAAAGAGCTAAAATTAACATCTTGTATGGGATTATTAGAATACAATGAGAAATAATTAGCAGTGCAGTATACTGAAATCTTTTTTAATATTCAGAAACTTCAATGACTTATTAGAAATTCTCTGTCAACTTTATTGCATTCAAATTTGGTGTCGTATAATATTTCCAGAAGCAAAAATGCTGCCTGCTTTTTGAAGTCAATGCTTTTTTAATTCCTAAATGTAACATTTGCAAGTTCTTTAAAAAAAAATTTTATTGAGAAGTGGTTCACATCACTTTAATTTTTTTAATTTTTACCAAAAAAATGTATTTCCCAACTCAATGGGAAATATGTCTAATTGTGTTTTACATAAACTTGCCCATCTTCCTGTTAGTAAAGAAAATTTTGCACTGCAAGTTAGTGCTTCTATCTTTTTGTGTGTTTAAGGAAAACCATGCTTACATTTGTTCAGTGTGTAAATTAAGGAAATTCAGAAAAAAATCACCACAAAGGAAGCAGTGTTGCTGCTTTTTTTATTTGTTACTTAATCTTTTGATGATATTTGTACACATAGTCTTATTTTATACAGTGATTAATTAGGAATACTGAGACAGAAAATGTAACTGTATTTTAATGTTTTTACTCAAAGCTGTACTTAGGGTGAATGTGCAGAAATGTGAAATCTTATATATTTTAATAGAGAGAGAGCAGCCTGGTCATAAAACTGTGTCAAACAGTATCAATTACATTGCAATTAATTTAGCAGTACACTACACAGCTCAGCTTTGACCTAAACCAAATGGCAGCAGATAAATCTGTCCCATTTGTTCTTCAGAGAAAAGATGGGGGTTAAATTTCCAGGCAGGTGTTAGAGTTTAGAATAAGAAGAGCCAGATGTGTATGGAAGCTACTTCGGTCTCTTGAGGGTGGTTTTAATTCAACTGTTTCCCTGGAGTATCACACAATCAACGAGTTCCAAATCCTGGGGCTACCTGCCTTTATGTGAAATCATGAGAACTTTTCTTCACAGAATACCACTGGACATATGTGCAAAAATTAGAGCAGAAATTAAAGGTAAAAAAGGTTAACCTCGGAAAATACACGAACATCAAATTTCTTTGAATTTCTGCAGTGGAGAGGTGACAACCAAGTGGAAATGCTTACAGAAGAGATGTATTACTATGAGGAGAATTGTGAGCAGTGCAAAACTCAGACCATGGATATTTAATATGTTGCTCTAGTCACCCCTCGTGGTAGGCAGCATTTTACCGCTGAGCATATGTAGGTCATAAGCAGCAGAGTAAAGAGCATTAAAGCTAGGTGAATTGAATCAGAGAGGGGTTTCAAAGTGATGATTTTGAATGTGTTGTCCCTACTTCAGAATATCAGTGACAGTAAAGTGATGCATTGTATCTTGAATTAGTCTACACAACGATACTCAGTTCTACTTGCTAACATAAGCTTAGCTGGCTTTAAGAAAATAAAGCAAGGTAAAGGGAGATATACATGTGAAAGAGAGGGCTTGGCACTTTATTGGATTTTGAGGCCTGTGAGCCATGTGTCTTAATTGGGGCCAGTTGGGATCATTTAATAATTGCTGTCAGAAGATCAAATTTAATTCTCTTTATAAAAAGACCACAGTGGGATACAGTTAAACAAATTGTCATCTGAGGTTTCAAATGAACTAAGCTTTAATTAGGTTGATTAGGATGCTGTAAGAGAGAGAGGGAAACAGGAAATTGATGAATCTGCTGTGTACAATGTTGGACCTTATATGACAGTACTGTCAAATATCTTTATTTCAAGAAGGTATACATTAGCATAAAGGATGATAGAGCTAGAACAACATGCATATATAAATGCTTTACGTATACAAGATAATTATAACTTTCTGAAATGAGTGATTTTAAATACAGGTATTAATATTTTTATGATCATAATCTTGCCCTTAACATTGCTTTTATACATGTTTAAATATTCTAAATTATCTTCTTTATTTGTTTACATACTCACTGATTATGGCAGATGAGAAGTATAGGATATTTAGTGAAAGCCCTCAGAATTTCTCTGTTGCATAATAAATATTCACTGTACTTAGTTCTCAGAACATTTGCATGAGCAAATCCACAGGTTTCTTATCCCCAGATTTCCAACAGAGAAACTGAGTAAAAATTGAAGGTGACATGAAATATTTTTGGCAGAAAAGGGAGCAGATCTCAGACGAGTTTGCATCCCAGCTTTGAATCCAATCCTTTGCTCTATGCTGCACGTTACTTTTGCCGTAGCTGTTTGTTTCTAAGGATATATTTTGTTAGAAATCATCTTACATATCAATAGAGCTCAAAAAGTGCCATTTCTGAGAAAACATAATGTACATTCATGGCCACAATAAGATTTAGCTAATGTATCTTTGTATTGATTACGTTTTTGCTTTTTCAGCATGCTTTTAGGATAATAATAAGATGATCTCTGCTGGCAATGGTCCTATTAGAAAAACAAAATGCTCATTGAAGATAGAATAGAGACTATCAAGCAAATTCCACTGCATTTTCCTTCTGCAAACTAGGAACATTCTATAGATATATTTTCTTCTGATATTTGTCAAGGATGTTGACTTTTTGCATTGTCTGCTGCCAAATGCAGTGCGTTTTATATGAGTAAAAAGTAAATCCAGCTTCATGTGCTAATGGAGTGGTTACAGCTGAGGTTTGGTAAGCAGGGTGTGATGCTCACTTGTGGCTTTTGTAGTTATAGACAATAGCAGGTGTACCTCTGTGTTAAACACCATCCCTTGCAGTACAAATTTTGCTTTTACAAGTCTTGAGTATGAATTAGTTACCTAGCACAGTTTTCAAAAACGGAATGTGAACTATGATGTGGTTGAGCAGCACACTAAATTAGACGAGGCTATTTATGTCGTTGTAACTAATGCAGATACAAAGCTGCAGCACTTTTAGCTCTTTATCATATCAGCATAACTCCTCAGTGTGCTATATATCTTAGGTTTCTCTCTTTCTCTATTTTCATGTGAATATTGTTAACAGAAATATATCGATTGCTTGCCTGGTTTTTAACCACTGAGAACAAAAATGAAAATTTGTAGAATATCCCACTAAGCTGGAGCAACAGAAAATTTCTTCTTCAATAGACGTTATAAGCCAGACATTTTTCTCCCATGAGACATTTATTTTTTTTACTTTTTTTACATAGCAAATTCCATGTTATGTTTCCTTTCTTATTATCAGCTTTATCTGTTCATGCATTTTTCTAGTCCCAAACCAGTTTGGATCTTCCAGCATAGTGAGATCCTTCTTGTCAAGATGCAGCCAGGAGGTAGAAAGCAAATAGCTTCAGCAAATGATTTATGGTGTGCTAGCACTAACAGATATGGCCACATTCTTTATTTCTTGGTAGTCAGAACCCTCCCTTTTTCCAACAGATGCTTCATCCTGAACATGCAGAATTACAGATATGAGGCACAAGGCAATATACGTGCAAGGTTTATTTCCTATCAAGTGGCTTGTAAATTCTTTGTAATTGTAAGTGCTGCTTTGTTATACTGCCACTGTACTTCTCTTTTTTCCTTCTTTTAGAGCAAATCCATTCTGAATTCATGTGTTTCTACTTAAATTGTGTGTATTTTGTATGTTTAAAAGCAGCAACCTGGCCTAATTTATGAGCTTTGCCGTTAGAAAGAACACATTTTTCACAGAGATAGTTCCTCAGTGCTCTGCTGTGAAATGCAGGTGTGGGGGTTTTTTTTTATTAGCTTTATTATGTACCTGACATACATTTCATCTCCTTTTGTCCTTGGGAAAAAAAAAATTATCTGAGTGGGATTGGAAGCATTAATGTAGACTTTTGAGCTGTCATGGTCATTGGGAAGATTGATATATTTCCCTTGCTTTTTTTTTTACCCTCCTTCTTCTTCCTTCTCCTCATTTTGAGCCTGCAGCTGTCTCTGGGCAAGCAGTTGAGTTCAGGGAGTGTCATAGTTTTTATCCTCATATTTATCATATTAGTGTTTACACAAAATGAATGAACAGTTAGCAGCTCAGCACCTCTCCACAGTGTTGTGCAGTCTACATTTTAGAAGAACTATATTTAATTCCTGACATTTCTGGGAAGGTCAGGAATTAAAACAAAAAGAATGTGTTTCTAGAACGGAGTATACAAGAAAGAGAAGCAGAACATCTCTCTGTCTAATCATTCCTCTTTAAGAAAGACATTTGCAGACAAAGGACATACTGATCTGAGTTTGCATTAGAAAACTAATAAAGGTACTTAAATGTGAGTTATGTGTTTAGGTCTGTGCTATAGGAAAACCAACTTTTTGTTTCTGTGGTAGAATAGTTGTAGCTGAAATGGTCTAACACCACAGATGAGATTATTTCTAGGCAGAGATAATATATCTCATTTTCCAACTTCTATAGCTGGAAAAAAAAGATCAGTTTTGGGTACACTGAGGAGCCAAAGAATTGTACAATATAAAGCTAATTGATTTTTTCTCAAAATTATTAATCTACATTAGGTACTAACTCTGCTTACAACATTTGCCTGACTTCTTTTTTCAGTACTAGTGGTGGATCTCTTCTCATGTTTGTATGAGTAAAAAGAAGTAGAAATAGAAATACAGAAATACAGAAATCAGTAACATTCTCAAAATTTAAAGTCATGTCTGTCTGAGACTCATTACATCTTTGGTGAGTGAGTGATGGACTTGGTTCACTGCATCATACAAGATCTAATAGCATAAGATAAATAAAAAAATATCTAAGGCATTATAATCAAAATTTTCAAGCCTGAGTAGGTGTTATCATACAGTGAACTACCATCTCTTAGCTTGAGAGTCTGTCACACGCAGATTCCATGGGACTCCCAAGGTTTGTACAAATTTTGAGGAATTTCAGTGGCTCAGGACACCTGTAAAACCTTTCGTGTTTGATTGCTTAACTTCTCTAGTAGGAAGCTGAACCACATCAAGGGATATGGTTAAGAGTCATTGTCCGTTTTTGGCTTAGGTAGCTAGCCAAATTCAAGGTATTATAGGTTGTTGCCCTTAGGGAAGGGAAACTGATAAGTTACTCAAATATTTCCTTAAAACTGTTTACAAAGTTTTATTATATCTCTAAATAGAGCAAACTTTGAGAATTGATGTTCATTATCAGGTATTAATGTTTGAGTTCCCTATCCCATCAGCTGAGCTCTCTCCCAATGTCTCTCTCTATCTTTTCAGCTTCTCCTTATCATCACAAATTACAAACTTCTATAAAATAACACCTAATGGAGTTCTTTGCTATCTTTTTTTCAAGTATCCAGGACTATAAGATCACAGAAGTTATGCTTAACAGCAATAATTCTATTCTTTCTATCTCTTTCATCTTCTGGACATTCCTCAAATTACTCATTAAAATGGCAATCCCATAAGCCACACTTCCAATCCAGAAAAAAATGTTATGCCACTTCAAAATATTTATACAGTTTTCCTGTCAAGATATTTCCCATCACTACCCTGAAACAGTTTTACTTTCATTCAAGCTTTACCTTGACAATTTTTGTCACTCACTTTAGTTATGTTGGAAAAGATTCCTTTTATTAACCCCTTGACAATGTTTCTATAGAGTCTGTTCTCTGATAGAAGTACACATTTTCTCATAATGAGGAACTTATTCACATCTCAGTTTTTCTTCTCTTAATTTCTACATTCGCATTCCCAGTTTTATGGTATTTTCATCCACAATATCTTTCCCTATTCTACCTCCTTAGATGATCCTTCCTAATTTTCAGCTCAGTCTTTAAACCAAATACAGTGCTCACTCATTTATTTGCTTGGTAATTGAAAGAAACTTTGGGTTCTTTTTATAGTTTATTTATTTATGCCTCAAAAATACTGTTTCTAAAAGCTTTCTCTTTTCTCTAAAAACTTCCTGAAATGATTCATTTGCAAATGTGTAAGACATCCCTTTTCAGAGTGTGATTATGAGGTTTCTGAAATCCAAGTCTTTGTTCCTCCTCACAGAGATGTAGTGGTAGTGCAGCACAAACCTGGAACAGGAGAACTCAGCTGTGTTGTTAAACATTGATATGATTACAGTGAGAAAAGGGACGATTCCTTTGGAGGATTCCAAAGGAGAATTGTTTGAGTGGAAAAAGGGAGGATCCTGGTTCAGAGTGTATAAAATTTCTCTAGAGCTTGTTGGATGAAGACAAAGGACACCAGGCCTGTGTAGATCTTGACAAGTGCACCTGTTTTACCCAAAATTCAAATCTCTTCTCCATCTACTCCATCTTTTGCTTCCAGACTCATCATTGATCATAGTTCAGACACTAAGTGCATGTATAAAGCTTCCTTGCATTTCTGCAACTCAGCAAATTATAAGCAGAAAGTAATCAAAAATCTAGTAGGAAAAAATCCTTTTGAGAATCAATCCATACTTTCTTCAATAGAGGAAATCTAAAATTGCCTGTCACTGATATTGGCATTACCAAGCACTTGTGCCCAAGTTCAGACTATGATTTGATATTGCAGTATACAGCTTTTTCCAATAATACCTGGAATTATCCCCTTATTCTTAAAAGCTCTTTCAGGGATTTATGTTCCTCACCACAGACTTCCTCACAAGCACTAGTAACAAATCTGTACATCTGGATCTAACCACAGTCAGAGACTGCTTTCAGCTGATGCAATAGCTTAACACTAGAGATTTTAGACTTTTCCTGTAATAAAACAACACTCTCTAAAGTCCTTTATGTATGAGACTGATCCCAAACTATAGCACTGGTATCTTACCTGGTGTGCAAGATGCCTTTAAATGCACGTAGACCCAGATCAGAGTAGCTCCAAGATCTTGAGTAGTACCTTTTCAACTCACAAGGTGCTAAATCTTACCCAGTTGGCTGCTGAAATCTTCCTCTTCTCTTTTAGCTCAGTAAATGACAGACTGAATTTGTAAAACACGTTTCATTATATTCTTTACACATCTATTAACTATAATGCAATCCAATCAAATTATTATCTCTAAACTCCTAAGTGAATTTACAGTGGTCCAGTTTCTCTACTCGATTTTCAGTCAGGTTCCCATTCCTAGGCACTGTCTCCATTTCAGACCAATTAGGTGATTCAGGTTTCAGTCCTTTATTTTTTTTCCCTTTTATTTCTTAGCGTGTCTGCTTGAATAAACTGTTATGCTTCAGCCAGTCTGAAGTACCTCATGGATCTTATTCCATATATATTGGTCAGACTCCCATTACCTAATCATAAACCTATAAATATTTTCTTCAAACTATTTACTTTACAATTTTTTCTTCTGAATGATGGGTAGACATGGAAATACCACCCAACAGTTATTGCAGTTTTAAAACTGACTCTTCACAGGTATATATTTTATACTAGTGTTTAACTTAATTGCTATCCTTAAAATATACTTTAGCGTCTGCATTCTTTGCTTTGCAAATCAAATACTCTTCTTCATTTTCACCATCTTCAAAAATGTTGTAAATTAGCCAAATCTTCCTTTCTTCATCAAGCGTAGCAGGCACATATCTTACTGAGGTGCAGGCAATCAGTTTTCATCTAGATTGCTGGTGGTTGCTTCTTCTTTTGGTGCACTGCTGCAAGCAATGGCTCACCTTCTGTGGCACATTCCACAATCATTTGGAAGTCCTTTGACCTCCTGTCATGGTTCTTTACCAGCATGACCAGGCTTCGTATAACATGCATGTAATATTCATAAAATCCTTCACTGCGCTGGATGGATGCCTCTCAGCACACCCTCTGAGAGGTAAGCTGAAGTCACTCCTTTTCGTATAGGCATGGATCGGCTTAAAAAGAGAGGCTGGTGCAGACAAGGTATTCTGTGTCTGGATAACTCAGTCTTTTGAAAAGCAGGGTCTGTGGCACAGGGAAATAGGGCAGCTGCTAGGAAGTACCATCTTCTCTGCTGTTTAGGCAATGATGTTTAGTTTGCCCATAAAAAAATTTCGGGGGAACTTTGCAAAACAAGAGCACTTTGCAAAACAAGAAACTCTTCCACCCACGCTGCACAAGTTCTTGCTCTGTGAGATAACTTGTATTTGAGTTAGGTGCTACATGGGCCACAGTTGTCTGAAGCATTCTTACAAGAAGTCTTCAGATGTGTTTAACTCCAAATTGAAAAAAAAAATCGCAATGCAAGATATTCTCATGGCTCTTCCAAGGCACACAAGTAATGGTATTGATTACAAGCCAGTAACTTAGCTTCAAGAGAGGAATTATCTGCAATTCATTGTTACATTGTCATTGTCCTATGTTGAAATATAAACATGAAAAGCAAATAAGGTATAACTCTGGAAGTTCAGACTTTAAACACATTCTATTATCCTTTACACATAAACAGATACACTGATAAATGGAGTATCAGTTGAAATAGTCTTACAAGTCCAGCTTTCAAACTCAGTAGCAAAACTAATGAAATATTAATTCAAATCAAATTATTTAACTTTTCTCTAGAAATTCTAAGTAACAACTTATATATAGGGAATGATTTTGTAGTTTTTAAGTTTATGAACATTTTACTACTGCCTTGGTTCAGAACTTCATTGCCCTTGAATTATTCTCCATCATAAATTAAGCTCATGCCATAAGTCAGCAGTCAGGTTAGATAACTTAAAAGATGAACAAACCTGGGTAGTTACAGATTACAAATATTTTCTTTATGTATAGAGTTTTTTTGTTTGACTTTCTGTCTCTCTAGTAGTCTCTAGTACTTTATCTATGATAATATATCCATTATGGCTTAAATGTTTGTTTTATATTTCCTGTAGGAAAATGCATGTTCTCTTGAGAGTTAAATTTAGTAGATTAAAATTAACTCCCTTCCAATCTTTTCATATGGCAGCCTTCCCATAAGATCAAAAGACATAAGTGTAGGTTATGTTTAATTTCTAAATCAGAGTGTTGTGGACAGATGTTTGAAAGCTTAAGATGACTCAGATTCATTTGTTGCATGGCTTTCTGCCTGGAAAACCATACTGTAGATCGTACCATTGCTGCTTTACTGATATATTGCCATGGTGATGACATATATAATTTTATCATAACCTTTCTGTTAATGGCCCAAACTGTGTCTTTTGTAATGACCATGCAACCAAACCGCCATATAAATGTGAAGAAGCACTTCTGTCTTTAATGTCAGCTGATCTCAGTCAGATAACATGATAGACGATCATTATTTTCACCCTTCTCTGCATTTCTTTCAACTATATCCACCTCAAGGTGACAGACCCAAAATGAGCAATGTCTTCAACTGATGCCGTATGCCCAGCTGTTTCTTCACTGTGTAACTGTCTTTGTCTGTATATGGAACAAAATCAGTCAGGGTTTTTACAGAACACGTTTGAGTTACCATTTTATTTTGTGTTCTTCGCTGTCGATTTTCATGGTTATGTTGCAGTTTTTGCACCTAATTTTTCATCAGAAAAGTAGACGATTTGTTCTTACTCAGTACATTCACATTTTTATTTAGGCACTGATTCAAAACTTGTTTGAGAGAACAGGTTTGCATAAAAAAGACCATAAATAGATATTTAAAGTTACTTTTATATATCAAGATAAGAATGGTAAGAGAAAGGGAACAGCATTTTTCTTTCTACTTCCTTATATGAGCATAATAAAAAATAATATTGTTTTGTTCTTCAGTTTTAACCTAATTAATCCACTCAGAATGCAAACTGCTTAATGGAACAAGGACATCGTTATGACAAGTTTGTTTCTTTTGTAAAGCAACCACGAAAATGCTAAACTCTAGCACATTTTAACTTGGTTTTTCTCTGGCTGCCTTCTTGTTTATAAATTAAATATTTTTACTGTCTTGTTTTGATACTCCTTATTGCCCCTGGTGTAACTGCTCAAAAGACACTCTGTCTGGGGCGTTGCAGCAGAGCAGATTCAGACAGTTCTGCTCGGAGAAGGAAGTGGAGAGTTTTGGTTCCCATTTTGCACTTCTGGAACAGTTTAGGGAAGGAAGCACCTTTACACCTTTTATTGTTCGTGGTTGCTGACATAATATCCTTCCCTGACCGCTCTGTGCGTGTTTCCTGCCATTCTGTCAAGATTCTTGTGTGTTGCAGAGAAGGGACAGCGAGCGTGCATGTGTGTGTATGTGTGTGTGCACATGTCTGTGTGTGAGTGTTCAAAAAGAGACAGGAGCAGTCAAGGGATCTGCTGCGCTTGTCCTTTAGCTCTTTTCCCTTCTCAAGGCTCAGATCAATCTTCTGTCAGCTACCACTGCCTCTGCCAAATCATATAGTGAACAGAAGCCTGCCAAAAACGAAGTTCCTCTTTTTGTAAGCAGTCTGGTTTGTTTTGGTTTTGTTTTTTTTTTTTTTCTTGATGTTTGCCTTTGCAAAAAGAAAAAATGCAGAAAACTGTAACACAATAGCTCAGTCTAACTCAGTGTTTCTTTAAATGCAGTTTGTTTGCACGTGACCATATCATTAAGTTGGAAGGTTTCTCTTATGTGGAGTTACCTTAACAGAGTTCCTTTTTAGATTCTCTTGTATAATTGAAGCCTGCAGTACTATCTGAGTTTTGAAGAACATTCACCTTTCTAGTTGGTCTGTTTTATTAGTGTTACTGAAATAACAATTTATCAGTTAACAGGAACTTTAATACTTAATACTGCAATCCTTAATCCTGCAAGAACTTTCAAAAGGTATCGAGAACACTGGTGAATTCCTAAAGCAGCCATGGGGATTTGTTGGTCTCCAGAGTTCTTTACATTCTGTTTGACTTGGAAATTACCAGCCTTTGAAGGTTATAGCCCTTGTATGAGATGACTTGATTAACTTATCTGAATCTCATTGATTGGGAGTCAATCCGGCTATCTTTTTTATATAAGTACCAATGAAATATATAGAACTATGTGCAAGCACATGGTAAGAATAGCACTTGAACCACTGTTGATAGGTATATATGTGTGTGTGTGTATGTGTGGTGTCTGGGTGTGGAGGGGGAGTGGGGTGGTGGGGTGTGTGTCTGTGAAACAGTAAGATACATATAGGGAAAACTACAGCCTTCCCAGTTTGTTTCTAGTAGTAAGAATAGCAGAAATTGTGGGTTTTTTTAAAAAAAGGAATGAAATTTTCTACAAAAACTGAAAAACTTTTATTTGAAATTAGACTAGTAAGCAAAAAGCAAACTAGGAACTACAGGAAGAAAGAAAGTTTTTTAATCCATGCAAGAAAACTTAACTCACTGCCTGTTGAAGCAAATTTATGGTTCTTTGCAAATTGTGTGCTTTATATATATGAGCTAACAACTTTTGTCTTCCACTTCAGGTTCTCTCAGATTGCATGATAATCTTTAACAATGAAATCATCCTTACTCCCTTTCAACTTTATTTTCCCGTACATCTCCTTTTCCACTTAAAATAAAACTAATGTAGTTAGTGGATTACTACAGGTAATGAAAGAACAAAATTCTGCTTATCAAGACTTGCATGAATTGCTTTAAGATAATTTTGTGTAGATCACGGGAATTTCAAGTGTTCTGACTTTAAACTGTCTGTAAAAGCTTTTGTTTTTTGAAGACTGGTCTTAAAAGTGGAACTGATAAGTGCGTGGGAGGGACTCAACAGACTGCTCCTCCACTACGATTTTTGTCCTTCCTGACAGAGTTTTCTCAGTATTACGTGATTTTTTTTTTCTGAACTCAGTCAGCATCAGCATCTTGATCTGCAGAGCAGCTCATCCTCACTAACCAGTCACCACTGCTCTAATCTGTCCCCCCTGACCTTCCACCTCGCAGTGAATGGGAGCTTAGGCAGACACAGGGCTGTAAACCGATAGTGCCACTGGCCTCAGCTGAATGAAGGGAAAGGAAGTTGTTCCATATGCATTTGCTATGGATTAGCTTATGGGTTTGCTGCTACAGAGAAAGCCTGTTAGGCTCCTTTGAGTCCTGCATGTGCATTGGGAAACACCATTCTAACTTGAGCTTTGTGTTGGAGGTAAGACTGTGGGAAAAACAGGAAAGAAACCCGATCCAAGGAAATTTAAAACTGTTTCTAAAAATAGACTGGGTTTGTTTGTCAACACTGAAAATCAGATAACACTGTCTCCTAACTTTGTTTGGAAAAAGACTTTTAAAAATACATTTACAAAATAAATTTATTTCAAACTTTTGGACTTTTTTTAACTTTTTTTTTTGGTAACAAAAATTATCAATGATCTTTGTATCTTTTTAAGCAGTGAAAACTTACTGATTTCAAATATAAAAAGCAGCAAAAAAATTTTGCAGCCTACATTTTTATTATATTCACAATATGAATTGTTTCATATTCTGTGTTCTGCATAATGGTAATAATATATAAATATGCCTAGAAAATAATATAAAAAGGCATTCATGTACAGAAATGTGATAAGTATTATACTCGAGCATTTGTTTTGCCCAACAAATTCCATCATAGTGGCTAGTTAGAAAACTCAGACTGCTTATTCTTTAACTTTTTTTTCGTAGAGTGATAAAACACTTGAGCAGCTTAAAGTTTAATGTATGCAAAGAAAATCAAGAGAGAATTGAAGATCAGAAGGAGTGAGATCTAGCTTTTCTACCTCAGTAGGTTTGAATCAGCGCCAAATAATGGATTAAATGGCCAGGACATTAGCTTAGTGTTATGTAACATATTGTGAGAATTTATCAGGTTGGCTGAGAGACTACAAGCTTAGAATAAATAAGGAAATACCTCTGTTTTAAAATTACTAATTTTTTTTATTTCCAAGGCAATATTTTTACTACACTATGGAGCTAACATAAAAACTTTTAAAAAACATTGAAATTTATATTGTTCCAATTTTTTTCCTCTTCTGTGTTTCAAAAAACTGTACGCTGTTCTATTCACAACATATAAATATAAAAATATGGTAAACTAAGATTATAAAGACGAAAAAGATTGTGTCTTTTAGCTTATAGTAGACTAACTAATTTCTATTGGTTTTTTTTTCAATCCAGTCTTCTCTTGTTAAAAATACTTCAGATATGATAAAAATTAATTATATTACTTATACATTTTGTGAAATATGGAATGTGTCCTGCATTGTGTGTTTTTATATACTGCACATATCTGTCCTCAGCTCTATGACAGACTCAGTATTGTAAAGTTCAGTGCATTACTAAAACAGTGAAAATATTTTTCAAAACATTCTTAAATTATCATCTGCCTCTATTATTCTGTTTTTATAAGGAAAAGTGTGTTTGCTGGTTATAAATCCTTTGTCAAAACATTTTAGAATTTACATTGAAATAAAAGGAGGGGAAAATATACTAGTGGTTTCTTCAAGTATCTTCAGTAATACTTTCACTAATCTATATTCTTAAAGAATAAGGTTAAGAATTTTGGGTTTAAAGCAGCTGACATCTCTTATATATCAAGTAACACTTTAATAAAGGTCCATCGTATTTGCATAATGAGGGACATTATCACCTCTGCTGTCAAAACACAAAATTGTTTTCCCTTCAGAAATGAATTAGCTGACCTGCTTAGCATACATAGGTACAGAAGGGTTCATTAACTCTCTGATTTAGGTAATTTTTCATATTAGACCTGCGAGTGATATTTAAAATTAGAGACACCTAATTCTGTCAAAATTTTCGCAATGTGTATTTCAGTCTTTGTCTTCATTTCTTGATATATTTGTGTTTGGGGTTTTCTTTCATAAAAATAAGCCTCTGAATAAAATTATTTTTTCTCCATGCATTACTTATTTTACATGTGCCGTAAATTTTTATTATAATTTACTTGTACGCTAAATTATAATGAGGATGCTTGGCCAGCTCTATATAATATCTTCCGTCTGGTTATCAATTTCATAATGACATTTGATTTCCTTTCTGTGTTTAGCAGGAACGGATGCAGGGGACTGTGAACTGAGTAGTGCAAGTGCTGAAGAAGGAGGTTTGTTTTGAGGAAACAGGAAAGAGGAAGAAAAGAGAAGGGAAAAATACGTAATTTTAAGGAAGAAGGAGAGGAAAAAAAACGGGGACTATGGGGAGAAAAAAGATTCAGATTACAAGGATTATGGATGAACGTAACAGACAGGTGAGTTGCAAAAATACCTTACTTGAAAATCTTGTTGTATTTATATGGTGACTTATTAGCAAAACTGATTAAAAAGCTGATAATTTTGTGTAGCTATGCATATACCTACATACATGTATCCATATACATACTGTATGCTAGACTGTCAAAATAAAAATACTTTTGTAAACACCAGAAACCTCACACAGAGTGTTTTCAAGTTTAGTAACATGCACAGTTAGGAAGTTATTCCTTGAGGCCTTGGTTCTACAGAGACTGATACGTGTGCTCTACTCTGCACTTGCTTTGACTTCAGTCTGGAATATACCTGGTCTGGAATATACAGAGTTGTTACAGAATACAGGCTTTGGGTACGGTATTTGGTGAACTGTTATAATATGAGTTATAGTTATATGAGGACTTGCATTTAAATTCAGAGATCCCAATTATTTATGTTTCTTCACCTTTGCAGTGTTTTTATTTTTGCCTCCTTCATATAAAAGACACTGCTTCATAAAAAAATCTCATTTTTCCTTTCTGAATTTTAAAAAGAATTTGAGTAGCCTAACATATTGTAAAACCCACATACAATAATATTAGGATGTTGTAGGTGTAAAACCAAGTGATCATCACTGACACTAAGGCTAAATAGGTCCAGCAGGACTGGTTAACTAATTGTTACCTCTGCTTGAGTTAAAACGGCTGGGTAAATGTCACGTGTTATCAACACTATCTCTGCTAGTTAAAATGTGGTCATAAATAAGAGAATTTGCTTCCCTCTTTTCACAAAAATAAAATTGAACAACTGACATCTTCAAATAAAATCGGTGAGAAGTTGCTGCTGTTTACATTTGATGTAAATGAATGGATGTTTTGTTGAAACTGGAGATTCACAATTGTGAGAATCTCTCCATGTAATTATTTAACACTATGATTAATGTTCTTCAGACACCTGGCTGCAATTTAGGAATAATCTTCAGTAGCTGATTTTAAGAGCTTCATACTGAGTTACTGTTAATATAGTAGTTCTACTAATTTGATCTATAAATTTCTTCATATATTCAGGGACTTTTTTGAGAAGCTTTTAGTCTTGGAGGATTGTATAAAGGCATAAAAAACTCAGCCTAAGCATAAAAACTTACATTCTTTAAATATGTTTTCCAAGACCTTTTAGATTTTGTAGTGTTAGAAGTAACTTGTGATCTCCATGGCAGAAAATCAAGTGTAAAAGCAAAATGTTCCTTATGATGGATAATAACACAAAACCTTTTGTGTTTTCCCTAAAGGCTGCATGTTCTTATGGGACAAGCCAAAAAGCAATAATTCTAGCAGTATAAAACTATCATCATTTTTCTTTAATTGTCTTATAGCATGGAGTTGAAATTAGATTTGAAATGTTGAATTGCATGTATCATTAAATATGAAGTCAGTAGTTGTTTGGAACTTGCCCATGCCACAATAGTTTCTTTCTGAAGGAAACCTGAATTATTTTGTAAATGATGCCAAAATTTTGCCATTAGTAACATTAGTTCATACAACAGTTTCAACTTGCTTACTCAAATGTAGGATTTACAGAGATTTCAGCCCCAGTTTTGTCAAAGATATTCTTTCTAGGGGTTAAATTTACTTTTAAAAATGAAGACAGCTAGTCTTTCAAATCAGGCACAGTAGAGTTTCAAGAATTCCAGCACCAGCTTTCAGAACTAATACTTATGAATAAACTGTAACACTAGAATACTGACAACTGTAGTGTTAGTGCAGGAAGTGTTTGTCTTGCTAGCGTTTCACAGACCCATGAAGGGACACCTTCCACCAGACCAGGTTGCTCAAAGCCCCATCCAAGCTGGCCTTGAACACTTCCAGGGGTAGGGCAGCCACAGCTGGGCAACCTGTTCCAGTGCCTCAGCACCCACACAGTAAAGAATTTTTTCCTAATATCTAATCTAAACCTACTCTCTTTCAGCTTGAATCCATTCCCCTTTGTCCTGTCACTCCATGTCCTTGTAAAAAGTCTCTCTCCATCTTTCTTGTAGGCTCCTTTCAGGAAGGCTGCATTTAGGTCACCCAAGCCTTCTCTTTTCCAGGCTGAACAATCCCAATTCCATATTTGCTAATATCTATCATATTGATTAGCTACTGTGAGGCTGGAGATATAGATTTACATTATTTTACTCTCTACATAGGAAAACTGTCTTGATTCTGATTCTTACTTCTACTAATATATTGAATGATAATTTTTAAAGTATTTCTATTGGGTTTATCTTGCATTTAGTGCCTTGATTTAAAGCTCAATGAAGCTGATGAAAATATTTTCATTGTTTCATTTGGACTGTGAGATCAGGCTTTTTAATTGCAGTGATATGTATGTGATTAAATACAACTGGATTTTCAATAATAGCTGATTGATGTTTTCACCATTTGTATGAGATATACTCGTTCCCAAACCTAACTGGTTCCTAAAATATAATGTATCCCACGAGGTATTGCTGCTTCAGCATAGAAGCGTCAGTTTGTTTTCTAACCTGCACACTTCCAGTAATCTCAAAATACTAATTTTTTTATATTTCTGTATTGTCTTTTGATTTGATTGCATAAATATATACAAAACAAAGATTAAGGGGTTGCACCAAAAAAGAAAAGGTTAAAAGTTTTTGATTAATAAAACTAAGATGCCAGCTCAAGCACAGTTCCGTAAAGGCTATTTGTGTCTCCATTTACAGATGGAGACTTTTTCTTTCTACATCACCAAAAGATGTTTGCAGGAATGGCAGCAAGTCAATTGACTTGAAACTGACTTATTTTTGCTTATATTGAAATACAGTGTGGTTTCACAATACAAGGTATGTTAGATGGGAATATGATATACCTGGATGGTGTATCCTCAGCTGTTCTTAAACACATAAATCCTCTGCAGGACAGCACATGCTGGTAAAAATACATGGAACACATATCAAATGAGGAGATATAGCAGCAGTTTAATTATTCTGTCTCCTCTCCCGGTGCAAAGGTGAATCTGTTTGGAAAGCAGAATATTTGCAAAAGGGTTTTAGTTGTTACAAGGCCTGGGGAACAAGATTTCTGTCCTTGCTTTTCCACTCACTTTCCCAGCCTCCTGAATAGCTATCTGTGTCAACCATTGAATGGTGTACTTGTTCTGGCAGTGGAGCAGCTGTTTTCTTCCACACTACTATCTGCTATAGTAGGAGACTCCCTACTCTTCAAAGTGCTTGTTTGAGTGGATTGGGAAGGATAAAAATAGTGTTGACCTCCCTTCAAGAGAATTTCTTCTGAGCAAGTCTAGTTGGTTGGATTTCTGTACTTTAGATACCATAGTGGTAATAAATGTAAATTCAAACTATCCAGAGTCAGATGCTTGGCTGCAAATCTCACAGAAATGTGCAATATGAGGATACAATCTGCTCTTTTCCAAAAACTTTGACTTTTTGGGATAAATTGAAGGAAAACTACTGCAACCTAGTCATTAGAGGGCAAATCCTTTTACCCTGGCCTGCTTAAGAGCTCTGTCATTGACTTTAGTGAGTGCAGAATTCAGGCTTTTAACTAGGAGGAGCCATTAATTTAATGTTGTTTCATGTGGGCTGCAAGTTGGCTGTATTTTTCTAGTCCTCATTGTTACTACGTGGAGACAAAGGTGGCAAGAATATTTGACTCAATGAGTGATCATAAATTATCTTTGGTTGTGAAAGTTTCAGAGAAGCCCATCTGAAAAATTGCCTTTCACTCTGCTTTTTTCCACAGGTAGAAGGGGTATGAATAACTGCCAGGCTTAGAGTAAATGTGTATTTATTTTGTGTAATTTGGTTACCACCATAATATTAAAGGGAAATGAAAACTCTCAGGAGAATCGAGTTAGAAGCAGCCAATGTGACCAGATAGTTTCTTTTTATTCTTGCAATGCTGGATAATATAGTCTTCATAAATGTGGAATGAATGGCTGGTAATATTGTTCAGGCTCATGAGGTTGTGTTAGCCCTGTCAACAGACCGTTCAAGTAGACTGTGACTGCTTACATGATATCAGTTGCACCACCAGTAGGATCGATAGCCAAAAATATTAGCATTGACACCTGGTGCTAGAAGTTCCTGACTGCTACAAGTTCTTTCTGCAGAAATTTCAATTGAGCAGACTGGAGAAGGCTTCTATGAACACTTATAGGTTGGTTTAAAAAAAAAAAAAGAGGAAGGTCATTTGGAAAAAATGTATGAACTTTATTTTCCTGTGTTTTCTTAATTGAAAGAAATAATTCAGCTACCTTTGTTATGGTCAACACGTGAAGAAAAAATTGCATTCATCTACCTCAGGAAAGTCCTTGTATTTTTTCTGTGTCTTTTATAAGTTTGACATATTTTCTTAGCTTTAATGAGAGCCTTTTGTGGTCTGCTTTAGACAAGGATCATCTGAAACTCTCTTTGCAGCCATCCAGACAGGGCTGTCCAGGCCTAAAATAAATAGGTGTAATGACATAAATGATATTGTATTACTGTTATACAAGGTCACTTACAAAACATCTCATTAAATCCATGGTCTGTGAGCTAAATCCAGAGGTACATTGACCCAGGAATGAGGGCATATTGACCCAATGATTTTCTGGTGTCGGGTCTGGAATACCCTCTTGTTTTTAATCCCCTTATTTTTTTCTAGTTAGTATAAGGAAATCTGAGGTCTTACAGAGTGATGCACCATTTTTTGTCCCTCTGATTGTCTTGCTCATTAGTTATGCATTTTTTTCCTGCTTCTGAACATTCACAGTTAAAACTGAATTGAACTTAGCTAATTATTTTGCACAATGTTCAAAACACTTCTTTCAATTTTTAATGAGCTTCTGGGGCCTTAACTGTTATTAAATACCATAATAAGTGTACACAATATTAAGGTGCTTAAACAGTGAGACAACCTCTTTAAAGTATCATGTATGTGTAATTCAGTGGGATATAGCAGTAACAAACACTTGCCATTTGACTTCTTCATGCCCAGACATTTTACCATTCTTTGATTTCAGCAAATCTGTAAGGTCATAAGCCAAGAATTGTTATCAGCTCAAAAGAGAACAAATTAAAGTAGAGGAGTAAAGTGAGGTTATGGGGCAGGGGAAGAATATCCTGAAGGGAAATGACCATTTGCAGGAAGACCTAGATTTGTTCTACTGACTTGGATACCTAATACTGCTAGTTTCAAAATTAATTTCAGCCTCATGTACCTATTTTCCTCTGTGTTTCAGCTCTATTTAAAAGGAAACGGTAAGAGATTATTGTCTGAATCAGAAGCTTCCCTGTAGAAAGAGTGAAGAACCTTGAATATTAATGCTAACATGAGCACAAGATAGATAAAAACTTTTCCCCGTTTCCCTATATTTGCAGTATTCTCTCATGGGATGTCTTCATTTTACCCAAGACATGATATTTCCCTGCCTCCACCCCCAAGGAAGTGATTTCACGTGAAAACATAACTACTTTACTTGCAACTAAGCATAATTTTGTTCAATGAAACTTTGTCTTAAACATCACGTACTTTTTTATCTTTTACATATTTTAATTCATTGTTTCTATTAAATTGCATAAAGGTATACACTTGAAATACAGCATTTAAAGTTGGGTATTGGCCCCAGTTTTTTACAGGTAAAGTTTGGTTTCTGCAAGCAAAGAATTACACCGCATGATTTTATGACTCCTAATTTGTAGTGATCTGTACAACTCTGGCAGCACTTTTCGTATCATGCCAAACTACCTGAGAAGTAAAGTTTTAAGACAGCTGCTGAACTGTGAATTTCTAGAATGCAATATATTTAAGATTAAATGTGCTTGTATTACAAATTGATGTTCTGAGCTTGATTTAGAGTGAATTATCCTAAGGTAAATATTTAGGTCAAATTACTTCTAATTTGAAGTGTGAGCAAGAAGAAGCCTAAGTAAAGAGAGTGCAGTAGTGAATGAGACATCTGCCAACACAGCAGAGCTGAAAAATAGTGCAGACACAGGCATAGCCTTGCTGTCTTGCAAGGAATGGTTTAGAAAGCCCTGGGGGAGAAAAAGCTGGAGGTGGGAAGCAGAACTGAAGCCATTGTGGAGAGGAAGAAGTTACACTCTTCCTGTTATGACAGGAAATGCAGACAAATGTGCTTCCTGACCATTTGCTCAGCAGGGAATGAAATATTCTTTGACCTTTACCTTACGAACATTTTAGCAGCACAGAACTAGTAAACATGTTTTTTACAATAAACATGTATTTGTACCTGCCAGAACTGGTGATAGCATACCAAAAAAAAGAAGTCAGCTTTCTTGTATATTGTATTAGCTACTGTGGTTTTGAGATTATGTTTTTTGCCTAAAATATGTACATATCAGTAGATCTGTCTATAATGGATTTAATCTTATCTCTCTGATTCAACAAAAGGAAGTGAAACATCAGAGATTAGCCATTATTATTCTTTCATCCGTTTGTTTTTAGATCTTAATTTATAAGTTAAAATGGGAAGTGTATTGATACTGGCTGACCTCCTAATTTCTGAGGTTGCCGTGTCATCTCTTAATTAATATGTCTTTCAATTATCCATCCTCTCTTTTTTTACAAGGGAAAAACTCGTAAGAGAGATCTACCGTCGTGTTGAATTTGGGCAGACTGAATTGTATCACTGCTTTAAGTATCTGATCTGTTATTTATGCACAAAGATTCTAAAAATGTGGTGTAACATACAAAACCTTCTTTTTTATGTGGGTTAATCATGAACATTTTATTTGTTATGGCTGTAATTTTAGGGCATCCTCTTAGAATTCTTCTTTATCTGGACTATTCAGCAAGTCATAGCTCAATATGCTTGAGGCTTTCTGGGACAATAGCTCATTTACCAGCGTACATCACTGCTGTCTCATCCCTGTAAATTATGCTGGAGGGTTACAAGAACATGGAAGCAGTCTGCTGAAGGTCCCTTATTGCTCTTTAAAGGATCTTTCATTTAATATGACATGGCCAGCTGTTGCATAAAGGAAGGTTTGTCTAGAGCAAATCCTGCAGTGGTGCTGTGTCCCAGTGCCATTTGAGGGTTACTGTAAAGATTGTTGCAGTCAGACCTCTTCATGTGACAAATAGATCTAAACAAAAATCAGAGGAAAATAAGAGGAAAAGGGGAAGAGAGAATATGACAAGAACTGTTGCTTCTCCAATAGTTATTTGGGGTTTCAGCAGGGTAGGTTTAGGTGCCTGGCAGTGACATTTTAGTGAAGAGCCTCTCTCATTACACATGGCCAGCTTGACGTTATGTTTGAAGTTGGGTAGGCTGCTCTTGTAGTACCTCCTACTTGTCACATACATCATATCTAATGTGCCCGCTCTAGTCCCTGTCAGAAATTTAGACTTTCCAGATGAAATAAGGACAAACAGACAACATTTCCTTTTGACAAGACGGTGCCACTATCAAATACTTCTGTGCATCAGTGATCCCTGTTTTTCACATATTTAATGGCAGAAAATGTGTATGGGAAGGATTATGTGAAAATTCCCTGTTTCTCCCATTTTGCTATGTCAGCAGCTGTATATCTTTGTAGTCAGAATAGGAAGAAGTAAGAACACTGATATTCTGACACTGGCTGGACTGAATTACTTGAAACATCACAGGACTGCTACTTTGAAAACATAACGTGTTAGCACATCTGCCGTGACTGTTAGTGACAAATATGGAGTGATGTTATGGTTCAGCCTCTGGTAGTATGTGAGACTTCAAAAAAAGTACTAGGAGGACTTGAATTAAAACTAAAACTTAACTTATCTAAACTAAACTAATCCCAAACTAACTCCCGCCAAAAGAATGAAACAAAAACTACATGTCAACAAAGATGAATAATATATCCTGAAGGCTGTGTTCATTAAATGAGAATATTTATGGCTGCCTCTGTTTCTTCACTGATATATTAACATCTCTAAGAAGTATAAAATTGTTACAAATTTACTTAAATAAAGATTATTTCCAGTGGCAAGTAACACTATTTACAAACCCACATAGCTAAATTAAAATTTCAGCAGATGAAAGAATCTGTATTTGCAACCAAGCAACATTACCTTCTAATTTATATAGCTTAAGTAAGTTTAACTTACTACTGATTAAACAAGAAAGTCTGCTCTGAACCAATTACCCTCTAAATGGAGCATATCAGTGTGTGACACGCACACTTGAATTCAGGCTGTTTACAGCTCCACTTGCAGATACAGACTAGGCCATTTGAGAGGTGTTTCCATGGAATTGAAGAAGAGCTAGAATTGAAGTGGAAAAACATCCTTTTAACAATTCTCTTTTGTCAATGCCTGTCTTTTAGCACATGGGTCTCACCTTAATTATAATTTCATCCAAAGTGCATAAAAAGCTTGCTTTGATTTATATCAAGGAAATTGAAAGTTGGCTACTTCACTGTATTTTATAATCAAGTAACATCTTGATTACCTCACAGCATACAAAGTCATCAGCATTAATGCTTATTCATATACAAAATGCTTCAGACTTTAGTAACCTGCCTTCTTGGTACCACTATGCATAATAGGAGGGCAATTAAATTTAAAATAAATAAATAAAAATTAAGTGAGTAGAATAACCACAGTTCTAAGACAAATGTAAAAGGCTAGTGGGTTTTGAGTTAAAAAGAAGGGATGATAAATTAGATTATTTTTGGTAGGATACAGAAATAATTGTGGTGCTCTCCACCTTTTTGCAATACTTATAAACAATTCATAAAAGCATCTCAGAGAAGTATTTAGAAATTGTATCTTCGTATAAAACCTTATGTTTTATATACACATGCTTAAAAAGGTCTTAGAGACTGTTGAATGTTGGCATCCTGTCTGTCTCACATTCTCTCTCCACTGCACTTTCATTTTTCATAATTTTCACACTGTCATTATAAAATATTCTATCCCAAAAAGAGAAGGACTTCCTAAATCGCTTATCCTTCTCCTAAAGGAAAGTAAATTGGTTAACAAAAAATGTACAAATTAGCAGTGATTTAAATAGCAGGGATAATTAAGCATATGTTGACTAATATTATCAGGAAAGAATGTGTAGTGATTTGATTCTTGGTGCTGAAGAAACTTAAAGAGATAGTGAAACATATGCATTTTTGCGGGTTGTCTTTTTTAAAATATGTTGATGAGTTGTCTCACTGTATGTGTGTATTCCTTCAGTGTCACTAGTGTTGTTTATGTCAAATGACAAAGTAATATTGTCAGTTGTTACATGACACTATCAAGACTGAGTACTTTGAACACAATATATAATAATAAGTTTATGTGAACACCTGACTTTTTTGGTACTGTAGCTACAGCTTGTGTTCATGATGATGTGTCTTGTTCATTCTCAGCACTAAGTCAGTTCAGGCATAATCAGAGTTTCTTAAGTGTAGGTTGCACACTGCCTTCCAGCTAAACAAAAGAAAAAAAATGTTTTAAATAATTTATGCTAATTTTTACCACTCAACAAAATTTGTTCAATACTAAAATATGATCTCCTGCCTTAGACAGGTGAGTGTGGGTGAGTATGGTTAACACAGCAAATGGTGAACAAATTGATAGACAAAAACTGTTAAGTAATAAATGTGCTGTTCACTTATATTGCTCACAAAGGTATTTTGGCATATGGCATATTCATATTCCTTATGTAGGAGAATGTATCCAAAAAGGTGATTCCTTTTTTTAAATGGCTTGAAGAGTATTCTTAATATTTTCTGAAGTTACTGACATGACCTTTCACTATACATTTGAAAATACAAGTTCCCCTGTACTATAAACTGTTGTAAAAGCATATTAAATTTACATCTATATATATATGTAAAGATGATTTATTTAGATGTATATCTAAAGATATATAGATGTAAAGATAAACAACTATGAATGGTGCGTTTAAACATTAATATTCAAAATCACCACTAGTGAAACAGTAGTAGATACAGTTGTCTTTAATGCATTAATCAGCAGTTACAGAAAGCATTATCTGGTAGATTTAGAAAATATTAGAAAGATCAAGAAATTAAAACCAAATCAAATTCAGAGCAATTAACATTACACATAAAAGAAAGAGAAAAGGAAGATCTAGCTGATTTATTGGTCTGGTTTGGGTTGGGGTTTTTTTCACTTTCCATAAAAAGGGACTCTAACCAGTATTATTCTGGTGATAATTATGAATTAAGTATCTTCTGTGTAGCACAGCTGTGTGGTTTTTCTAAATGTTCAGGAGTTTTACCTAACACTAAACACAAACAGTGGCTTTTAAAGATATTTTTGTACTGGGGTGTACTTTAATGGTGAAAAGCTGTAGCATGCTAACTGCAGAGGTTTCTGTGCAACAGAAACCATACTGTACGGAGATACTCCACCTACAGCACTGTGGTCAAAAAGTTGATTGAAAGGCATGTTAGATACAGAAAAATATGTTGAATCAGTACATTTTATTTTCTGTATATTTAGTTATTTCTAAAACAAGCATTTTTATATATGTGTGTGTGTGTGTGTGTGTGTGTGTGTGTGTGTGTGTGTATGTTTCAACCATTGCATTGCATTTTTCTGTAATCAGAGAAACCTTTACAGGAACATTCCGAAGACAAGGATTTTTATTATTTTTTTTTTTAGAATTTGAGTGAAGTTTTGTTACCTCTCTCATTTTTCATTCCAAATATCAACAGCCATGATAGACAAATTTAGAAAGAACTAACTATCAATTATGCATACTTGAGACCGGTGCTGTGGAAAGTGTGTTTTAAAAATGCTTGAATAATTGTATTTAATTGTAATCCATCTTTTCTTAACAGTACATTGATGAAGGCTGAAATGATTGAAATTACAGTAAGAGGAACAACATTCAGTATGCATTTGGGAGAATAAGTGTTCAAAGTATTGGCACAGAGCCTCATCTTTCTGAGACAGTCTAACAAATAGGGATTAGCAATACTTAAAAGTCACGTTTTCCTTGGCCTGACATGCTGGGATTTTAAGGTAGTCTGGGGTTGCATTTAGTATTAACTTGCATTAGAAGGGTGACAAGACAGCAGCCATATGAACCATGTACAGACAAATCTTCTTGCCTCAGCATTAAAGTGCAGAGGTGCCACTACTTACGGGTGTATAAGGGATGGTAGCAACAAATGCAGAATCAGGCAGACCAATAAACTTGGTTGTGTGCCTGTCCTTGCAGTATCAAGTACCTTGACTATGTGTCAAATTTGATTAATTGTAGGCTTAGCAAAAACATTTTTTGGCTTAAAAATCTCTGTCAATGAAAATTTTTTAATAGAAATTGCACATATGAAGAAACAGATTAAAATTCAACCATACAATTAGCTTAAACAGCTCTTTGTAGTTTCTTATTTCGAGTTACATGTCTTGCTGGAACTCATAAGCTAGTGCAGAAAAGAAGAGGAAAAAAATTGTTTGATGTGCAGGTCTTTCATTGTCAAAACAGTCCCCGAGGAAAATTATGGTTTTGTACAGAATAATTATAATTTTCATACTGCCTGGATTTTGCATGATGTCGGGGCATTAGCTGCTCTACTGAGAACTTGTAAGCACATCTCTGTTTCTTTCCTATATAATATGACCTAAAGCCCTTTGTACTAAAAAATGCCAGTTCACATTCCTAAGCGTATCATTTCATCATATTAAAATGAAATAAAATATGCTTCAGAAAAGACCTTGTTTCAAAGGCTGCTGACCAGCTATTGTTTTTTCTTCATTCATGTTTTATAATTCTCATTTCTCACAAGTGTTTGAATTTTTAACACTTTTTAAGATATTTCTTCAAAACTGTTGTGTTTTTATATGAACACTGTATCTCTTTAGCACTACTTAAATGCTATATGAACTAATTTCCTTGCTTCAAAACTAGCAGAGTTGGGGGGCTTGAAATCAAAGTCAATTGCTATATAAAATCAGAATTGACTGCACTTGCTGGAACTATTTGCAGCTGCTGATCTGAGGTGCAGTTTTAAAATGTTGATGGGAAAGATATATGCAGTCTTAAGGGTATCTGAATTAAAAAGTTACAGGGAGACATGCAGTATCAACACTTCATAGCATCACTAAATGAAAATGTCCCATGGACCTTACCTGTATCTCAAGTTTTGTGCAGTGATAATTAGGATTTTTCTTCCTTTGTGTAACACACACATACACACACATATGCACACACATATATTCTATTTTGGAACTGTATTTGTATTTATGCATTTGTTTTCTGAGCATTCAAAGACTACAGCAGTCACACATATTTCAGAAAAAAAGGACTACATGGAGCAACTTGTGGATTTCTGATGGACTGGTTTTTGCTTTTTTTCCCAGGTGACTTTTACGAAGAGGAAATTTGGGTTAATGAAGAAGGCTTATGAGCTTAGTGTTCTGTGTGATTGTGAGATTGCTCTGATCATCTTCAACAGCACCAACAAACTGTTCCAGTATGCCAGCACTGATATGGACAAAGTGTTGCTGAAATATACCGAGTACAATGAGCCACATGAGAGCCGAACGAATTCAGATATTGTTGAGGTAAGACTTCATGTTTTGCTCTGAGATGGAGGTGCTCCAAGTGAGCAGATGCTACGTACCCTCAGGCGACGTAGCAGCAGGAGAGCAGAACAGGACAATGTTGTATTGGTTTGGGTGTTGAAGGTGACAAAGCCAAGGCTGAAGGAAATCCATCTCTTTTGTGAGCAGTTTTATCCTTCTGAGTCTTTCAGTAACTCCTGCAAAGGGATCTCTGGCTCCCTACTGTCCAGCTTTCTATGCTGCTTTGTCGCTTTGTCCCATTAATCCCCTCCATGCCTTGACCACTACCTACCAGCTGAATCTTCCCCTTGTCTCGTAGTCTCTTCCCGGGACATGCTCTCCAGAAAACATTGCATACTTTGTCTCCACAATTCCGAAAGTTATAATATTGTCTGTCCAGGAGGAATTAAGAATACATTGAAAAAGATGTGGAAGAAGATTTAGAAACACTGCTTGGAGGCATCTGACTGACTGTTTTAGCTTTCTGATTATTTACAGAGGATGTCTAATAAAATGCAAGAAAAGTTGATTTACAATCTGCACGGTAAAAATGTTTCAGCTACCTCACACAGAATACTGTCACCATAATATAATAGTAATAGTATCAAAGCAATAGTGTCAGAATGCTAGAAACACTTCTTTTTTTTCATTATAAAGGGCAATTTTTCTTTACAATTACTGAAAATTATTAATTTAAATTTAAGATTTTAGCATTTAAGCTCCTCATATTTGCAGAAAAGTCAGTTTACTTTGTAATCACATTTGGATTCAAGCCATGCCAAATACATGAAGCCTTCAATGATTTTTTTGCTATTAGCAAAGCACTCATATCTTAGACAGGTATCTAAAAAATGGGTTATGTGACCTATACAACTTCTGTTTTTAAAGCACGTGAGTCATCAGGCATCTGATGGTATCATTTAAAAATATAGTGGTAAGATGATGACCTATCATAAGGGTCAGTAAAAATTTATTTCTGAACACATTGGTGTATACATTTAGTTTACTTCAGATCTTTATAGAGTTAGTTTCAGATTTTTAAATAATCTGGATGTTGTCTAAAATGAGACTGATGCTTTTGGGATCTTCACTAGGGTTAGTCGTTTTTTGAGATTAGCAATGCAAGAAGGTAAGTGAGTTATTTATGTATAAAATGTTTTTAACAGATAAAAAAATCTGCATAATTAACATTATTAAACTTGTTACAAAAAGTCACAGTCACACCACATTAGATGGGCAAAGACTACACACAGGAATAAATATCACTTTTCTGTCTATCCTTATGTCAACATCTAGGAAGTTGTTGTTTTGCTTCCCTCATCATTTCCCCCTAGATTCTTTCCCCCATTAGAAGAGGGTGAGGTTCTGACAGCAGAACAAAAATTTATGGACTTAAGACTAGGAGGAAAGTGCATAATTTCTTCCTCCTCTCCATCATCTCTTTTCCTCTCTTAATTCAAATCTTCTATATAGAAGCTTCTTCTTAAGCCTTTCCTGTCACCTAGCTGTGGAAGCCATGTCCTGTCCAACAGAATCCAAATTCTATGCCCAAAATAATGTCCTGTCCTCTTTTAGTGGCAAAAAGCCAGAATATTCTTAGCAGAAGAGTTTCCTGTGATATCTTTACTTCTTCCTGCAGGCTTTCTTGTGGAAATAGGTGAGTAATCCAGTTAGGGATTTATTATTTGCTTTACAATGAATGAATACTTTTGATCATGAGGATTATAGTTTTTCAAGGAACTTGAATGAAAACTTAAAATCTCAAATAATGTTGGGATTTTCAGAAAGAGCACCAGCAAAACCCCTTTCTGCATAAACAGTGGGCCAATTTGGATAGGCTGATCAGCAGTTTTGCATGTAGAAGCAAAATTTTCTGGCTATACCAAAAGTATGGTGTGCAACCCTTTTCCCTTCTCTAAAAGGAACAAAGTAAAAGTAGGTAATTGAAATAAAAATTATTTAAATAGAACAATAGGCAGTAAAGGCCAAGTGAAGTGAATGTTTATAGTATTTTCTTATGTTTTGTCTGCTCTGAATTTGTTTGGCTGTTACGTTTTTCTATGTTCTGTCTGTAACATAAAATATTTAAGCCATTTAAATACTGATACAGTTTTAGAATCCAAGGAGTAGTTCTGCAGGGTGAAGGTTTTGAACAAGAATTTCATATTATCATGCCTTTACTGGATGATTAACATCACAGCTACAAGTACAGTAGAGGATAGAGCCCATGAAAATATGCAATCTGATAAATGGCTTGAATCAGTGTGGTTTGGGTATATTTTTAGGTACAGGACATAAACCTGGCACACATTTAAATATTTTAATTGATCAGTTAAACTGACTACATTACACATATTTTCTTTGTAAGGAGTCCATCTTCTTTTCACTTTCAGACAGCTAGATTTCACACTTAAAATTTTTTAATCTTGTTCTTCCAGAGCAATCAGCAGCAGCTGAGAATCAGACAGTATTATTAAATCTGATAATTTTCAACTAAATGACTGTTCAATAACTATATTTCAGCAGAAGAAAAGGGCATAGCTGTGCTCATAGATTTCTGCACAGTTTTAGAGAAAGAAAACTTTTTTAGGTAGACTTATGAAAATTTGTAATATAACTGTCAACCGTATAAAGGTCTTTAATTTAGAATCCAATTTCTGTTCACATTCAGCATAATATTAACTATTTAGTTACTTTTCAGTTGTGGTAGAACTGTGTTATCAGTCATTAGAATGTAGTATAACTTCTTTGAAGAATGCATATTCAAAGAAAATTAAAAGAGTAGCTCTCTAATATGTAGTTAATTACTTTCAAGTTAAGCCACTGCTATTCAAACAGAAAAATTACATAACTTTTCATGTAGATCTGTCTAAATCTGTTAATTTTATTAAGCAAAAGTTTTCAGTTTAATTACTGGGATTAATTGTATTTAGCATTTCTGAAGGAGTGAGTCTTCAGGCCATAACTTGTTATTAAAAGTATTGGAAGACAGCAAGGTCATAGATCTAACAAATATTACACTGGTTTTTAATGGAAAATTGGTCCTACCCAACTTACAGGTATACAATCTCAATAAATCTTCATGAAAATTGGAATGCTGATATTAAGAGAATTGTAAAGGCCAGCTACTGCTCTTCTTTGAGCTCTTAATGATTTTAAAAAATAGCTTACACCTTCCTTACATCTGTAGCAATTTTATTCACCTGTAATAAATATAACTGAGAAGGTGTTTTCCGATTACTTCATTCAAAATGGAATTGATTAACATGCAATTTGATATATCTGAGTTTTTCAGATCACAAAAATTGCCTACCAGCTGAATGTGTTTCAGTTAACACCCAGTTAATAAACTTACAACATACACAGACTAAAAGTCAATGTGTACTCATGAAGAAGAAAATATTTGCATTCTACACTCATATTTATCCATTTCAAGCAAGAGTGACAATTATTGTGAGTCTTACCAATACCTGTATGGAGATATGTATAAGTACTGGGGAAAAAAATAATTTAAAAACCCCCCACAAAACAAAACAAAACCAACCAAACAAAAAAGGTACATGCTGAAACTTCTGTTTAGAGTTAAGTGGATTTTTGAAATTGAAACCTTTATGTCCTCACCAACTAAACCACTCATACCACAGTCATTCATTCAATTTTCCTTCAGTTAAAAAGTGAATAATTGTCGCTGGATATAGTAGTTTCTTTTAAGGAATAGCAGAAACTCTGGAGAGTTCCTTTGACACAGAGGAAAAATATATCATTTCATCTTTATGCTAACCTCCAAGAGTGTATGTAAATTCCAACAATAATATATTCAGCATAATTGTATAGGACTAGGCAATAACTTTCTTATGGCAATAAGGAAATGGAGAAGAGAAAATGTCAGAGTTATACAACAGTCAAGTATATGCATTATGCATTCTTTGGATTCAGTAGAAATGAGGCCAGATCCTTTCCTTGTTCTTGTAAAACAGAAGTGGATGTAACACAACTTATTTCAGTGATATCTCACTGCCACAGTGCTGTGATTAAAAAGAATCCAGTGCTGAAGCACTGTAAGCCCACTGCCTAGAAGCTCAGAAAGGACCTCACCCTTAGACTTATGTGGGCAGATTCCAGAGCAGGAATATGGGGAAACATCTGCATCTTGTCTGCAAGTGTAATTAAAGATCTTACCATGTTACAGAAATCCACTGTGATTCTTCAGCTAAAACATCAAGCTTTTGCTGATTTAAGGTGAAAATTCCTGGCTGTTTTCTCTCTCACTGCCCCTTTTTCCTTGTCATTTCTTTCATGTCAAAGCATCAGCTACTGCCTCAGCTTTTGCAGACCTCTAGTGAGTTTTCACTAAGCCCTGGTTTTGATTCAGTTTCTGAGCTACTGAGTTTAACACACTGATCCTTGCTCTGTGTGCACATAAATCATTCCTCCACAAATCACTCACTACTTTATCTTTCAGCTCTTTTTAAACCCCCAATCCATCAATTTCTTTGACCCTGCTGCTATTATTGCCCCCCTTTCTCCAACTGGCTTCTATTTGTCTGCTGATTCAGTGGTCACTACCTTAGTTCAAGTTCTCCTACTAGGTCAGCCCTTTCAAATGCATCCCATTAAACATATCTTCCATTTTCAGGCAAACATCCATCCATCTCCTCAGTTCCCCTTTGCCGTACAATCACTAGTAGAGAAAAAAGAGGAACATGGACTTCATTCATCTTTCTCATTGCTAACTGAAATTCTATGTCATGAATGCTGATCATCCACCAAATATCTTAATTTTGTGAAGTTCACTGCATCAAACTGCTAATTTGCACACATGCACACACATCTGTCAGATCTTTGCAGTGTCCTTTACCTTTCAAAAACTCTCCCATGACAGCAGTGTCTTTTATGAAATCTCTATCTTGATATCTGCTTTTTGATCTATCTTTTTCTGGCACATGTCTTCAACTGCTCCTTTATTTCTCCCTCTCTCTCTTTCTCTCTCTCTCTTTCTTTATTAATCAATTATTAGAACTATTTCATGGTCCTCACTGTAGATTTTTACATATAGGAAGATCTCAGGTCCTGCAATACACTGTCATTTCCTTCTGCTTTAATAAAACCTTATCTTTATCTGGCTTCTCATCTATACATTTTCTTACTCTATATAGTTTTTCTCACCTGAATATTTGTCAAACATATTATCCCCTTTCACCCACCTCTCCACTCACTATTGCAATTTTGCTGTATTCTAATGTACACTGACGGGTCCTACCTCAAAGTATTTACAGTCCTACTTCAGACATGGCACAGTAAGAAGAGGTTGTAAAATAAAGTGATGATGATTCAGTAACATGATTCTCCATGTAGCATGTATCAACATCGTTTCCATCAAATAATGTTTATACCTCTCTTATCAAGGACATCTTTTGACAAAATGTCATTTTCATTCTCCCCATGTTCATTCAACTCATCCTCAGTTTCATCCTTCTTAATCTTTTCCCAATTGCAATGCAGTACATGCTTGAGAGTACATTAAATTGTGCTCTCCTTTGTCTCTTCCCTCTTGCCCCTTTAGTCTGCCTGTTAGGGATTGATTTTCCATTACATTTGATGGTCCTCCATCCTCTTCTGTCTCTCCTTTCTCATGGAAATTAGGTAAGTTTGGAAAACTTGAATTGGGTGAACTCTTGCTTTTAGTGATAGTGAAGACTTCAAGAATTAATCTAAACTATCCTAGGAGATTAATTATTTTAGGGCCATTGTGATGGGGTTGCAAGTTTCCCATGGCAAGGAAAAAAAAAAACCTAAGAAAATAATTCTAATTTGCAGTAAAAAGTCACATTTTTAAATAATTTAAACATTATAGATTCTTTCCCATTGATAATGAGCATCTAGCATTGTCCTTTTAACTTGTTTTGCATGGGGTCACATGTTCATTCTCTAGTAACTGGTGGTGAATTGACCCTTTACAGAGTATTTTCCCTTTTCCGGTGAACTTCTGTATTTGGTGAGGGAGAACTGTCTGAACATAGCAAAAGAAATGTGTGCCATTTGCAGCTGCATTTTCCCCTAAGAGGAAGAAGTGAGGTTCTGAACATGTGAAATTCTCCCTGCAGATCGTTCATCCTTTGTGTTTTACAACACACAGAGAAATCTTCACAGACATTAATGTTAAGATGGCAAGGAACAAAGTAATACCAAGCCCTGCAGGGTGGTGGAATTCAGAATTTTTTTATTGTGTGCTTTTTTGCTTGTTGAAGAAAAATTTTTTGCTCTGAAAAAAATGTGTCTAGTGAAAACATACAACTAGTGATAGACAGCAATTAATTCTTCTGCAGATTTGTAAAAAAACTAGTTTGAACTGAAAATCCAGTCATTTTTAGTATGGCCAGCCACAGCCTTTTAATAGGCATACTGTTAAATCTCCCTGAGAGACTTGAGAGTTAAAAGTTGGTACGGCTTTAGTACAGTGGAAGGTTGGAGTTGATGAGAATGGCACTCAGGTGGCCATGGGCAGTATTTGTGCCTGAGAGGAATGCCATGGTCCTGTTTTGCTTATGGACTTACTGCACGTTATCCCATCAATCCTTACAGATGTGCTGTGGGTCCTGTAGCACATGTAGGATTAGCCACTTGGTGTGAAAGTTCTGAATGAGATGGAGAAAAAAGAAAATTTCTTCTGTCAATTATTTCTAAAGGTCACAGAGCTAATGACTAGCTAGGAGGTTAATTAGATTCTGAAAGCCTCTTCATATCAATTAAGACTCTTATCTATATATTTGTAGTAAATAAGCCCATATAGCTCCCTAAATGTTCTCTTTTTAGGAAAAGTAAGGCAACTGTTGTAGCTTGTTTAATGAAATAAGTGTATTTTCTTCTCTTGTCATCAAAACATAATATTGTATATAAACAAGCTGTGAAATACACTTCAAGTCAGCTCTTCAGCTGTTGAAATCAGGGGAATTCTTTCAACTACCATGGGCTGAAGATCTGGGACAGTATGGAAAGTAAGCCTGTATGTAAGAAAGGTTATTCAGGGTGATCTAAAGACAGTACAGTGTATTGGATACTGCCCTGGACTAGGACTCATGAGACTTGGATTTTATTAATAGCTTTGCCAAATACTGTTGTGTGACCTTGGATAAGTCACATTTCCTCCTAACGCTTTGGTTTCCCTAGCTGTAAAATGGGGATAGCATTATTGATTTCCTTTGTAAATTAGTTGAAGACCAGTTGCTCAAAAAACAGCTACTGTTACCGGTTCCACAGGCCAGATGTTTGGAAAGGGTCAACTGGCCGAAAAATTTCCTTTGGATGATTATTTAGGCTTTTTAAATGCCTTTGCCTTTTTTCATTATTAGAAAATACAAGCCAAACCATTATTGCCAACATCATGTATGACAAAACCATAACTTCAAGGTCTTCAGCGTTTTTTGCAATATTCGTTTTGTCTTTGTTTGCCATCTGAGTACTGAGGCTTTGAAAAATGTGTTTGTAACCTAATATCCTCATGTGAGTTTTTCCTGTGTTTTTCCTAAACATGGCTGGTTAAAAAAACATCTCGGAGAAATATCCTGGTTTTAAAAGTGCTAAAAAGCTGTCCATTTTATCAATCTTGATTTCATTTTTTAAAGCAATTGCTTTAGAAATACGTCTTTTTTAAAAAGAGCTGGAATTCTTACCTAATCGTATTATGCCATCAATTTGGGCTTCACGTAAATAGTAGCTATTGCAAGACTACAAGAAAAACTTCAAAGCTGGAAAACTCTGGATGGCAATTCTATTCTGTCCAAAGTAGCTGGAGCTGCAGTGGAGCTGCAGTTCCAGTCAGTGAGAGTGTCCAAATTAGTCCTTCTACTGCACCCATTAGGTAGCAATTTATTCCCTTCCTCCCACTCATCCTCATGAGATTTTTGACTCTTTATCTTCCCAGGCTATTTTCAAGCTCTCCTTGATAATTCTGCAGCTTCCTGTTACTGTGCATTTAAGAAGTCATAGACTTTGATTGCTTTGCAGTCTAGAAGAAGAAAAGTAGAGGGTCAGGGGTTTTTTTTCTAATATATTTCAAATTAATTCAGTATGTTTTCGAAAAATGCAGCTAAGGGAAAGTTGCATGACTAGTTGTTTTATTTTGCTTTTCCTCAAAAAAACCCCCCAAAAATAGTTTTCCATTATGATTTATTTCAGCAAGGATTTGGTTAACATAAAACATAGTTCATAATCCTAATGTATCTCAAATGAAAGTGAAGCCGCTCAGCTGAGAGCTGCTTTTCCATTTGTGGAAGAAGAGAGAAATGACAGAAAAAACAAAAATGGGTCCAAAATTAGTTATTCTGAAGCACATGGTACAGCAGAAGCTTCTTTTGAGTGTATTTATGGTGTGGTCTGGACCTGCTGTTTTAACCTTATTGAGGATCATGTAATTTTATTTTTCATTTATTCTTTTGTTCTTTTGTAATAGTTTTTAAAATATTTTAGTAACTTAGTAACTAAGTTACTTTAGTAACTTAGTAAGTATTTTGGATGGATTGTTACAAAAATGCTGAAATGACCAAGCTGAAAAAATATGTGCAGAATATAAATGTGATTCAAATTGTTCATACTTCCTTTTTTTGTCAAACTCAGATTTTTAAGCTGTATTTCTTAGAGCAAGGTCTATTTCACAGATCACTCTTTCTTTCTCCAAAACATAGTATATCTGGCTAAGGAGCTGGAAAAATCTTACATGTCTGTGTAACATTCTTATAACTTAATAGCTCCAAAGTTTTATCCCAATCTAGTCATTGGAGAATGTTCTTTGTTTTTGTAATCACTGTTTCACATAGTAACAGCTTGTTGTATTTTGGTCTGTTTGCCAGAGGGTAGGTTTATTTTTAAATCCCTGAACTCTGAATTTTCTTTATTTTTCCAAGATTGGAAGCAGCTGAAATGCCTGAAGTTACAGGTTGACGGGCTTGCTTCACAATATGAGATGGGAAGCCTCATCCCCTCCCCCTTGTGTTTTTCTTTTTTTAAATTTTTCCTAACAATGTCTCTTAACTGATATTTGTCTAAAAATAGAAAGCTGTCTAGCTAAAAATAGCTTGGCACTCAGTCTTGCCAAGGAAAATGGAGAGGAATAGGCGTGGAAAAGAAGGCTGAGTAATCCAGCTCTATTCATTCACAGATCCCTTTGAGAATGCAGGCGATGATAAAGTGCCCTCAAAAAACCACAGGCCTGACTTGCTCTCTTCAGACTCCTAGGTGCCAATAAACATTTTAGCCCAAGGATATATTTTTTTTTTCCCTCATAGATCGTAAACACTTTCTGAAAGACAAGGCTTTGTTTCACAGAAGCTAACTTACTGTCAAAAATAGCTGACTTTCCTAAGGTCCTTTTTTTTTTTACTTTCCACATGTTTTTAAATTTATTTTAAGATAAGCAATGACTGCAGTGTTCTGTCAAGAATTACCATGAAATGTCACATATCTAGCGTGAATGAATGAAAAAAATAGATGCTTTTCATTGATTTCATGTGCCCTCAAAACGTCACATATCAGTAAGAAAGAAAAATGTATTACTCTGATTCAGAGCTGTAAAAGTAAATCTGTAGACATAATTTATTTCACTGAAAAATCAAAATTTTGCTGCAGAGCACTTCTGTATATATTTAAGTTTTTAATTTGTAATTGTTCTGAAACTCAGATTTCACCAAGAGAGTACGAAAGATTGGAATGGAAAGGGGCAGGATCTAATTTGCTTAAAAATAAACCTGTTGAGAACCCAGAAAAGCAAGAACTTTTCATTTGAAAAGCTGTCATATTAGAGAAAGTCAATCTTGTTCTCTTCTGCAATTTTTCATATCACATCACATCATACCATATTACAGTATGAGGTATCAGTAATACTAGATGGCAGAAAAAACACCAGGAAGGGTTGAGCATGTTATTTAAAACAAGAATATATGTTGTTGTTCTGTATGGAGTTTTCTGCATTTTGGGTTTTAGGCTTTTGTTTTTGGGGTTTTTTTAATCTGAGTAACCTGGTCAAACAGAGCAACAGGGTGTGGAAATGTCAGCACAGTTCACAGGGTTATTTGAGCCTGAGTATTGTTTTGTTCAGTTCCTGTAATGCTGCTTGTGATAAGACTCTGGAGACAAAGGACGATAATTGATGGAAAGGGACTTAAATCACTCCAAAAAGAATCAAGGTCCTTGTATTTGGGTACATCAACTCTTCTGGTCTCCTTCCTCCTTGTAAAGCATTTTGTCTTCTTGCCTGTTGGCCCCCCGCTGCTCTTTGTAACGGAGACAGGCCACAAGTGATTCCTTTATGCAGTACACAGGGTGTAATTGTGTCTGTGTGGTGTATTAGTAACTACCAAGGCTGAATTCTCATATTGTATCTTCACTGCAAGCACAGAAAAATAGGACACACTACCCTGCATTACCATTTTCAACCTAGATAGTGAGCTACTTATAGCTGTGTTCCAGACACAAAGGCTTTTGTGAGCAAACCCATTTTTAATTTTCATCATTGAAATATCCCTGCTTTGTAAGGCAAATACAAAATGTGGTTATTTACCCGGATTCCTATGCAGTAGTGATAATCACAAGGGTAGAAATACCACATCTTCTCTCACCTCACAACTGTCCTTAATGTAAACTACTGACCTTGCCCTCTTTTCCCCCAAGACTTTTTGTTTTATTGGGCTGTTGACGTTTCTTTGTAAACCAGTGTTGAAGATTATGCAACACTGAATTTCTAGCAAAATCAGTTAGTTAAGTGATGCACAGTTCTTCATATGCTTACACATGAGCAAGGGCTTTTTTTGCTGTATGAGTGTTTCCAGATGTGGGCCCTTAGCCACCACTCATAGTTGTATTAGGTTAAAAGAGCCCTGTGGTATCAAAAGCCAAAAAAATCTGCTATGCAAAGTCCACCAATTATTAGATCCCTGATTAAAGCCTACAGTGGTCAGTGGGAGCCTTCTGACCAAATTCACATCTGCCTCATTACAGTTCCCAGCACAGACACAAATTTCTATGAATTCTGTCACCTTTTGTAGTAAACAATATTAGAATAGGCCTTATTTCTAAAAAGATTTGTAGAAGTCCCATTTCAGACACTGAAACTTCTCACAAGAAGAAAATTGAATGTTCCTGCAAATCTCTGCAGAATCATGGCTCTTTTTCTGAAGAGTCAGTCCCAGTGTCAGAACGGGTGACAGAGTTGGGACCTTAATAGTTCATACCACAAGTAGCATTTATGTATCTATACTGAGAAGTAAAACTCCCTGCCACAGAGTTGTGAATTCCCTGAGTAAGAAACGTGCTCTGTAAGCAGAACTTCATCACCAAAGAGGATAGGGATGAAAAGTCAGTCTAATCCTGGCTTTTTGCCTGCTTCACTCTGCTGCTAGGGAGCCAGCATCTTAAATGTTCTGCTCAGCCCAGAACACCTTACCCACTTGATTTGCATAAAGCAAAATACGTACATACCTCTCCTTCCCTGGACTGGACACAGATAACGCTATCTTTGTAATGTGCCTTTCCACAGTTTTCATAGCTCTGGCCAAAGTTCTGTTAAACTTCACAATATGCTGACTTTTCTTCCTTGTTACAGTAAGAAGGTATAAATTAATTATTTAGTTGTGTACTATAAAATTTGCATCCATCCTTTATGTATTATGTACTTCATATTGATTACACTCTGTTTGCCCTGAATTTAGGGAGGCCTCTATGTGTGTTTTTATATAAGACAATTGAAATTAATGTAAGTTACAAAATTTGAAGGGCTGTAAAACCTCAGACACATATGCTTTGTTGTTCTACATTTTTAATAGTCACAAGTCTGGTGGTCAGCTGTGAGTCAATGTCCATGGTCCAGACCTATTAAATGTTGCTAATTCTTAAATAACCATTGTTCATTGCGTTAGAAAAGAGCCATTAAAAACAGAGCTTCAATCAACATTTTCTTTATGCAGCAATCTATAAATCCAAAACTTTATGTTGTTGTGTTTTCCTTATTTAATTTTGCCATGAATGTTTCTATATATGGTTACCAGTTAATGGAGAAGTAAAAACTATTAAAAAAAGTTGCATCATCTGTTTTCTAAACAATTAATTATTTTTTTGTGTGATAGACAGTGATGTAAAAGGCAAAAATATGTGATACACTGGATATGCTTGCATTTTAAAAAATCTCAAACTGATTTATTTTTATCATCCTATGTGATCTACAGACAGTTATATCTTATAGTGCAGAGTTATAAAAATGATCATGCACTTTACTTTGGGTGGTTCAAGTAAATGTTTATTTCTTAGATCAAATGTTATAGCACACAGGCTGTTCAAAGAAAGCAAATTATAGAAGAGCCAATAAGAGTACTTTAAACAACACACAGCTGCTATAGATTGATTCAAAAGAGATCAAAATCTTGACAAAGAAATAGTTCCTAATGGAATGTCTCGTGTTTAAAGTATATTTAGCTTACTCCAATATAACCATGGCTGTAAGATGAAAAGCGTAAAAACGTATAAATTTTCCTTTTATTTTTATAATCCAAGGCTTGGTTATTGCACAATTCTAGCATGTTCAAACATATTATCAGTAAAATGGAAGCTTCACTCTTTTCTCTCCATCACATACCAGTATGTGCCTTAGCATCTAAGCTATATTTCTGTAACCTATCTGAAAAGTTTGCCACCTCAAATGTAAATTTTCATATGACCTATGTATATTGTGTAACTCATGAATAAAAACTCATAATTATGCTCAGTAGTTTCCATCCTATATCTGAAAATGTTCCACAGAAGTGACTAAATAATAATCTTAAAATATGGCAACTTGGTCATTTATCCAAAAACCTCATCTGGAGGCACATGAACTTTGTGAAGGATCTGTTATTTAACCTTGAAGATTACTAGGGGCCTCTCTGGGCCAAAATTGACAGTCTTTCACAGTCCCAGTTTAAGACCCAAAGGATTTCAACAGGCTTTCTTCAAACAAAAATTCTGTGACAAGCCACAGAACTTAGTCCCCTGTCAGGCTCTGTTTCTCTGAGCCAACAAATGTTGCATTTGTTAATGCACAAAAGCAGAGTATTACAGTGAAATGCATAGGTTTAACTGTCTAGAACTGTCTAGACCAGAGGAAGCTGGATAAATCCTACCCCTTCTAGCAATATGGGAGGCAATAGGTTTGAGCCCATTTAGATCAAAGAAGAAACAGAGCCTGTGTTTCCAGTTGGCATGTTTCTAACAACTAGCTGTTATATAGAAAAAGAATCAGGAACAGCAATCTTTTCTTAAAAGGGAAGAGTGAATCTTCCTCGGGTCTTTGCAAGGTTGCCTGTAGGAGCACACAGTGTGCTTGAGCCAATACCTGAATACCCAGTAGGGGTTTGTGGGTGAAGGTGTCTCTGCAGCCCTGGGTGAGTGCTGAAACTTCTGATGCTCCTGATGAGGGATAGGATTTCCAAAACCCCATTTGTTTGGTCTGGGACACTCAACTTCTTCACATGTTGCTAGGTTTGGATCTTGTTCTGTAGTACCTAACTCTTCCGGTGCCTCAGATCCTAACACAGTGTGAATTCCACTGTGAAGATCGGGTGCCTTAATAATAAGTATTGCCAAATTGAGCATTCTATGTCCCTAAACCCTTTATTGGATCTATTCCATAGCCCTTTCCTGTCACAAGTCTCTTCCCTTGCAGCAAGGGAATTGCAGCAGGGTGTGAACTGCTCTTTATGGCTCCAGTGTAAGCTCAAAGCAATGTGTTTAAGAAGAAACACTCCTCATTGACCATTTTCCTACCCTGACACTTTAAAAGTTGCTTCTGTTCCAAAGAATGCTTAGAAAGATGTGCTGTCATTTCACTGTCCTGGAGACATCTTCATTTATAGCTTTCAAGTTACGGGCAGGAGGGGAGGGAGTTCTTCCCAACTGGCTTCATTAAAAGAACCCTTGAACAAGTAGGACCCCTTTAGATAACTACATGTATGTAAATATAATATGACAATTGTGAAAATACCTATATCAATAGTAAACAGTTCATCTAGTAGAACTGAACCCATCTGATAGTAATAACTCTTGAGAGATTCACAACTGTATCCTGAACTAGGGAAATGCTTCTGGGCTTGGACTTGAGGTGAGACACTGGGTCCCAAGAGTTATAGAAACTTCTTTTGTCTGTCCCACTGATTAATTTTTTCATTTCTTTCCCATTAAGGAGTCTGAGAAATCCACCTACTCCTGTGCAGTCTTTTTCATGAGAGAAATGTTCTTAATTCCACCTCCTTCTTCATGAAGGGTGGTGGAGTAAAATAGCTGACTAAACCTAAACATTCTGCAGTTAAGTCTGCTTCCTACTGATCTCCGTGACCAACTGAGTGGCAGGAATAAAAGAAGTACTAGTCAATTCCTGCTACTGCTATTTTATTCTGGAGTCTTGTGATCTACCATACCTCAGGGAGAAACAGGAATCTTGCCAACTTTGCAATCAATGTAAGTAAGGTTTGCTGCAGTTTATTTGAAAGTTTCACATTGTTGAGAAACTAGACAAACCTCAGGACTGTGAACCTCTCTATAGATTCTAGGACCAAAATTTGCACTTCTGAACAGGAGAAATTCTTGTATTCTCATGGCTTATATGCCCCTTGTTCTCTTCATGGAAAGGGTTTTCTAGCATTACTGACTTTCATTGAATATTTATTTAGGACATTGCTGGTCCCTTTCACTATTGTAAGTGCTGTGTGAAAGCCCACTGAAATCAGAATTGCTTTGCCAGATCTTTAATTTCAATATATCAAGAGTAAGCTGCAAAGCCATGTGTATTTTGAGGTAATCCCATTCAATCTTATCACAGTCTCTGCTTTCATCGGCACAGTTAGCTTCTAATTGATTTTAAAACAGATGTTTTGTATTCAGACACAGAATAAATGTTAGATAACCTGAAGTATTCCTTTATCATTCTATGCAATACTCTTTAGCTTTCCTCTAGGTTGTATTATTGCACTGTAAATGCTCTTCAGATCTTAGGAAGGAGCTCTGTCTTCTGTGGCAGCAGGTTGATGGCTGTATACAGCTTAGAACACAGCCAAGATAATGGAATAACTAAATGAGCTGAGTTTTCTTGCCACAATAATATCAATAGGAAAATGCTATTGTTCCATCTCTCCTTATAGTGGTTTCAAATTTGGTCTTTAGTTGGTCCAAGCCTTCAGCACAGCAAGACTGGGAACAGTGCTTTTGCACCTGTGGATTTCAGCTCCTTGTTGGGTAAGGACCCTGTATGGTTCTTCCTTGTACACAGGCTGAGCATGTTAGAAAAAAAATCAGAATGCTACTGGCTTCTGAATGTTTTTCTCAGATAGGCAGAAGTCAATAAAGATTCACTTTTTTGTCAGGAACACAGTTCCCAAAACACTATCCATATCCATGGAACAAAACACTGTGAAGTGATATATTAAATGGGTCAGTTCTTCAAAACAAATGCAGTCCACCAGGCTGCTGTGGATTTGGGATTCTCAATTAGAAAAGTTCCCCTTCTTTTATGTGACATGACTCTGTGAGGCTCTGAGAAAACAGCTGTGTTATCTGGAGATGTGAATACCCCCAAGCTATTTATTGCCTTTCCTGCGTTGGAGGTTGCCACCTTCACAGCAGAGTCAGAGGAAGGGAATGCGTGCCCACCCCTTGACTGCTCCACCTCCGCAGCTCTGGCATGGGCAGAGTAGTTTCAGATGGCAGGGCAGAGCAGGCGCCGCCCTCCACAGTGATTTATGCTGCAGCAGCAAGAGGCACCAAAACTGGTCAAGAGCGCACACTTAGGTCTTCACCAAGTGAAACAGTATCTGTTATACCCATGTTCACAGTGTCCTTCATGCCTACCTCTGCCGAGCCTCAGAAAAATTAAACAGGCTGAAATCTTGTTCCATTTGTCCGGTTCGCCTGTGGAATTAGGGGATCCAAGTGGAGGCATCTTTGGTAGCCCATGGAATTGTCTCTGTGTAAATATCATATGATTAAAGATTTTAGGATCTCAGACAGTAAGACTTTGGCAAGCCAATATACCAATCATCTTAGAAACCTGTAATTTTGTCCGAAAAAGAAATCCAGTTTTACAGTGAAAAACCCTAACATTTAAAATGTTTTAGTTGCTTCCAGAAGAAGCCAAAATTTTCAAACAAGACATTTAGTTTCTTAATTAAGAATTTTTTTCCTTTTCTTTTCTATTCTATCTTCTCATCCGTGATTTTTCTGGTATCTCTCTAAACTGTGTCCCAGCCAAAATTTCTGACTAGTTCTTGAGTCTGCCTCTGACACTCTTGCTTTCTCAAGCAGTGGCAAGAACTAGAAGCTGCTGTGTTTCTAAGCACAGCACTGAAACTGACCATTATGTTGTTAATTTAACAGCTTCTATCCAACAAAACCTCAGAGCCTGACATGTAAAGCCAGGTTTTGCAGGTATATGTGAGGGTCTGTCTGTCTGTACCAAATTTTGACTCCTGACTATGTTACCACTTGCTTGGGTTTTCCTTCTTATAGCACCCCAGTTATAGTGGTGGTTACTATCATTCAGCTTTTTATAGAGGGAGAACTGTAGAAAAGTGAATTAACAAAGCCCATGCAGGAAGTCATTTAGAGAAGTGGGAGTTAAACTGTGGCTTTTGGGGCTATACAGTAGCAGCTTAACCCTTGGATAATCTTATGTAAAGGGGCTTCTGCCTCCATGATGGCACAGTTTGCCATAACAGAAATTTAGAATTCCCTTGATTGGAAACTATCAAAAAGTTTTTCAGAATCTGACAAGTTAAGAAACTTTTTCTTAATTCTGTGATTTCTGATTCTCTCCTATTAAGAGAAGTGCTTATTCCTCTCAAGGGAAGAGCAGAGTGATAGGAGAGTATGACTTTTAAAGAAGTTAAGGTTGAGGAAAACAGTTGTTTGAAGGACCAGCTTTCAAGGATAATCATCCGGTTCTGGAGTTTCATCCAGCTTTCTCATACTCCTGACTGCACTTTCTCACTCTTTTTTTGGCTAGTGTTTAGTTGATTTATCTGCAAATTTCAGCTTGTGAAGTTTGCGTCTGCATCTTACCACTCCTGGAGGATTTTCCATGGGAAAACAAAATCCAGCTCTTTGTTTCTAGCAGATGACACTTTGGTAAGCTGACAAATGCATATCATAGTCTAGAGATTTTAGCAGATGTTTAAAGATAGACACAATTTGCGCAAATGTTTCTGGTAAATAACAGAACTTATAGACAGAAAAAAAAAGCCATCTTAAATCAAGCATGAAATTCTGCACCATTTGAGTTATCTGTTTTCATAGTTAAAATCATGGGCCAATTTGGATTCTCAAATACTGCTTGCTTACTCTAAACTTAGCGAAGAGACTTCCTTCTCTTTCTCCTTGGTGACAACTTGACTCTTTCAAGTTCTTTCAGCAGAACACTCAGTTAGTTGATGGTTATTGCTTTGTGCTGTTTAAGGCCTACACACTGCAATGAAACAGGAGGCTGGAATTACAGAGATGTAGCCTCTATTGTAATTGACCATTTTTGAAAAATATATTGATTTGGGCATTTTCACCCATGGATGAGCAATTATAGTACTATAAAAATAAAAGGAAATGTTCTTTTTCCTATAAAAGTAACTGCTATTCAGCAACATTTGCTCATTGTCATACTGGAACTTGGGTTTTTTTCATGTAATACCCTATCATTTGATCTGTTATAAAATAAAAGTTCAGATTCTGAGAGGAAAAACAAACCTGTTCAGAACATTGATACATTCAAGGTTTGTATGGGAGACCTCCAAAGAAAACCCAGGTGCTGAAGGAAGTGTTGTTCTTGTCTCAGTGGGTGGCATTTTTGCTGCTGAGTCAGTACTGCAGAGTTCAGTGCTGCTGGAGGTGTTCTGTTTCAGATGAAACAGAAAAGCAAAATGTTGTGGTCATCAGAAGTTCCCTGGCCCCATGGTTGAGGGTGAAGGTGTTTGCCCCATAGTCTAAGAAAAATTCCATCCAAATAACTTATATTGTATGCTACAATTTTATTTTTCTGAGGGACCTATCATTTCTTCTCCCGAAAACTTCACCGTCTAGCGTAGCTACACAGTTTGATATATTCTCCCCAGGATGGTTGCATTTTAATGATGTCTGAAACAGTCCCCAAAGATATAATTTCAGAATCTCTTATGGATCTCTTAGAATATAAATAATGCTCAAAATATGCGCAAAGAATAATTCCTATCAGCTGTCATTCTTTCTCATAATAGGTTTTTGTGACAAAAGGTTCTGTAAAATATGTGTGTTCTTCTGTATGTCACATTTCTCAAGTTCTGTATTTCACATTTCTTAAGTATTTTGAATATGGCATTTAGTATTAAAGGTTCCCATTTATATCATGGAAAAACACCATCTGCCTTTGAAATAGTTAATTGTTTCTGCAGTCATTTATATTAAGCCGTGCATATTTCAAATACTGTATATTTCAAGAGATAGCAACACTGATGTAACAGACTTGGTAACACCACTGTACATCTAGAATATCTTGACTAGTATCTTTACAGCTGTTCCAAATCCAGCTACAGATTTACACTAGTGTAAATGAGATCTGACTTCAGCCTTGTATTTGTGTATATGTCTGACTAAATTAGACACAAATGAAAATGTTGAGGGTGGTGCTCCATCTGGAGGGGCTGGAGCCAGAGGAGGATTATAGATAGACGAACATAAAAAGAAAGAGGGAAATAACAACCTGTTGATGATTACAGTGTTTATTTTTAAGGGGCCTCATATTCCCTAAAGAAGCTGAAATTATTCTTCTGTACTACTGTAAAGTTTATTTTTCCATTCATACCTTTCTGTGTCTGACAGCAAAACCCAGTACAGATCAAATACACCAATATCTTCTCCTTCAAAGATGCTCAATAAAGCTTGGAGAAAACCTGGCCATTTAAATACTTCATACATTTCAATGGTTTTGAACAATCAGTCAGGCATAGAGTGGACTGCTGCTATGCTGTGGCCAGGGTTCAAAAGGTGAATCAGGGATGCAACTATTCCGGCTTTTGGTCATCTTCGCACCCCTTGGCTATCCAGGTCTGGCTGCAGAATGATGGTGCTCCTACCAGTGAACTAGTGGAACTAGCCACAATATAGAAACTTTGTCTTCGTGGACTTAGTTGTTCCACAAACACTGTGCCTCAAAAAATAGTGGGAGTCTATTTTCTGTAAGAAGATAGCAGGTGCAAAATGAGATATTTGCCACTAGGCTGTGGTGCTAGCCTTCATTCTGCAGAAGGCACACCTTCATGGGAGAACAGCATGCAGAAAAAATTGAAGGGTAAAACAGGACAGTAACCTGAAGGTTTTTGCCTTTATCTACAACTTCTGTGTTTCCATAACTCAAAAACAGTGCCTGTGACAGGCCTTTCAGCCCTCAGTAAGGAGTCAGAACCACGGGGGTATTTGAAAGGCACTGATAACTATTCCATCACTAAAACACAAATATCCTGAGTCCAGTCTCTGGGCTGTTGTTGAGTGTTTTTAATATAACAGAGCAGAATTTGACTGTCTCTTCAAATACAGGTTTAAATACAGGTTTAAAAAACATCTGCACAGAAGTTTCATTTGAATATATTTGAATACATTTCATTTGGGTGTAAAGAGTGCGTTTTACAGTAAATTTTTACTAACATTTAAGAGGAAATATTTTTTCTCCAAGGCTTGTTGGTTTTTTTTTTGTTTTTAAACCTCTCATATCTGTAGAGGGGGTTTTATCAGAAGCTGTAATCACAAGTAGGTCAGCATTACATTTATGTCACTAATCTTAACACCTCCAAATAATCTCACATGTGAATTCATTATTTAGGAAATGCCAGTCTTGTCTGGAAAAGCACATGCATTTTTTTAACTTCACTAATCCAACACGGCAGCAATATTAAGCAATATTAATAATGTGATTATACTGCATCATAGCAAATGGAGGCTGGTCATGCATGTGTGAAGACTTCTAAAAAATCCCTCTAGATTTGGACAAAAATGTGCTGAGATGTGATTTAGTAGAGGGTAGTGTGCATATATATAAATATGTGTATAGATATACGTACACATATTTATGGATATGTATCTGTGAGGCACAAACGCTGCACTCCTGTAGCTGTGACCACATGAGAGCTGAGAATTGTGACAGCAGCATGGGTGAAGAAAAGCCCAAAAACACGCGAGCAGCCAGGAGCGGAGTGTCCCCAATCAGCACCGCGGCCCTGGGGACAGCCATCTATGGCCATGGGGCGGCAGGTGCCGGCGCTGACAGGTGCGGATGGCAGGGATGCGTGACATTGCTGGGGACCCGCTCCCCGCTGGCTGCGGCCACATCGTGCCAGCCAGCACTGCCAGTCACTTGATGCTCCTCTCCCCCCGTGGATTCCCGGGTGGCTGGGATCAGCGGGTGCTGCTGCCCGTCTCCTCTGTCAGGGACAGGGAAACGCGATCCCCTCCATTGAGGGTTGGCGTAGGAATCCTACGTCAGCTGGCCAGGGGTTTTCAGACCTTCTGCACCCCGATGATGGATGGGAAGGATGAGGAAATATCCTTAATTAGAACCTCAGGAATTACTCAGATCTAAATTCTTCTTTTAAAAACTATTTACAAGTGATGGCCAGAAGTCTTTTGCATGTCCCATGAAGTAATTGTGAACATAGGGGGGTGTAAGTTTACACAGAATCACAGAATAAGCTGAGTTGGAAGGGACCCACAAGTATCATCAAGTCTGACTCCTGGCCCTGCACAGAACAGTCCAAAGAGCCACATCATGTGCCCGAGAGCATTGTCCAAATGCTTCTTGAACTCTGTCAAGCTGGTGCTGTGAGGACTTCCCTGGGGAGCCTGTTCCAGTGCTCATCCACTCTCTGGGTGAAGAACCTTTTCCTGATATCCACCCTAAACCTCTCCTGACACAACTTCAGGCCATTTTCTCAAGTCCTGTCACTGGTCACCACGGACCAGAGCTCAGTGTCTGCCCCTCCTCTTCCCCTCACGAGGAAGTTGCAGACTGCAATGAGATCTCTTCTCAGTCTCCTTCTTCAGGGTGAGCGAACCAAGTGACTATGCATTAACAGAAATTTTAATATAAAGCATTAATGCTGGAGTCTTCATGTGATTTGCTTTTGTTTCTTTCAGAGAAAATCCCAAAAGATACGTGGTTTAGTTTAGCTGCTGTGAGATTTCTGAATCTGACATATGCTTCTTCTACTTATACTTTAAAAAACAAGGTTGCCCCATGTAATTTAAGTCAATACTGAACAGAAAAGCACTGGCAAATTGGTAAGATTGAACATTAAAGAAAGAGATTGTGCATGATCCCTTTTAGAGAGCAAACAAACTTCTGCCATCTTCCCATCTCTAGACTCACCATCTCTCCAGAGAGGTGACCAGATGGCAAGGTGTGCTCTCCCATAGGGATGCAGGAGGTGCACTGCAGAGAGGCAGCAGGAGGTGTGGTGGTGCTGACCAGTCTGCCCCAGGCTGCAAGGTCAACACAAGTACCTCCTGGGGGCTCTGGAGTTGGGTGCACTGGGTGCACCTCCTGGGTGCACTGTCTTCCTAAGCTGCCCCTATCCAAGTTAGGTAGCACAGCTTTAGGAACAAAGAAGCAAAAAACCCACTATCGCAGTGCCCTTTTGAAAAAACACAGATTTTGTTTGTACCGACACTGCAAAATATTGTCGAGATGCCTTGGCACACGACAAGAGTGTGAGTGGAAGAGGATAGACTGAATTCTGTAATCAGGTAGAGATCTCATGCCCTGATGAGCTTGCAGCACACATGTACTAATACTGTTAAGGTGCTGGCCGATCCTGCGTGAGCAGAGAGAAGCAGGTGTTACTGGCAAAGGGTGTCGGTGCTGTTTGCTTTCACAAGAGGTGTGATTAGAGAAGATACTTGAAGGAGGAGAGAATAATCACTTGGCATGCAAAAATGAGAGGCAAATCCAAGCAGAGGGTTTGGTGTATTGTTGTGAAAAGCACATTTATGTGTATTCATTTGAAGAGACATACAAGACCAGACAATGGAATTTTTTTTTTCTTTGAAACTTCCGTGAAAATAAAGTAGTAACAAAAAGATTAGCATGGGGCTATAGAAGTTCAGCTTTATATAAGCCCTGTAACTTGTTTCAAAAGGAGTGCAAACCACAAAAGCATTTTATGATTTATACAAAAGAGGTAAGAAATGTTCCATTTTTCTGTGTTACTGGTATACACTTTTGTGTGTGTGGAGTTTGTTAGATAACAAAAGTATAATAATGTTTTATCTGATTCTCCTAAACATACTATTAAAGTACATTAGTACCAGCATACTAGTTTATGTTCATTATTAAATGCAAAAATTTAAGAACTCTATATTAATGGAACATAGAATTTGAGACTTTAGTTACATGTAAGTTAGGGAATTCAGATGGGTGGTTCCCATAGCAACCTAGCTCTTCCTCTGTGTTTTTCATTTCAGTAGAACCTTTCATTACTTGATTGCACCATACATTGTATCATGCAATTTCATCATAAAATTTCATCATTATATGACTGAGAAGAGAGTGGAGGTTGTCTTCACTCAACACTTTCTAACTTTAATATTTCTGTTGCACAGAGAGCAAACTGATGCTTAAATGAATCAGACCCATATCCGAATATTGTCTGCTCTTTTGGGGGACCTCCATAAATTTGTCTACGTTCTTTGAAATCGTAGAATGACTATGAATAATAAAGCAGCTGAACACAATAGCATATCATGCTTTTGTAATTGGCTATTGTCTGCCTTGCCATGTAAATATGTGGCTCCAGTGAGAAGAAAAGAGACAAAACCATTTTTAATTTGTGGCTAAAAGATTTATTCCATCCATGTACAGGAAAGAAAGTGATAGTGAAAATGGAGGCCATTTAAAGGGATTTTTTTTCTGACAGTGGAATACAATTAACCAAATTGCAACTCAGTGGATTGTTGTGGTCATTAGTGGGTCTGTCAGTTAAAGATCATTCTGGCGGCTTCTAGATGACATAACATATATGGGAATTTATAGAAGTAGACATGTAATTCTGAATTTTTCCATACTGTAAATTTTGATTACAGATGAAGACCCAGTGAGATCACACTTTTCATTACACAAATGAAGATAGTGATTAACCTTACAATTGTTAGGTCTTTGTTGCAGAGGATATCAAAATGGAACATCGTGGGCCTGAACCTTTTGGGAACCTCATCAACTGACCTGGTCTTTTTAATTTGGCAGCTATACTGTGAGCATTTCCAAGCCCTGGAGTGCTGTAAGAAGGAGTTCCACAGCAGATTAACCTATTAAAAAGAAAGATGAACAAACTAAATAAGATGAGAAAAATAAAATAATTTCTAACCGTCTCTTCTCATTCTGTTAAAGAAATGCTAAAAAAAAAAAAAGAAAAAAGAAAAAAGGGGCTAAAACTGCAGAAACAGAGACTAGATTAGGAAAATGAAAGGCTTTTCCTCCTCAAAGGCCTTCAAAATTACAATGATTTTCATTGCCTTGATAAAATCAGACCTGGCTGTTAGCGCCATATTTTCTTTTCAGCTTCCATAATGATGATAACTTTTGCATGAAATGAAAGTAAATAGTTGTTTATACTTCATTTTACAGCAGCCAGCATGTCACTAAGTCAGCACTTCTCCTCTGAGATTTACAGAGTAGGATTTAGGCTAAATTGCTGGCACATGAGATTTCAGCCAAAGGTTGCTTTTCTTTAACCATTTTGTTTTTCATATGCCTTGGCTGATTTTAGGTTATTGGAATCCAATATAATTACTTGTTTAATTGCTTGGAAGAAATGGAGCTTCCGTAGTTGAAAAATGGCTTATTTTCTTTAAAAATAACTGAAATCTGGCTTGAGGTTCTCTAGAATGCAATGCGCTATACAATTGTGTTATTTTATCCTCTTAAAAATTCCCTGAATAGTCATTAAATCTTTGGAAAATAGCTAATTTCCAGGAGGATGCGATAGGTCTGGCTATTTTCCAGGGTTTGCAAGAGGCTATGACAGCTTAACATCACAAGAAAAATTGTTTCTAAATCACTGCAAGACTGGGTCAAAGATTCCAGAACCAGCCTCTGCTTTCAAGAGGTGACACAGCGTAGAGGAGAAGAGGAACGATTGACATGAATTCCAGAGAGATTGTGAAAAAATATGGATCAGTTTGATACTGGTCAGTGCCACTTTTACTTGTGCTGTACCAACTTGTCTTGTGTTGAAGCACACCAATAAAGGAAAAACAATGTAGGAAAAAAATGAGAGTGATAGTTAATGAAGTGGAGAAGAGTAAAATAACTAACAAGATAATAAAATAGGGAAAACTGTAGCCTGCATGTTGAGAAGCCAGAGGTAATACTAGGATATTTAGGGTCATTATTTCTGTCCTGAATACAACTCCGTACCTTAGTGCAGAATTAAGTATGTCACTTCCAGCCTGCTCTCCTCTCCAGAGGTGGACTGTGATATGCGCGTGTGTGTTCCTGTCCCTGGGTGAGCGATCAGTCTGTTCTTCTGTCTTTTCCCTTACAACTTCATTTTTAATCCAATGCCAAGCAAATCTAGTGCAAAGGGAGGGGTCTTGAAGACAATGCAATTCCAGCAAATTTCGTGAAAATTAAATGTTCTTGTGCAAAAAAGGAGAACCAGAAATTACTCCCAGAAAGACTCCCAGCTGAAGGCAGCATTGCAGCCTGAGGCCTTACAGACAGAAGCAGCAAAGGATCAGCAGAGGGATGGGTAGAGGGCAAGAGAAGTCCCCAGAGACCCTGCCACGGGAGATCTTCTCTGCATATTGCACTTTACCCAAAATGCGATTCACAGGCATGAGTTCCAGCACTCACAAAGCTAGGAGATGTGCCTCTGACTCCAGCATACATGTGGAAATTCCTTTTGCCCAACCTTAACACGTCTCATTGAAACATGTTCTTGGTTTTTTTTGGGTTAGTGTTTGTGTAGTGTTTTGTTGGTGGTGGTTTGTTTTTTGTGTCTGTTTTGGTTTGTTTGTTAGTTTGATTTGATTTTTTTTTTTGAGGTGTGGTGGGCAGGGAGCAAGTGGACTGCATTAGTGAACTTGATTTGCCACATCAGCCAAGGTACCAGCCAAACATGCTAGACTGATGGTTTTTGCAAGGAAAGGTTTGCCTCTACTCTTTAGGGCTAAAGCTAATTTTGGGTAGAATATCAACATGGTGTTATTAAATTCGGTCTTTGGCTTTTCTGGTGAAAATAGAGATTGCTTCTTCTCTGCCTGGTGTAGCAAGCAATCTGCTTTCTAAGGCTATGAAAATAATGTAAAAATAAATATGTATGAAAATAAAAACACTTCTATGGGAGTGTTGGAAGTGTTGGGAGGGAATTCAGTCTCTTTGGAGAGAGTTTGCAAAACATACATTGGCTCACATTGCCTTTCCTCTTCTGGATATCTGAAAAGTGCAGTGCATCCCTGAACCTCTGCAAACCACAGTAGCCACTGTTTGACATGAGTGCTGAGTGATCATTTGCAGAGCTTTAGGGCATTGTGAGTATGCTGAGGACAAGATGCATCTGCTTTCACCCAGGCACAGTCTTGTGAATGCAGCAGACAAGGATTTAGGAATGGTGGGAAGGGAAAAGATTCAAAGAGGCTACGAAACATTCCTGTTCTTGCCTTTTCATATTTCTTTTTGTCTTGGTTGTCTGGTAGGATGATGATTGTGAAGGTCCCTTCCCTCACCTAAGCCCATTCAGCTGCAGTTGTAGACCTCTGGTGAAAAAAAGAAAGAGGTCATTGCCATTTGTAAATGGCAGAGTTGAACTGTCATTTCAAAGCCTGGAGTTGAGAGTGTCAATCAGTCCAGCAGGCATCCACATCAGTCCTCAGGGACTCCGTGAGAATCAGCAGAATTCCATCAGTGAATCAGATGAGCTCAGGAATTGGTCCCAAATGGTTTCGTGTCTGGACAGCTTGATCTAATCTTGAAACAGAATATTTTATGTATTTAGAGGACAACTGTTTTGTACTTATATGAAGAGAAGAATGTTAGTTGAGATTACAGTGAGGCATTTTGCTTTTGCTGTATCATGTTGTGTCTATTAAATCTATCAAACAGCAGCGGATTGCAAAACCCTGTTTCTAATTGGCTTGTTTCAAGCTACTAGCAGTAGATATCATGCATGATTATGTCTGTTCTGCTAACTGAACATTTAACATTTAGAAGATAAAAGAGATACAAGAGGGAGTGGAAAATGTATAGGGAATCATTTGGGTTGTTTTAGCATCTTAAATTTTTGTTCTAATGGATTATAATTTTGTTGGTGTGTCAGAAGTAGTTCATGGAATTAGACCTGGAGTCTCTGTAGATACGAAGCTTGAAAAGAAAGATCTGCATTGAGCCAGCCTTGCACAAATGCCTAAATCTGATTCGGCGTTCGACAATGTGAGATTGGAAGGCTCAGATCTCTTAGGGCAAATCACCATCACTTTGCTTAGTTGATGAAAATGGAAGGTTCAGGGGTTTTTCCATGGTCTGGAAACAAGGTATGACTTTATAATACTTGGGGGCATTAACAGTAGTAAGCTGAATGTTGTCATAAAGAAAATAATTAGGAAATGTACTATTCGTGAAGGAACAAAAAGCTCAGATAATACACAACCATTCTGAGAAGGCAAAAAGAAACCAGACAGAGTATCCCACACTGATAGACAGCACAAGCATAGCCACTTATTAACAAACATTATGTGGTATGTGATCTTTGCATTGTAACTGAGATTGCTTAGCTGGGTTTCAACACAGAATGGACTGCAAGCTAATGGACTGATAAAGTTTGTAGACAGCTGAGTGGACTTTGAAGTGGTTTTGAGAGAGACATTCTTGAAGCTAAATATAATAAATCTTGAAAATATTGGCTTTATGTACTATTGTTTGTGCTTGGGGAGTCCACACTTTCTTCTCTTATTCCTTTCCCTTAATATAGCCTGTGACTGTTCTTTGGTGTTCTGTCAAGGTAGATCAGTTAAAACCTGTTTGAAGCAAGGCAGCTGTTATGAATTGTTAGCTCATGATTTCATTCTGTTTTTAAGCTTTTTCAACTCTGTTATTTATATTAGTGATGATAATCGTGGTTGTGAGGGTTGATTTGAGTAGCTGAACCTGAAATTCTTTCATTTTGACATTTCACTGAGCATGTGTCTTAGCAGTGCTTTTTCCTGTACATTAAGCTTCAGCCCTGTTCATTTGTAGCACTGTAAGTGTAGTCAATAAAGAGTAAACACTATGTCTACAAGCTCTTAATTGCTATTTCATAGCTATATTATCAACTCTGTCCTCCATTGTGTCCTATGAAAAGCATATGCTTAGGAGTCACATTGCTAAAGTCATTCCTTTAATTCAATATAGGTGGTTCTTCTTTTGTGAAGAAATTGATTCCTAAATTTGTTGCAGGTTCAATTTTTTTTTTCATTTCTTCCTCCTTTATCTTTCTTTAGAGAAAAGGAAAACATGAGTGTATTCCACTGTAAATAGAATGGATAAATATGTTAAGTTTGCTTTATGTAAAAATAAATTGCATTCTATTTAGTTTAACCCCTTGATGCTGTGGGATATGGGGAGCAGGGGAGATTCATTCTTTGTTGACTGGTTCCAGCTTCAGAAGAAAGAGGTCTGTATGGTCCTCACTTGGAGAACCATAATTGCAGACGTACAGCATCCGTGTGCTGGATCACTAGTCACTTTCTTTCCTTAACGGATAATGTAAAATTTTCTCTAATGAGCAGTTTGTGTTTCTTTAACACTGCTGAGTCTTTCTTGCAGCCTGTGTCAAGGATTGAACTTTCCAAATTATGTATTTCAGACTTTGAGAAAGAAAGGACTTAATGGCTGTGACAGTCCAGACCCCGATGCAGACGATTCAGTAGGTCACAGCCCTGAGTCTGAGGACAAGTACAGAAAAATTAATGAAGATATTGATCTAATGATCAGCAGGCAAAGATTATGTGTAAGTACTCTGAGCTCCTTTTCATTTTTTTTACTTTCTGATATTTCTCTGAACCTGGCAGGCATTGAACAAGAAAGAAAACAAAGGTTGTGAAAGCCCTGATCCTGACTCCTCTTACGCTCTCACCCCACGCACTGAAGAAAAATACAAAAAAATTAATGAAGAATTTGATAATATGATCAAGAGCCATAAAATACCTGTAAGTACCAAAGGTTAGATGGCTGTCTGCTGATAACTGCTGCAGTAACAAACCATAACCCTTTCAGTTCTGGCTTCTTAAGGAAATAATTTCAGCTAGAAACAGGCTTTAATAGCCAAATATATAACTAAACACTGTGGTCAGAAAATTTCACGCAGCATATTTTCCTTTCAAGTCTCTAACTCTGACACACAGACAAAAGCAAAGCCTATTATGGGTGAAACCTACAGAAGGAAGTGAAATATACATATATGCACTATATTCACTTGATTTACAGAACTGTTTTACCACACCACTTGCCCAAATTATACTTAAAAAGTAACAGTGGAAATCTTTCTTTGTGGACAGGCTAACAAATCCACAGAATACTTTCTGTGGTGATATAGAAAAAACGATGTAGAACTGAAATTCCTTTATATATAGTAATTAGTGTGTTCTGTGCGTGTAACTTCAGTTCTCAAGTGTCTCTGCTAAACTCAGTTGCAGCACTGAAGGGTTACAGCTACTTGCTCGCTGCAGAGAAACAGACTGCATGAGAGCCTAATGGCAGGATTCAGACATGTTTGTGTGTTGGGGTGATTTTACAGCTTTATCAGAGAATTTGCTTTGACCTCATCAGCATTTCTTTAATGCTTTAACATGAGCTAAATTTTGTTTTAACCAAGTCAAAATTTCTAACAATCAGTCATATGCCTTGCCAGATATCTAAGAGAAATAACTCTGCATGTGCTATTTGGTTTGCACAAGACATACAAGGGGTGAATACTTTTTCATTATGTTTGATATTAGATTTATAAAGCCAACAAAAAGAATGTGGGGGTTTGAAGGTTATATTTGGTTGATCTTCGAAATGTGTGTGAAAGACAAAGTAGGAAACCAAAGGTTTGCTCAGGTCCAAACAAGCATTTGAATTTGTGTTGGTAACTGCTTGATTCTAAAAGAGATGATTTGTGTGCATCCATTCGTCGTTCCCACATGAAGGCTGCATGGTTATCAACCGAAAAGGTTGTCTGTATACCCAGAATGAGCAGTGTCTTCTGTAGTGCTAATCAATTGCACATACAAAATCTGACACCTAAGAGGAGGATACTTCTTAAGGATGCTCAGATTCTGTCTCAAGCAGTGTAAGTGTTCTTTCCATTAATTCTCAGCAGAGGGATTTTTCACTCAAGGTAATTAAAATTTGAAGAAGCTCTCACATCATGCCAAATATATTTTGGAAAAAAAAAGTTTTAAGTAATACTTTTCCAGAGACCAGAATGTCACCAAATTTGATAAAGTAATATTTGGAATGTCTGGTTAAGGATGCCCAATGTGTATATAAAATATCAGGGAGGAATACACATAGATATGCCATCTCTTTTTACATCCTTTATTTATTTGCTTCTTTTGGAAAGCTGTTTTTCTCAGAACAAAAAGCTCTAAAGCTGTCACCATGAATTTGGTTTCTCAGGATGGAACTCAGTTTGACAAACAATGACTACAGCATTTAGGGAGACTCTTTTAAGCTGGAATGCTTAACCCTTTTTCACGTCAAAATCTCACCGATTGCCATTCCTCCATTCCTTTACTCTTTCAAGGATGACTTTTGGCTTTTTCAAATCACACTGAAAGGATTTTCGGCAAGCTACATTTCTGCCTTAAAAATTTATTTGGGATGATTCTTCAGAACCTCTGTTAATCTCATGCTACCTATTTTTTTCCTAACAAAACAGCATGTGTTATAATCATCTGAAATCTTAAGCCTTTAAAAAAACCCACCAAACTTGGGAAAAACCTTCATTCCTGTAGTAGTGAGTTCTATCACTTTCTTTACCTCTATAAGCATTTGGGAAAATTGTCATTTCTCTAAACCAGGAAATTTATAAGATTTAGAAACAACACAGTTAATCTGAACATGGGACATCAGTTTTGTTCTCCCAAAATTAATGGAATTACCCTCTGGTTGCTTCCATTAAATTCAACCTTTTGACATCAAATATAGTCCTACTTCAGCAATTAACTTGGTGATTTAGGGTAAAATAAAACTTCCAAACTTTCCGAGATGCTATGAGGTGTGGTGTATTAAACTTTTTGTGAAATTACTTCAGAGATGCATCAGAGATACAGAACTGCAAAATTTTAGCATTTTTTCCATGTAAGATGGAACAGCTCTCCTCTGAATACTTCACATGCAGAACTCCGGGTCTGTGTCCTCCATCAAGCTGCTTACCACAAAAGGAAGAAACAGTAGATATCCTCCCCTAAAGCAACAGGGACTCCTTCTCTTGGCATAAGCAGATGTAACGGGCAAGATAGAGCTCACAATTAGTGCATAATGGAAATTTGTATCTGGTTTGATATATAAATATTATATACTGTATACAATATCCTTTACTGAACAAATCAGAATAACGAAGTCAGGGAAATTATATTCATTTACTTGTGATCATCAAAGGTAGTCAAGAAAATTGGGAAGAAGAAAGCAAAATTAATCAAAAAGTCACCAAGTCAAATCTCTAAATCACTACTTCCAGAATATATAAAACAATGCATTGCCTGGGCCTCGTCTTGTAACATAATAAAGCTGCTGCCAAATGAAAACAACATTGGCTTTTGCTCCTAACAGCTAAGCCTAATAACATTTCCTCAGATAATTTTTCTGGGGATAAGTATTTATTGTTCTAAATCATCTGATAATAATTAGACATTTATTTGGAGTTTTCATAAGAGTGATGAAAGCTGAGGAGACAGAAATAGTCCACTAGAAGGGAGCTATAAGTATCTCTGTCTCTAAATAAATGAAGGCCTGGTTGAACATGGGAGGGATAAAACCAATATTTAACACAGAATATTTGGTCCATTAGCTTCCAAGCGGGCTGAGTCTCCAAAACTTTGTTTTGCGCCACATTCCGCAGCTTGTGGAGGGCACATCTAACACAGTGTGTGCTGTATACTGGCTGCATTGTCTCCGGTGAGCCATCCGCCCTCTTTGGCAGTTGTGTGCAAAGGAGAAGAGACAGAGGGAGGAAGAAAAAAGTCAAAATGTGGCAAACTTCATACACATTACAGTAAGGCTTTGTCTGTGTTGGAAAATTAGCAAACAGCAAAGAACACACTGAGACAGAGGGAGGTGCTTATCTCTGAGGTGAATCCTTTGAACAGTCCCTGGCAGCCTTTTGACACCAGACAAATAACATTCTCCCAGACAATTTCTTAGCTTTGTTTGGTTGTTAGTCCAGGCCGGGAACAGTTCCCAATTGTCAGTTTATATGTAGTCATGATTTTTTTGAGGTTGAGAAAGCTTAATGGTGTGGACATGGACACTCTGTGGCCTCAGATGGCCTCGGTTCCTCACTAGTTCCTACTAATATAGATATTACACAAGTGCATCAGAAACTTTAATGTCCATCAGGCCTAGATGGAATCGATACACCCCGTGACTTACCACCAGGAATGACTAGGGAATCTGCAGGAGGTTGCAGTTCTTGGTGAGGGATGTGTAAGACTGTAATAAATTTAGACAAACAGCGCAAACTGTAGCTAGAGACTTAGTTTTTAATACTGATGTTTATCCAGTCAAACGTCTCTCTAACTTTTGACTGTGGAGAAGAAGAAATAAAAAGTACTATATTTCAGATATAGTATATATTGTGTTGAAAAGCAGAGAGTAAACTGACTTTGCCCTGATAAAATTGCATATGAAGTGCTCTGTAAATAGATGGAAGTAGATCTAGACAGTAGGTAAAATGGTGAAAATTAAACCTTTAGTACAGAAATTAAACAAATAATTCAACTAGTTTAAAAATCTATATTTTCAAATGACAAAGTGAAAGCTAAGTAACAGTTTCAGATGACTAGCAAGACTGGCAGCCCCAAGAGCAACCAAGACTGGAGCTCTTTTGTGCTGTACTAATGTAGAAAAAGAATCTGGCTCTTGAAGGGTTTTCTTTGTACATGGAAGAAAGAGCATAATGGTGAAAGTAGACAAGCTTGTTGAATTCTGGCAAGACCTTCAGTTCTGCATGTGTACCATTGTTTTAGTTTAGATAACTCAACAGAAATTTGGATTAGGAAAAGATGTTAAGAAAATAGAGGCAATAATAGTCTCTATCCAGGTTCAGAGGGCAGACTTCACAGATCTTGTGACACAGGTGAAGATGTTGTTCAGAGTGCTGTCCTGTGTGTGACAATCTGACATGGACTGACACTCAAGCAGGCAGGGTCATGGGCTCAAAGTTGCCAGGTGGAGGGAACTCCGTCACAGCCCTGAATGTTGCAATAATCAGAAACTCCGTGTTAGTTTATTCATGTCTCACATCAGGCTGGAAGTGGAGCTGAAACATGAGGAGCCTTTCACATTCCCCTGTGAATTCACTGGCTAAAACCTTTTGAAAAGGCAGGAACCAGCAGCAGCAGCTGACTTTGAACTCCGGGAAGAGCCACATGCTTCTGACTTGCATGGGATTTAGGAAACTCCTGGGTCCTTCTGTGGCCTTTTGTTGCTGCAAAACATACCTTCAAGCTGATAAAATGTTTCAGAATATGCTATATGAACTCATTTCCAAGGAGCCTAGGCCTCAATCATAAGGATGTAGATTACATGTAGATTCTCACATCTGTAGATTAGATATAGAACATGTGGATTCCCAAAACACCTCACCTTCCTTTCCCACCTCTACTTAAATCAATCTACTCTATGAAAAACACAGCCCTTGGAGAGCACTTCAGCTTCTCAGGAAAGGGAAGCAAGTTCCCATGTGCAGCCCTCAGGCTGGGGAGCAATGCCACCAGGTCCATCCACTCAACTACTGTTGCTATGGCCATCTCTTGCAAAAAGCAGGCCACAGGCTACGCAGAGGGTATCAGAGCTAAATTAACACCTTGAAATAATTCCCAAGGCATTTGTGTAATGTATCCTTAACATCATACCCTGAAAATCTTGCTCTGTGTTTCAGTGGTTAGGCAAAATTATTCCTCTATATTTAGAGCAAAATTTTGTCTGTCCCTGGAGAGGATCAAAAAAGAAAGAAAACAGCCTTAAGAGATAACTGTAATTTGATGGGTAATGCTGCAATACACAGGGCACAGCCAACAGCTCCTGCCAGAGAAGAGACACGGGTGGCACAAGGTCAGGGCACCTCGGTTGCCTGAGAAGCAAAAGATGTATCCAGCTCTCCACATACTCCCCCTAGGTCCTAGAAGACTTACCAATACTATCAGCTGCCAACAACAAAATTAAAACCTGTGATTTCCTCCCTCGGAATATGTTACCAGCCTACTTTAAAGATTTTTTTTTTTTATGTATTGAAGCTCTTGAATCTTATAAGATTTCTAAATTGCAGATTGAGGGGTACTTAGTTTGCATTCAGGTATTGAATTTTAAGTGCTGTCACGTAATTCTGAAAAGAGTTTTTCTGATCAAAAAGACAAGAAATTAATAGTTTTAAAAACAAGTAAATTAAATACAGATTTCTAATGTAGTCATAACTTTATAAAAATTCAAGCAACTGCTGCCCANGTCTAAATTTCTTGTATTTGTTAGCTGTCCCTGAGTAGAACTTTGTTTCTTTTAAGCTCTTCCAAGCTAAGATAGAAACTTTAAATAAAGTGATTTACTGTATTGGTGTCTTTAACATGATTTGGGATCATTCTGGTTGCTAAAGCAATGCAAGCTGAAATTAAAGCCTTCTCTTTTACATTTTCCCCCTTATAATTTTTCTCCATGCAGTGAAGTCACCATAGTCATGTACCTTTGATCTTGCAGTCATCTATGACACTAGATTAAGGTATTACAAGTGAACAATTACGACTTCACAGAATGAAAGAAACAGAAAATTAAGCTGCATAAAGCAGAGGTTTGTTTTAAAGGAAAAAAAAGATAGAATAAAAGGAAAAATCTTCCCAGTTCTTACAAAGTAAATGTGCAAGCTGCATTAAAGGAAGATGGAATCATGATTTGAAAAATTATATTTAAAAGCCTTGGTAACTCTTTTGAAACTCTTCTCTTGAGTCTTGGAGGAAAGGGGCGAGCATAAATATTTTAACCACCAAGTACAAAATATTTGAACTAAATATAGAGAAACTGTACTTGAAGGCTGTTGTGCTTCTGTACTATTCTCGTCTTTGTTTTCCTTTTTTTGCTTGTACAGGCTGTTCCACCACCAAACTTTGAGATGCCAGTTTCTATCCCAGTGTCCAACCACAACAGTTTGGTATACAGTAACCCAGTCAGCTCACTGGGAAACCCCAACCTTTTGCCGCTGGCTCATCCTTCTTTGCAGAGAAATAGCATGTCTCCTGGCGTGACACATCGGCCTCCAAGTGCAGGTAACACAGGTAGGCTCTGTTCAATCCCCTTCCTTCAAATGCTCTACTATCAGCTGCTTGCATGCCTTAGGTCACTTTGAACTGCACTCCAAGAAAGAAGAACTCTGTTTTTAACAGTCATAACAGTTTGTCCAAACTTGCTGTGTTGAAAAATGAAAGGAAGAGACAAAAAAAAAATCCAGAAAAAGCTGAATATTGACTAAGATTGAAGGAAGTCAATAAAGGATAAAAGGGCACCCAAGTTGCTCTTTCATATAAAGGCAGCTTATCTACTTAACTCATGCAAGAACTCACTATAGCATAAAGTTTAAGGGGGCGGGGGAGAAAATGCAACCAATGCAAACAAATTGAAGCAAGTAAATAAGAACACTCATTACTTAAATAATCAGCCTACAGGCTAAATGCAAAATTTATTATTATTGATTCATTCACAAGTTCCTTGGTGGGTTAATGTTGAGTTCTGTACTTCAGTGCCTTGTATAGCAAAGGGTTGTGCTTTGTTGTGGTGATGACGAGGGCTCATCTCTGAATAGGATAAGTAGGGATTAGGTTGTTTCAATCTGTCTGGCTCCAGCAACATCAAGATCCTTAAGCATACCAGGTTCAAAGAACCATTTGAGGTCTCCAAGTGCAAAGAGAAGTTTTAAAAATCCTCAGTGTGAATGTTTGTGAAAGGCTGAGGAAATTAAAAAATACGTAAATATATATATCTTCTGAATTGCATTCTCCTCCAGGAACCTTCAGTCTCTTCCTCCCAATCCTTTGCTTTTCTGACTAGCATTCAACTAAAAATAGTTTTCAAATGAAGCACATGCGTAACTTTCAAACATAATTTTTCATCTGCTGTGGAAGTACAATAATAAAATAGTGAAATTATGTGTACTACATATTTTGTTTGTCCTTGAAAGGCAAGTATCTCATATGGGTAATGTTAAACATTATGATTTTATAATTATGCGTCTGAATCAACTCCATGTTGAAGTCAGAGGAAAGAAGTGCTGGGTACTGGAGCAGACCGATTGAAGGTAGAGAGAATGTTTTGAAAGTTTGAGTGTTGTAATTTATTGTGCTCGTTTACAGTATTTCATTTCAACCCCCTAGGTGGCCTGATGGGTGGGGACCTCACAACCGGTGCAGGCACCAGTGCAGGTAAAGAGAAAATAATTTATCTTTATTTTTCCAAGTGAATAAAGGACTTACTTCAAAATCTTAGTCCTAAAATAGCTGCATTTTGGAGGTGGGATATTAGAAATTGATCAGCACTGGTTTAATTCCCTCAGCTGGGTTGTGGAGAGTTGATATTTGTGCTTCTGTTGTTAGTAGAAAGAGGCTTGTTTTCCAGCACTGTCAAAAATCTTGCACCTCAAAAAATTCCACAGAAACAAATGCGTGTTTTCCTTCACATTAGCCTTTCCATAAAAACTTCTGGGTACATTGCTTAGCCCTGTTCAAGCAAAACTCCCAGTGGAGTCAGTGTCAGAAACCCTGACCCTTTTTGAGTCACGGGAAGTTTTTCCATTGACTTTAGTGGAACTGGGGTTTCATTTTACGAATTTAAGCTTCAGTAAGGATTTAGATACTGAGTTGCTCATTAGACTTCAAGGTACTGAGTGCAGATTTGATTTCAAACCATTTCTAAGACCATTGATAGTCAGCAAAATCTGTTAGCATTTACTTAAATAATTAGTAATTAACTTTAGTTTTATGTATTTGCTTAAGTGCTTTGGTACACAACATGGAAAGGATTTTCAAAATACCCAGGCAGAGAAAAAGATTAGCCCATTTAGTCCTGCTCCCATAGAACTAATGAGAACTGTACTTGCTAAGGTCTGTGTTATCAAAGCCATGTTGTCAGAGTAGTCCCCTTTGCTCAGTAAACTCAGTGGTTTGTTAGCAAGGTCAGCAATGTTGCATCATGACAAATACGGATTACAAAAGACAATGGCAAAATTACTTTTGGAGTTTGAGAAGTAAACACGTATGTTCGAAGAATACAAGCTGAGTGGTAAAACATGGTATTTTGCTGGGTCAACTGCTCTCACAGAGAGCTGTATGGAAAAATAGTTGGAAGATCCATTTTGTGCACTATAAACCAAGGCTGATACGAGTGGCAATTCCAAAGTTGTCCCTTAAAATTACTTATAAAGAAATTTTGGACATAATGATTTTTTTTTTTTATCCTTTGTCTGTCCTCAGCCTGAATTTGGGACCTCCACCCTCCTTTTATCTTCACACATAGATGAGTCACAGATGTTTGTGTGATGCATTCATAGTAAAATTGGAGCTGCACAGTGCTGTATCAGAAAGGCACTTTAAACACATGCTAAAGCTTTGAGGGGTCATTTTGTATTAATTTAGGAATAGGGAAAGTAGACCATGGAAAAATCACTGTTACTCTCCTTTGTTCTCAAAAAAAAAAGCAAGCATGATAGAAAATTATACTTTTGTTCATTATCTCTTGTTAACCTGCAAAACACTGCTAAGGGAAGATTTGTTCTGCAGTGTTCACATTTCATCTTACTTTTAAACTCGAGTAGAACTTCAGGAACGGCAGCAGAGGGACTGGCATAGGAATTGATCGTCCTATTAAGGGGCTCCCTCTCCTGGCTCATTTAGAAATACCATCGCCTCGTTAATGGTCTCCCGTTCCTTTAAATAGACCCTAAAAGCAATTAGTCAAGAAGGCAATGTTTTCTTTCAAAAGAGGGGCATGCTAAAATTAAAGTTCGTCTGCATGTGCATTTCTTTTAATAATCCTTGTGCTTAATAAAATCTGTATATCACTACACCAGTTGAAAATTTATATTATTTCTAAATATTTTTTTTTTCTTGGAAATATATTAAAAACATATATAAGCATAGGAAGGCAGATGGCTTGATTATTTACTTACAAATTAAGAATTTACATTAAGCTCTCAAGCAATGTAACTTTGGAGTAGGCAATTGATTTGAGGGGCATATATATGAGGGACATTGCTAGGAATGCATCATAAATATTTAATCACGTGAATAGTCTTTGTTCTTTATCTGGCAATGAGAGCTTTAAACACCATTAAAGACGTGTTTTCTAAATCTCCTCAATGCAGAACAGTAGGAAGAATTTGATAAAGGGCTGAAGGAAGATGGAAAGGTCACTATAAGGTTGAATCCTCTGTCTTAGTTGCATCGTTCCACAATGGCACTATTTTGGACAGTCGTCTTTCTTTAGGGTGCAGAAGAATAAACATCAAAAGTTCTCTTTGTTCATCATTTTTCACAAAAAACAGAGGCCTCTGTGTTGTCTTCTATTTGGCATCTTAGAAGCTGGTAGCATGATCATGTTTGGGTTCGTATTTCTGGCCAAATTAGAACCTTCTGAATTTGCATTTTTCCGTAATGTCCAAAAATAGCATATATTCAAAATAATATACTCCAAGAAGAAGACTCTAAACAGTTTCATTTCTGCCATTATAAAATGAAACTACTTTTTATTACTAACACCAGACCTCAGTTTCTGCGCTACTTCAACAAATTACATTAAAATAAATTGCATTATAACTGCAATATCAGAAATGGGAAAAGATTATTTAAGCCTGTGTTTTAAGAAGTATGTTATTCATTGGTTTGGATTATTTCAAGTAATAGCCCTGGAATCATCCACAATTTACCTTGGGAGTCAACCCAAGACATAAATAGAACTTAAAAAGCTGACTGCTTCTTTATTATATTACACAACTAATTACCATCTGTGATATTTTTAAGTTAAACCAAGGTTATCTCGGGTTTGTTAGAGTAAATTTGTTCTTAGCCAAACACTGATTGAATGGTTTCTATCATGTGATACTAGCAACTGCCAACAAAATTCGAGTAAACTTCACATTTAGTATCATTGCTAAACTATAAATACAGCAATGTCGTTGGCACTATTCTCTCAAACCAGAGGCTTTTGATTGAAAGACAGAACAAGAACTTTTGGACTCAAATAAGCATGTTCTAAATCCTTTCTAGTTTACCCCATAACTAATATGAAGGCTAAGTGATGTGTTTACCTGTTTACATAGTAGACTATGTGAAGTTCTTTTAGTTTTTAGAGAGTGTAGTCTTTAACAAAACCACTTAACAATAAGTTGAACAGAAATAAATAATGTCTGTGAAGTTTTAATACTGTAAATTATCTGAACTCAGTTTTTACTGAGTGGCTTATTGTTTATGTTAAAAGTTTGATAGAAGATTAAAATTTATAAAATATTTTAAAAGTTTTAAAATTTAAAAACTTCTAAAATACTTTAAAAGTTTTTAAATAGAACAGTGTTGGATGTCTTTCTTTGCACCTGTACTTTGAACTTTTGATTTTCAAAGTGAGTTCTTCTTTTAGATTGAGTTCTATTTTCCATTTTGATATGATTTTCAGATTAAGGCATTTTGTATTTTGTAAATTTTTTTTATTTGGATGCAGTGAGCCCATTTAAATCAACAGGGTTTCTATAGGCTTAAAACAACTATAAATAATAAAATCAAAGGAAAAATTCCATCTCAAGTTTCAAATCCACAATGGGTATAATAAAATATATACTTGCTTCAACTGTTTATTTCTGTAATTTATTTGTTTCCCTATTTGATTTCTGTACTGCCACCATCTTGACATTAATATTAAACTAAAGGAGCAAGTTATTCAAAAGTACTTGCTGCTCTACAAATGCAGTCAGAGGAACTATGCACTTGCTCTCGTTTAATCTAAAATCCTCAAACTACCTTTAAACCTGTTCTTAAAAAGCACTAGCAACTGAAAAGATCAGCATTGCCTTTTGAAAAATTCATCCCATATTTTTTAATAACCAAATCCTGTATTTACCTATAAGTCAGCAGCTAATCATTTCCTTCTGGAAATTAACCACAGGCCAACAATTGCTTTCTCATCTTCTGAAGTCTGAGGTCCTGAAGTGCCAGCAGTATTGTAATTTTCTAGTGCTTTCATTCTCTTTTTTCTTTTTGTGGTTGTGTACTGACTGTGGGTGAAGGTATTATATATTCTACTAGTATTTCAAGCCACATGGGAATATATGTAACAGTAGCAGTTTTTAATTTATAAGCCCTCAGGGCAGAGGCAATCTGGATGGTATCTCCTCGAAGAAGAGTGGTTTAGTAAAAAGAAGCAATCTGCCCAAATAAGCCACCAGCAGTACCAAAAATAAGCAAGGATTTCAAAGGCATCTAAGTGCAGTAAAGACTTTCGAAACTATAAATAAACAACCTGATTTTTAAAATCTTTTTAAAATAAATTAAAATGTTACATAAATATTCTTCACTCTGTCCTGAAATCTTGCTTGGTATAGCCAAGAGAAGGTAATTCTTGGGCTACAAATGTGGAATATGTTAAATAAACAAGTGAGTTTGGAACAGTGTTTCTCAAACCACAGTTTATGGGCAATCTGTTAGTAGGATTGTGTTTGCCAGGAAGAGCATGATAAGTTGTTGCCCGTCGCTTATTACATGATGAGTGCAATAGCCCACAGACTTCTGATCCAAAGGCTGGGCAAAATGCGGTACAGAAGCATAGTAAACAACAGTTCCTGTGCAAGGAAGCTCACAGTCCAAAAGAAAGAACACTCAGTCATTCATAACAGAGTCTGTGATGCAATAGTGCCAAATCCAAACAATAAGAATTCATAAATTGGCAGGTTGTCTTAAAACAATAGAGGGGGAGAAGAAATGAAAAACATAACAGCTCTGTTTTTCTGTCGTTCCACTTGTATTATGCCTTTAAGTGTGTGCTTGAAGGCTTCCTTTTCCAAACTTTTCTCCTCTCCATATAGGGAGGAGGTAGATGATAGAGAGATAGAGAGAGAGAGATGATAGGCAGACATTTTTCCTACAGTGTTTTATGGGAAGTGCCTACAGGCAGAAGATTTTGATAAAGCAGGGAGAATACTAGAACTTGTTTGACAGGTCTACTACATAGTATGAAGGAAATAGCCTGTTCAATAGTACTGAATTTCATATCTATGTAGGCAGTCAACACAGGCCTTTCCAACTCTAATTCCAATTTCTGCCCTAAACAACTGATCTGTTTTATACAGCTTATTCAGGCTCTTTTCATACATATTAAAATTACATCAGTGAAACTTTGAGAATGTCTGAAAGGATAGATGCTGCTGTACATGTAAAAATATAAAAAAAATCTTGCAGTGGGTGTCATGTGCAAAGCTTGAATGTGTGTACCTTCAGCTAACTCAGCTAAAGAAGAGATCCATGCAAGCCCATTCTCAGTAGACATCAATGAAAATCTGTGAAAATTTGGCCTGTATTAGGTTTCCAACAGTTGTGTAAGTGTTGGCTTAGTAATTTATTTAGTTATTCTCTATCCCTTCATCTCTCTAATCAACAGTGTCTCAATATTTGTATTTATAAAAAGACAGCTTGAAAGGATTGAAAAGGAGAAAGTCCTAAGTTCACATGGAATGAACAATTAAATGAGTCATACAAACTAGTTCTTTGTAAGTGGGATTTTAAAGACAGGCGTGATTGACTTCCCTTTTTACAAGAAGTTTCAAATGTTCCTCAAGACTAATTTGGGCTCTTTAGATAAAATCCTTTTCCTAGTGAAGTCTGGGGGAATGTTATGCTTTCTTTAAATAAGACAGGGGTTTCACTGTTTTTTTGGTCTGTGCATTATTGCTCACTAAGACACCACACTGTCTTATGTTGCACGCTGCAATACATATTCTTGTTCAAATTCAGAAAATAGAGGAAGGCATTGCAAATTAGCAAATGTCTGGATTTCATGCCTGTCCTGAGTCCTGAAAGGGATAGCTGATACCTCTTGGATCTGGAATGCAGCAATGACTTTGGCTGTGAGAAAGAAAACAAGAAATACTTTTAACTTCTTGGAGCTGTGACTGCAGCCACACATGAAAGTTGCTGACAGTATTAACATGACCCCTGCCCTTTAACTTTTAACATGATTCACTAACTAAGATATTGAATCCATAAATTCCATTCTTTTTCTAAATCCCTTGCAAGCTGATTTTTCCTTTGTTAACAGTTGGAGCAGTGTCCCAGTAGTAAAAGCCAAAGGATACAAGGATGGGTTAGTTACTGATCTTTTCTTTGCATCTGCTTAAATTTCAAGCCAAAAAAGTAGTATTATGTATGTGCAAAACACTTTACTTTTGCCTGCATATCTGTTCTAATACCTTGGTAAGTTAAAAATATAAGTATATACAGCTTTTGTTTAATATATATAGTCCTGAAACTTCCCTGGCACTGAATTTTAAACTATGAATCCTTCAATTTTCAGTAACTGCATTCAACAAAAAATCAACATTTTAGCTTTAGCTATATGTCTAGGAAAAGAAAAAATGTTAACAATTATCTCTAAAATTTCCTTGGGGAAGCAAGAGGGTACATTTACAATAAGGTGTTCTGTTTATAATTGGAATTATTATTGTCTTGAAATATTTTTCATTGGAAAAGCAGTTTTCTCAAAGTGATAATTGATTTCACACAGTCCAAAAAGGAAATTATTTGTCATCAGCAAATAATTTGTTAAAAGCAGATGATTGCAAAGGGGTCATGGCTTTAAACTGAAAGAGGGCAGATTTAGATTAGTTATTAGGAAGAAATTATTGACGGAGAATTGTGACACTGTGGCACAGGCTGCCCAGAGAAGCTGTGGATGCCCCATCCTGGACATGCTCAAGGTCGCCTTGGATGGGGTTTGAGTAACTCCGAGTGAAAGGTGTCTCTGTCCATAGCAGGGGGGTTGGAACTAGGTGATCTTTAAGGTTCTTTCCAACCCAAACCATTCTGTGATTCTATGACATGATTTGTCGAAAGTTTCATGCAGGCAATCAGGAGAGATAAGTTCTCTACTCTTTCTAGGCTTGTATTTTTCTCCTATATATCTTCAGAAAGTATCATATTTTTTAGCAATATAGTTTTCCCTCTGATATAAGTCACATTCTGGTGAGGGGTTTTTTTTCTCAATTATTGCAATGCTGAAACAACCCACATTAAGAAAATAAATCCTGGGGGGTTTTTTTGCATAAACAGGACTAGAATGGAGCATCTTTCCAGTTAACATTCTTACAAGAGCACAGTTAAGTCCTGAAAACGTATTTAGAGGGGGTGGTTATCTCAGACAGTAAGAGCCACATATGAATTGTGCACTTGTTAAGAGATCAGACCTGTGCCAGTAACTGCAAGATTTTTGGAAAAGCTGTGAACAAAGCTAAGTTTCAGATATCTACCCTCAACACTTGGCATTGACCTCTCCTGCTGGACTACCCCTTAGTGTGGAGGACCAGTGCATTCCTAGTGCAGAACGTGGAGTAACATTTGCAAATGCCAAGAGTGAACAAGGAGGGAGCGCTACACAAGGTCAGGGACACTGCACTGTGCCAGCTCCTCAGGCTAGCAGGTACAACACCAGTGGCAGGGGCAGGAGAGCTGTTTTACCGTGGTAAGACACCTTTAAACGACTCTGTGATCCCTGACATTTTGTTTGGACCTTACAGAACCATGGCACAAGAATATATTCCTCTTGTTCACTGTTCAGTGCCTTTGTATTTAAACTATAGACATGTAATATTTATAAAGCACAAAACTGAAGACCACTGTGTAATTGCCTTATTTTTCTCAATACATACAACTTAGTTACTGTGTTGATTAGCTGAAGCTTCAAGCAAAACAAGATAATTTGAAATATATAGGTTCTAAGATGAGTATAGGTATTGATAAATGTGTTAGAACAAAACAGTGGTGTGAAAATGGAAATAAATGAATCAGTACAATCAGAAGTAAAGATATCGGAAAGTTGGTGTTTCTGCATGAAAGCTGTATGTATGGGATTCGTGATATGAGGTGACATTAAAGAATTATGAAAACAAATAATAACATGCTATGATTGGACATTATATTATAAGCATACTGACAATGGTAACTGTAGTGCAAGTTTAAAAAACACAAGCAGGACCTGGACTTGGATCATCTGTTGCTCTTTTTCTCTACTGGAGAAAAAAAAAAGAGAGAGAGGAATAAGGATGATCATCCTTGAAGAAGAAAGTATGTTCCCCCTTCTTTCAGTGTATAATTTGCCACAGACCCTCACTGCCTATGATATACACCCATATTCCAAAGGTTGCAAGGAGGGAGTCCTTGGATGTGCTGAAAAAGCTGCCTGCTACTTGGGAAGATGAATTGCAATGAGAAATGTTTTGAAGGGTTTCTCACAGTTGCTTGTGTGGGTAGCCACAGGCTAATTCAAGAATGTCAGGTGCCACCTTTACATTTATTTTATTAAGGTGTGAACTCCTAAAGTGGGAAAATACTTAGTGCAAGAACTAATTTAGAAACATTTAAATATGACTCTTATTATAGGAATAAAACATAACTGCAGTTTTGGTGATCAGGTTAGCTTGCCACGCACTTGACTCAGCAGTTAAGTATTTGCATGAGATGTGATGGTCTGTGATGCGCAGGTCAGGTTTCTGTTCTCATGGTCTTTCATCCTACATCTAAATAAACTCATCTATTTCTCCATTCAACTCAAAAATCACCTCAGATTTGTAGCCTCTTAGATTCACGGCTTGTCCTCAGATTTTCTGAAGTTTATTTTACAATATATTTTGCATTGTCAAGTGACCAAACCAAAAGTTCTTTACTTTGAGCCTGTGCCTGAGAAGCATCATCACTGTCCTGAAGGAAATCTGAGCCCAGTTTCAGCAGTATGGGATCAACATGCCCTTTTGCAGCAACAGTTGTGTGCACCAGCAAATCCTCCACACACAGTAGATTGTAAGGACATTCCAGTTTCTATATGCACTAGCCCATGGGTTAGAAATAATTTTGACTACCTCATCCATGTAAGCGGTTCATTAAGGTAGCTGGCAGTACTCAATATGAAGAGTTGATGAGGTAAGTTGTGTTTTAATGCCTACATGAGGAACGTGCCACCAGGACACACTGGGGTGAGGAAGCAGCTGGAAGCCTGGAACAGCAGAGGTTCCTGGGGCTTTGCAGCCAGAACTGATCCCACTGCCTCAGCCGAGGAGCAGGGCCAGTGAGAGGACAGGAGACCCAGAGGCTAGGACAGATCCAGACCCAGTAATCAGGGACCTCCATGGGGATTGAGATGGACCAGGATGTCAGCCTATGGATGGACACCTGATGAGGCAAACCATTACAGTGGTAAGAGGACTGTTAGTGTTACTAAACATGACTTTCAGCAGTAAGACATGCTGTCACAATTTGTAGCATCTGAACCAGCACAAGGACAAAGCAAAACTGAATATTTGCACAGAATCACAGAATAAGCTGGGTTGGAAGGCACCCACAAGGATCATCGAGTCCAACTCCTGGCCCTGTGAGTCGTAGAAGGGAGAAGTCACTTTCTTCATAATACACTACAAATATAAGCAGGTCATACTCACAGTTTTCCGTGGGAAATTTGAAGAGACCATTTACCTCTGCTGCAATGAAAGCACTGGAGATTTGCCTGATCTCCAAAACGAGAACTCACCCAGAATAATTAAATGGTATGCACAGTGTGATCTTTAGCTTTGTGCAGTCCAAGTACAGGTGGCATGTACACCTAAATTGCCTACAGTATTGGGAGTATTTTAATGGTTCCCAGACACTGGCCTTTTTCCCACACAGGACAACTGTAGTGCCATCAGAGCCCTTTACATCTCTTCAGATTTACAGAGCAAAAATTTCCCATTGACAGTTATGCAACCTGCATGACAAGAATTAGAGTTAGAGACAGATGACTTAGTCTTCTGTAGCTGTAGAAATCTCTACCTTCTTATTTACATTTCTAAGTGGTTAGTTCTATAACAAAGAGTTGTTGAGATAGTTTTCTCCTCATTCTCCTCCCATTCTTCCAAATGTCTGTGTGTTCTCCAAACTGTCATCCTGTTTCAGCCCAAAAAAAAGCAGCTGATAGTTTCACAGGATGTTTGAGAATTCTTCCATGCAAAGTCATTAGGTTTCATATACCACGTCTGTCTGAGTTGGCTCCCCATAATTCAGTAAAGTAGGCCCATTAGCTTAGTGTCGTGGGAATAGGCAGCTATTTTAATGTGAAGATTTCTTTTTTTTCTGGGTGAGAATAGCAACAGATTGGTTTTCTTCTCCCATTTGCACTTAGTAAAGGTTGTGTTCTGTGAAATGTGAAATGTGACAAGCATGTGACGTGTGAGTAAGAACCTTCAATTACCTCTTCTCAAAATTATTTTTAGGTGAACAGCAGTACAGCTTCCTAGCCTTAGTTCTTTGTTGTGTTCTTTGTTGTCGTTTTGGGTGGTAAACCAGAGACTGTTGCAACACTGTGTATGCATCAAAAAAAGGAAAAAAAAAAAAAAAAAAAGACACATAAGATGTAAGAAAGAAAAGGAAATCTTTCATTACCTTTTAATTACTATTAGGAACAACTAAGTTTCCTCCAGAAAATGGGAAAATGAACTGAGTGAAAACTGAGTGCAAATTTAGCAAAATTTTGATTGATTCTTTCATATATATGCATATATTTTGAAGTGCAGCTAATTTATGGCATAGATTGCTCTCACATTTATAGAAATTAATTCTATATTTAAGATTCTTATTGAGAGGCTTGGTGTTCAGTCGAAATGTCATATATGTGGCATATGCATTTAATATAACCAAGTAAGAAGCAGAAATCTTCCACGAAATCGAATGTACATGCGCATCTTGGAAGAAATACAAAAATTTTCATAAGTAAGAGCATACACTCATTGGAAACTTGAAATGAGCATTAGTATTTATTAAAACTCCTTCAAGAATTTGAAAGTTCATTTCCTATTAAAATTAGTGGGAGGTAGGCTTCACAGCTTCCTAAAGATCTTGTAAATTCTCAACCCATATAGTCAGTGAAAAGCACTAGAGTAAACAAAAGAGAGATCAAATAAAGAACATATAAATGGTGTGTCTTGTTCTTCATTCTTCCACTCTAATTCTTTGGACTACCATAGAGGATTTTTCATTCAGTATATTTTTATATCTTTGAAATCACAAATTAAAGAAAAAAAAGAATAAGTAGGAACATGACAGTTTCAAAAGCTCAAGGAACCAAAATACTAAAATTTCCAATTTTTCAAGACTTAAAGACTCTGAATTATGACAATGCTGTTCCAGAATGTTGAGAGATATGGAAAGAAGTTTTTCTTTTCTCATTTGTGTTACCTGAGCATGTGGAAAGCTTCCTGGCTTAAATGCTCAGTACAAAATTATTATCCTAACTCTGTGAATATTAAGAACTGCAGACACTTTGCAACCCCTGTAAAACAATGACCAAAACTCCTTAAAAGGTACAGGTGTTATTAATGGGGGATGAAAGGAGAAAAGTAAATTTTACTCTCTGTTCTGAGTAAACTTATGCCCTTCTGGTATCTGTAAATTCTTAAAATATGAAAGTGACCTTCTAAGATAGTATTACATGAATTTGTAACACAGTTGAAATTGTAGTTTTCCATGAGTAAATGGATTTTTTTTAATAATTCTTCTGATTGAATAACTACCAGTGACCAAATATAACTTTTCTGAGTTTTTTTAAAAAGTGATATTACACGGATTAATCATGGAGTTTGTACCTGGATGGAATTCATTCTAAAGTCAGTGGCACTTGTGCCTAAATGCAAAATGTAGGAGCATGCCCAAGAGGAGTGTTCTGTGCTCAGAAAGCATTTGTCTTTATATTCTGCCATGAGTCCAAATACAAAGTCTGGCACTGCATTTCATGACACGTGCTGCTTCACTAGCTCTGTCTAGAAACAAGCTCCTTTCTGTGTAAAATATTTTTACTCTTACAAGTTGATATAACAAACAATACAAGGAAAAATATTTTTTTCTGAAAACTTATTGAATTGAAAATGCTGTAAATTGACAAATTGACATATGCCCTTTAAAACTTATGCATCCACTGTTTTTATTTTCATTATGCATTACAGAATATATTCGTAATGTTTAAAAATGTTCTATTCCAGCAAAAATATGGCTTTTAACCAAATAAAAATGTAAAGCCAACTTGCTGTAAAATCCATCTGGTTTTCATTTTCTTATAATCTATAATCAGGAAATCCTTTCATACATGACATATAATTTTTGTGCTTTCAAGTGGATAGTGGAATGAGATGTTCTGCATACGGTCACATCTAAACTGATAATTGTCCAGGCAGAGTGTAATTTTAAAGCATAGCATGAAGGAAGGTTTAATTTGTACATTAGAAGTCTTATATATTTTTTTTGCCTCTGAATGTAAATGAGGCCATTCTCTTCGGTGGATTTATCTGAAGGTGGGACAGCTTCCTCAGAGCAGGCCACAGCCCTCTAGAGTTAAAAGGATACAGTTTAAAGAGCTAGTTTAAATGCAGACTCTCCTTAACTGTAAACCGCATGCATGCATTCATCATTGATTTCCAAATGATGGGTTTCTGTATCATCGGTTTAAGGTCCACAGTCTTACATTCCTGAATCCTCATTATACCAAAAGAATAACAATTTAGTGACTGGAAAGAGGAACGGCTATTATGTGGCTCCAAAATGCTAGCTGGCATAATATGCCATGAACAGCAGAAATCTGCTGGTAAAGAAAAGATTGCAGTAGTTCTTACAAAGAATTTGATGTTTTTAAAAAGTAAATGTAAGAAATCTAATCACTCTGCGAACTATTTTACATCAGTAGAAAGAAAATATAAAGGTCAGATGAAAGTTTCTGAAGAATAAAGCTTTATACAGAAGCATTCTATCCCTTAATGTTTAATAGTAATTATATTAAGTAAATCATATGTAGAAAATGGGAGTTCTTTCTTGTAAGGTGTTTTATTCTCCAAAAATCACAACTAGAAACAAACATATAGAGTACAGTGCATTCTGTTTTGCTATATATCTTAGGTTCTGTATTGTAGAACTGAAAATGAATACACTGCTACTTCAGACAGTTTCATTGTCAGTCTCTGAACAAGTCCTTGTCATACAACAGATTTCAGAGGCAGTTTTACATCCTGCTGGTAAAATATCTCCTGTATGAAACCAACACCAGAGAAACCCTACTTTTGCTTCAGTTTCTTCTGTTGATCACTTCATGCATTGATTTTCAGTATTCAGTTTGCAAAAGAACTTTTTCAAAAGGCAGTGTGGTTTCTTGCAGAAAATATTGTTGTGTATTCAAAATGCCCCTTCTAATTTCATAGCCTCTATTAACACATAGCATTAATTAGAGCATAATAGGTAGCAAATCTACATTAAGAGCAATTGTTCATTTAAAAAAAAACCTCACTGACATAAAATGGAAAATTTTTGACAGCATTCTACTGGGTTAGCTTGATAAGTCTAAAATACACTTCATTAACTCATTTTATCTTACTAACTGTAAGATATTATTAAGGAAAAAAACAACAAGACTATGAAAATATTTTAATACAAAATCTCAGAAGTGGTTTAAGTGCTCATAAGTTTTCATCTTTTTGCAAAGGCTTGGGAGATCATGATAATAAAAAGCATGAGAAAGAACAAGCCAGGGCAGATGAGTTACTAAAGGTACCTCACAAATACAGAATTCAAGCACTTTTTGATCATCTTCCTGTGTCCTAATCCTCATGTTCACAGTTCAGGGTCTTCCAGAGCCTGAAGTGGTGTTTTTATATTTAATAGCCTTTGACAGATTTTATTTCCATGGATTTGCTGATCTGGTCAATACAATTAGCTGACGCGCTTCAGGATTAAAAACATGATAATCTTAGTCATGTTTGGACACACTTCATTATCCTAACCAGAAGAGCAAATCACTCTCACGTACCGTCATTTTTTTGCCCACCTTGTAGACATTATCAAATTTAGTTCCATAATCCATTTATGTTCTTTAGGGCTGTAAACTCCATTAGACATCTGGGGAAAAAAAAAGTGAGATACTCTGTTCTTCACTGATTTGGGGACTGCAAAGCAAATTTGAAGGTCCAGGGTTTCTGACCCACAAGGCTCTGCCACACTCACTAGCTCATCTTCTCACACGAATTCTGGGCTGTGTGTTGCAGCTTGTTAACAAAGGCTGAGCACAGAACAGAAAGTGCTCTCTAGCATTTGTTTCCTTGGTATTTACCCATGAAGGTTTTCTCTTTCCGTACTAATTTTCATGCTATTCGCTCTCTATGACTGGGCAGTTTCTGTATCTCTCAACACTGTGTAGACGAATTTCAAGGTTACACTAAAAAGTCATCTTTTTCGCTAGACTTTACATGGGTAAGAGGTGAAATCAGGTGGTTGAAATAGGAAAGTCTCGTTTTAAGTGGAATGGTAGGTCAATAACTATATGGAAATATACTTGTCAGTACTATGTGTTGAGAGAAGAAAACCCTTTTCTGAAAAAGGCAAATGAATAATTTGCTTGTCAGAAGTGTTCCTGGGGCCTGCAGAAGAGAGATGAAGATGAAAGATATGGTGGTATTTTCCAAATAAGGTTGTGATCTTGCTCCCATTGACTTTATTGTTGACAGAATCAGGTCCAAAAGGTGTAGTGAAAAAGAGCCAAAAGCATTTATGAATCTTCCTAGTCCTCCCCCTGCCTTTTGTGGAAATTATAGCCTTGCTATACTCATCCTTTGTGTAAAACCAAAACAAAATCATGACCTGCAAAGAGCTGAGTCAGGAAAAGCTCAATCTTCCATAGTTGTCAAGAAAACATGAAATAGCTTTGACATTTATTTTGCCCCTAAATTATCTGACTTCCCTGATTCTCTTGCAAGGCAAACGTCAGACGTTGGCTGCTGCGAGGGCACGGTGCATTGTGCTGTGCCACAATGTGGTAAACAAAGTTGTATCACTGAGCTGATTTCAGTACATCACCGAGATGTCAGCAGCCATGAGAGAAAGCATTTGAAGAGCAGTTGTTCCGAATATGGCACATGTTGTATTTTCCTATTAAGATACATGATGTAGATATTTACAGTGAGTTTTTTATTTCACAATTCTAGTGTGGAATAATTACAGTGGAATTTATCAAACTTCTCTGTCTTTGTTTTGGTCTTTTTTTTTTTTTCTCTTTTTTACCTTAACAGGAAATGGATATGGCAACCCTCGTAACTCACCAGGTCTGCTGGTCTCACCTGGCAACTTGAATAAGAATATGCAAGCAAAATCTCCGCCTCCAATGAATTTGGGAATGAACAACCGTAAACCAGACCTCCGTGTTCTTATTCCACCTGGCAGCAAGAATACCATGCCATCAGTGGTAATGCATTTTCAATGCTTTTCTTTTTATCTCCTTCAGATAAGAGTTACTTAGGAAATTCAAGGCTGGCTCAAGCAACTAAATTCTTGCTTGTTTGCTCTTTCTGAATAGGGCTTGACATCAATCTGCCTCTTTGATTGCTTTTTGAAGTCATATTTACTTCCTCCTTTTTGTCTGTTGAGTTGAAAATAGGAACTGTGTGCTACACAGTCTAAACTTCTGCAGTCTCTTTCCTAGTAACTGAAAGAGCCTTTCCTGAATTTGTTATAAAGGCTGAATTTAACCCTGAGTATTCCTAACCTATTATGTTTTTCTTAAATATTTAGCCACACAGACTCTTAGCAGATGGCATATTAACAGTAATAAATTAATTCGAACCCTATCACTGTGAGCTCCAAATTTTGTAATGATAAGAGGTAGTAAATAGACAGAGCAAGAGAAAAGGAGCATGAAATTTCTGTATCTCCTGCCAGAACTAGTGAAATTTAGGCAATATACTATGCTAGAACGTTGAATTCGGAAGGTATCATGTGCATGTCTTGCAGTTTCTTTCCAAAAGTCTGTTGGTGCTTGCAAGTAAATCTTTTGTGAGTGATTTAACATTAAAAGTGAGCTTATTTAAAAAGGATGGTAGTTTAAGTGATGCAGTTTTCCATTTTGTAACACACATTATTAAAACAACTTCCAAGTTGACTACTTCATCTGGATGCAAAATAAATTGATCATCAAACTAAAACCGCCCATAAATGTGATGCTGCCTTCTAAGTGAATAAGTGACAAATAGTCCTACAGGGCAATATTTGACATCAGCCAAGGCAGTGACAAGATATCTGCCTCAAATCTTCCAAGCCCCTTAAAACTGATATTTTCTGACTGATTCTGTGAGTGGTCAGGTGTAACAAAACTGTCTGCAACCAGTGGGGCTGTGGAAGAAATAATGAGTTCTTAGAGAAAGTCTTGTGCTGAAAACTGGATAGTTTGCTCCTATAATTGAGACAAACATTCCATTAGAAGGAAAAATAAGAGATGTATGAGGTGTTATTTTTTCCAAGCTATGCTGAGAAAGCGTTTAATCTGCTGCTCCTGTGAGATGAAACTATTCCCTAAGCTAAAAACCTGCATCCTGGTAAATATTTATATTCACTAATTTTCAACACTCCTTTCCTATGCAATCAGTCTGAGGATGTTGATCTGCTTCTGGTAAGTGGTAATGATGTTCGTCTTAATAACAAGGAAAAGAAAACCAGTTGTTTTTCATTATGTAGGTGAAATGCTGGTTGAAAAAAATGGAAAACACTACAATAATAACTATGTTGTGAATAAAAAGGTCATCGCAATTTTTTAAATATAGCAATAGAAGGCCATATGCAGTTATTGTATATATTCAAATTATGCATGCTAGAATTAAGCTTTCTTATTGGTGGTGCTTTGAGAGCATATAAACTTGTGTTGTCGAAAATGGTGCAGCTTTATGACATCTTTTTTGGTGGCTCTCTGGTCATTTTAAGTTGCTACTCACACAATTAAGAGTTCTCTAGTGTAATTTTTGAAGTGTAACATCTAGTGCCCTGAGTTAAAGATAAGTGTGTAACTGCTGTGCAGTCTAACAGCCTTGAAGTGTTTTTTATTGCACAAAAACGAAGTAGTCAGAGCACCATCTCCTGGTAAGAGTTCAGTGTTCAGCAATCTGGGGGTGCTCCTCACTTTCAAAATCCAGCAGAGCTGGGTTTGGGGGTTTTTCTTTAGCCTTTTTGTTTTGTTTTGCTTTGTGGGCTTTGCTGTTGTTGTTTGTGGTTGCTTTTTTCTTTCTATTTGAGCGAAAAAGAAAACAATGGGAATAGAGCTTATATGTTTCATTAGTTTTTCACATGATCTGTTCTTCTACCCGCAATAAAAGCAATCTTACTAGTTCAGTTACCTAGGAGATACTGATGTAATGGGTTACTATGGTGACAACTGGTCTCTTGAAAGCTTGTAAATGATAGGGTTGGCAGAGTTCATCAAAGCCACATGTTAAATGATTAATTTCTAGAAATTTGTAACAGCCTGTATTTCTCATGCACAAAACATTCCCAGAAAGCAAATACACTCAACTGACTTAAAACTGGTCAATAATATGTTTATTTTACTTACTTTAAAAGAATCAAAGGATAAATAACTCCCAGTCTGCTCAGTCATTGGCTACTCCAGTGGTTTCCGTAGCAACTCCTACTCTACCAGGGCAAGGGATGGGAGGATACCCATCAGCCATCTCAACAACATATGGTACTGGTAAGTATGGGTGCAGGATGCAAAGGATGGGGAAGGGAGCAAGGTGCTGATAAGTATCTCAGTATTAAGGAATTAGCTGATGTTCCTTGGGAGAAACTGAAAAATTCATGGCTGTTATGCCTTTGCATTACATTTGCTTATTCTGTACCTGTCATTAACTTCAGACATATCTATTTTAAAATTAGCTGTCTGTTTTAAAGGAAAACTGATTTGGTAGCTTTCTGTCATTGACTTCAGTTTAAAAAAAAAATGAAGCTTAAAAGACAGTTTTTAGTCTTCCTTGGCAATAATTTCACGCAGTTGAGTGCACTGTCCTAAAGCCGTGAGGGTAGTGGGAATAAGCAGCTTCACTGTCTCCAGACCAGAGTTCAGTAACTCCATCGCTGGGAGGGAGCAGAAATGAAGCCTCAAGGCACCCTTTTGGGTTCCTGTTGTGTATTGCTGCTGTACAGAGCGCACTGACCACGAATCCAGTGCTCTTAGAGAAGATGTGTTGTTCAGAAACAGGCTGCCCACTGGGTTCTGCAAGGAAGACTGTAACCAAAATTTTGTGATTTTCAAGTCTTTCTGACAGTGCGTCTGTAGTTACGGTGAATTTACAAGCTAAGAATGCTTTAGATCTGCCAGACCCAGTAAAGCCCTGGTACATTACAGAATAATTATTAGTGTATTATTTGCTCCAAAGTTAATGAGTTGAGGGAAGAGGAAGGTTTACTTTTTCTGCTGCAACTTAATGTGATTGGTGTAATTAAAATTAAAAGGCTTATAAAGTGACATGTGAAAATTACTATGCTAGTTGTTGCTTAATTGCTTCCTCTTTAATTCTTTCTTAATTATTGTCTTTCTGTTTTCAAATCTAGAATATTCTCTGAGTAGTGCAGATATATCATCTCTCTCTGGGTTTAATACAGCCAGTGCTCTTCATCTTGGTTCTGTGACTGGCTGGCAACAGCAACACCTACATAACATGCCACCATCTGCCCTCAGTCAATTGGGGTAAGCAGTGTTTTCTTTATTTTACTGTCCTACAGTGACTTCAGTCTCCCCAGTAATTCCAATGGTGAAATATGTCAAGACAACCTATCAGCACATATTTACTGTGTGTAAAAACTCAGTTTTGCAAAACTGGAAGAGTGTAATTCATGGAAAGTTTGCTAGGTAGCTACAATGAAATATTCTGTGTCCATGACATTTTCTCGGTAGTGTACTGCTTATGTTTTAGTTTTTATTTCTTTAAATAGCATTTTATTTCACTACTAAAACCAAGCTAAATACCTATATCGTACTGATACTATATTTTACTATTTATGCTTTTTATTTCCAGTTACTGTAGCACAAACACTTATAGTAGACTTGAAGTTTTTCTAGATATTTTAATAAAGTAAGAGTTACATAATTATTCGGCCTTAACCTTTTATAATAATCACATAGTCCCTTCTGCTCAACTCTGAAATTCAAGTTTCATTTCTTTGGAAGTTATTTCTGTGAGAAAATAGCATAATTAGGCCTAAGAACTGTGAGCCCACTAAACTCATTGTGATGTGCCTGTGCTGAGGAGGACAGGTGTTCCTGCCCTCTCGTGGCTAATTTTAAGACATTTATCCAAGTTTTGGAGAAGCACAGTGCTTTATCATTTCAGGATCTGTAAAAGTGTGAAAATTCACACAGGGAGATCACCTAATGCACGAACAAGCAACCTCTCGGCTCATTCAAGTGAACAGCTGTATGATTTTCAAAAATTTTGGTATCTGCAATTTCTATTGAATAAGGCTGTAGGCATGCACCAGTGTGGCACACGTAGCCTAATGTATGGGTAGACATTAGAATTTAAAAAGTTCTACTTATAAAAATAGAAGCTGAAAACAGCTGGAGTGTATTTATGAGGAAGAATTTAATTCACGTACATTTGAAAAGAAAACTTTTTTTTTCAGAAAGAGGTGTTGCACATATGCACTATTTTTTTTTCCAAGATAGTTGCCATAATGCGGAACTCTTTAGAACTCTAAATGTGGGTTAAACTTTAAAATTCTCCTTCTAATTTATCTGACCGTTTTTTGTAAGTTAATGTCTTTACCACGTACAGATGATTTGGGTTTTTGAGAAGAATTATACAGGTATTTCAAAGGAAACAAATTTTTTAAACCTCATTTCTGTCTAAATAAGTATCCATAGATACTAATGACATAAAAGCATACAACTGAAATACTTGCCATCCTAGAAAAAAACCATCTTAATATCTTTCTCTTGCACTTTTCTTTTTGAGTTTGCACTGTTTCTGGGGCAGCATTCAGACTAACTGTACAACTAAAGTCATAAAGTCTCAAGTAAATTGAAAGTTCACGTTAGATATCAATGTATAAACTTACAAAAAGCTGATTGTTTTCAGTGGCATACCAAGGAATATAATAGGACTGTTTAGTTAGCCAAAAAAGGGTATAAATTAAATCCTGAACTAACTACATGCCTTTTCAGGTATGTCACACATCGTGATCTGTTTCTGATTCATATCACAGAATGTCAAAGTGTAATGGTTGTGGCTGTGGAATACATTCTGAGTTGCTACTTTTGTTATTATTCTTTCAGTGATTTGTAAATGAATTCAGCTATGAAAGCTGCTTCACAGACAGTTCTGGAGAAGTCCTCTATCGCTGCAGAAAATCATGAGCCTTTATTTTAGTCAATGAATTCTACATGCAAAAGTGCCTGTAGATTATTTGAAAACTTTGGATTTTGGATTATTTGAAAAACTTGAAATCCTATAGAACATATTCGGTCCATGTCAACCTGATCTAGAATTTGCAGAAAGATTTAAAAAATGAAACCATATTACAGTCATCTTCACATATTTGAGAAAATGCATCTAGAAGGGTTTTGACAACAGAAATCTCTGTGCTGAGTGAGGTCCTATGCTGAAAAGATTTGGCAACTGTGAGATGTTTGTTGCTAACAGTAAACTGTAAAACAGTAACTGTAAAAACCTGTAAGAAAGCAGAGTTAGTGAAGGAGACATTCTAGTTCTCCTTCAAGTTTTGTTTTTCACCAAAGCAGTAAAGAACAGCTCTACTTCCTCAATGCATGACAGAAGAATGTGGTTAGTAGTACAACAGGATAGGGTTAGATGTATTAGCTTGCTCCAGATAAGTCCCCAGCAACTTCAGTAGCACTGTCAGAACCATCTTTGAGGTAATTGGAGAAGATCTCTACAACCTAGCTCTTAGTTCTTCATGCTGACTCTGCAATTAGCAGCCACACTGGTGCTGATGGACTTGAGAGCAAATACGTGCGGACGTAGGAGGAGTTCAGTTTCCCTGTCTGTGCAGCTTTTGGCCTTTTTCTGAGCCTGGTGAACAGCATAACAATGTAGAGCCTGTTTAGACATGACTGGGACATTAAAACAAGCCAGACTTTTCAACTTTGGGGATTAAAAAGCAAAATAAGATTTTCATGGTCTTTTAACTGCATCTACAGCTGGAAAAAATACACTCACAAATCCTACTGAAAATCAGTGCCTCCCAAAGCTTTGGGATTTGGTCTGCACATTATGTCAATGTCTCTTACTGAGAGAGTTACTGCTTATTTAACAGGTACCAAAGAGACTAACAGAAGTTAACTGCTGGTAACCAGAAGGGAAGTTTTTTCCAAACTTCGTAATAAATCATCTAAATTTTTTTATGCACAAATCCATAGTATGGAATATGTTCTCTTTCGTCGATATTGCCTAGCCTGAAAGACAGTCTTTTTGTCTAAAAGTAACATCCGCAGGTGAAGTTTTGGCTTTCCTAAAATATGAATGCAAACATAGAAACAATATTTCATTTGAAGATTTTTCAGCATAGATAATTACTTACGTAAGAGAAGTTTCTCCAAACTTCTACCCACATGAACAAAAAGTTTTCCAAATTTGTGCATAATGTTGACTTGTTCTGTGACCCTTAGATAGCAAGATTATTACTTAGCAACAATTGATTAAATAATAACCATAGCTAGATATAGGTAAATATTCTCCATTGAACCATGTTTACTGACAAATTTAGAAACAGTGACATCATGTTTAATGAATTTGTATAAGTTCTGCCAATTTCCTTGTTTTGAATAAAAACCTTACATATTTCAGATTGAGCCTTTTTTTCTTATACCAGTATTGTAAATAAGATGTTCCAGTAATCGTTTCATGTCATTCTTTGTTTAAAAATTTCTTTTTAAAAAGTGTAAACCTTAACATGCGAGAGCTAAACAAAATGTCTTGACACAGAAATTCTTATTCTGCTTTTACATTGATCAAAAACAAATTAAAACAAAACAAAAGCCCTTAGCTTTTACCTAAAATAAGAGAAGGGAAGAAGTTGAATTGCTACCAAGTCCAAAATATCTTCTAGTCTTCTAGCTACAAATTAACACATATCTAAAGTTGCATAAATAAATTTAGCCATGAATTTTCAATGGTTGTTTACATGTATTTATGGGGAAAAATTATATGAATTGGGGAAGTAAGCTGATTTAGAGAAGCAAGTGTGGGTATAAAAGAAAAGGTACATGAGGCTCTCTTCCTTAAATAGACCACTTGCTCCCTCTGGAAAAACCTACCTAGTCCATGTGCATGTTCTCACTCATCACTTGCTCAGATCTGCACTTCTACCTGTCCATGCTGAGCTTCAGTGCCAGTTGGGGATTCAAACAGATGGAGACACACACAGAGCTGGCATCAGTGAGGACCAAACCCCCTCCCAAGCTCGTGGCATCCTTTCTTGCCCCCCACTTCTCACACAGCAGAGCCATGTAGTTGTTTTGTGTGGAACCCAGAGAGGAGCCAGCATTTCTCGATGTGGCCATCATAGTCTGAATAAACATATTTTAACTACACTGGTCTCAACAGGAACTGCTGTGCCAAGTTAAAACATTAATTTTCTTCATAGTCCCCATAAAATGAAATGTTTTCATGCAGTATGTGGGAAAAGGTGATGATGTCAGAATAAGTGGACTGCCCAGCAACTATTCAGTGCACATAATTATAAACAAACCTTTGAAATAATTTTCTTTAGTTTCTCAGTAGTTTTTCCATATTCAAAACCTGTTTGTTTTCCAGGAAATTTAGTGAAGTTTTCAAATGATGAAAACAGGGCATGCTTGGGCCAATGTCACGCAATTATGTGAAGCAACAGTGTGAAATATGCATTGATACCTACAAGTGCAAACAGCTGTTTCTATACTCACACATACGTATACAGGAAATTAAATCATTTTGCAGCAGACAGAATTCTCATTTCTTCTGGTGCACCTTCCATTCTAAATAGAGGTCAATCCTGTGTTTAGAATACAGATCTAAAGACTGCACCTAAGGACATATTATTTCACCATTCACACGTATGTGTAACAGTAGGTTTCCCTTGTAAATGATTGTTTTAGCTTAGATGAGATTCTCATAAAAATGTTTCAGAAAATTTTAATTAAATAAAAACAAAATGTAAATTATAGTCAAATAAACAGTTATTAAAATTCATAAATACTTTCAGCAAAAAAAGACTATGTTTAGAAAGAAAAAAAATAATGTGGATGAAAATAATTGCTGCAATTTATTTATGTAGTTTTAAACATCAAAAATTCAGTCCTGACCTGCCAAAATGTCTTCTTATCCTTTTTTAAAAATACAAAAAAACCCCAAAGTGTTCAAAATGCAAATCAACCTGAAGCATTAATAAAGCTGCCTCTAATTTCTATGCTAGGTATTTATGTAACACTGCCGATGATTCACAAGGAATCCGTAGAGATGCATTCTCATACTCACTTCTGAGGCACCATTAAAAAGGCAATAGTCCAATACAGCAACACCAGCTCTGTTTCATTGAAAACTCAGTTTATCCCTCTAGATTTGTTCCTTTGAGGGCTGTCACACAATAGAATGCAAGTATGTTCCATGTGAACAAATTTGAATATGGTTATTGGTATCTAGCATGGTTTTTTTAGTTATCCCGAGCCTTGCAAAGTGGCAAGTCATTTGCTCAAATAAAACACTTGTAAATCAAATCCCCAGGCTCCACCATCCTTTATTATGGGACTTTCAGGTTTAGCTTGGCATGTAAAATAATATGTAAACTTATCATATTAACTGACAGTGTGTTTACTCAGAGGAGGTCCTAGGATCTCCTAAGGAACAGAAAAAGTCACTGGAAATGAAAAGCAAAAAAACGACAGAAATGTATATTTGATTCTTGTTGGATTGTTTTTAACAAGTTTTCAGGAAGAGTGGAATATTTCATTACATTGAAATGGCAAATGCTTATCTTTACAATTTCTTATATGTGTTAATTTAATATTTACAAAAGCAATACAAAGAAAATATCCTCTGAAAAAAAAAAGGCTACATTTGTTACTGTGAAGGCTATTACTCATGAACTCTGTAACTTGCACTCTGCTCGTTGCAGATTTGACACATTCCTCTGTATAGGAATGAAGGGTTGATAAAAAAAATTGGGGGTAAAACATACTGTTTTCTTTGTTTTCTAAGAAGATCCATTCATTATTAAACACTGCAGTAATTACTGATAAAAGCAGACAATATCATTCAGTATTGAAGACTCACAGTTTTATTTTAAATCTGTCAGAAGGAAAAAAATCCATTGAAGTAGTAGTAAATGTTGTTTAATGCTCAGCTGTCAGTTGATGGGATACCAGGGAAAGTGGAGTATTTCAAATGAAAAGACCACACCTAAGCTCACCTGTGTCTTCTTACATACTTAGAAATTCCTTCCAAATCCCAATATTGCATCTTCCTGAATTAAAAATGCCTGCATATCCCTTTAGGTTTAAAATCTTGTGAAGCCAAGTGGTCTGTTGCCCTTACTGTCTTGCTCCCCCTGTATAAATAAATAGTCATGAGTAGAAACCTTGAAACGCTGTCTCTGGGGTAAGGCACTAACTTCAGCTTAGCAAATGGTCCCTGAAGTGGAACATAATGGGAACTGCATGTCGAGAACTCTATTTTAATAATGAAAAGTCAGGTTTTGCCAGGAGGTGGTGCTTTTGTACAAAATATTGTGCAGATGCAAGTGATCTCATTTCTCCCATAGAGATAAAGCGTGTTCTCAGTATTCACTCTCCTCCCTGCCTGTTTCATCTTTCCTCTGCCATTACCTGCCCACAAAAATGCACGGGAAAAGGAAAAGGAAAAAAAAAGCCTAGAATAGTTATATAGCTTACCTTTGAAAAAGTTTCAGCATAGCAGTCTGTCTGATAGTAGCATCCTTTGAGCTTGGCTCTCCTACAGGCAAACAGTGTAGTCCTCTAACATCTTCCACTACTCCTCAACTTCCCTTTTGTAGTTTATCCAAAAGCATTTTGGATTGAATTACGGATTCATAGATTTAAACCATAAAATCATATCTAAATCCTTGCCTACCTGTGCTATTTTGTTACTGTCAATCCTAGGACCAGTAATTTCAACTCTATTCTGAAAGGTATAGAAATTACTAGGCCAGATTTTTTTGTTTCTGTTTTGCATCTGAAGTCACATGTCAAAATGAACAGCAGTAAAAGTAGTTGGGTGCATTCAAATTAATTGGATTAATCCCATCAGAAAGTCCGTGCTTCCCCTGTCTCAGCCCGTGCATGCACACACACAAGCATTAGTTATACAGAAACCTGCAGGTGGTTCCAACAGTGCAAAGGCTCACCTTCCCAAATTTGTGCTGAAACTTGATTTTAAAAAAAGGAAAGAGAGAGACTGAAAGAGAGACCTCTTTCCAAACTGAGGGTTTGTCCCACTGAAGCTGACCACTTCTGTTGTGGTGCTTTCATCTCTCAGAATTTGTGAATTCTGTCCGGACAACAGTCCCCATGCTCTCTGCATGTGCTGGTCCTGCGCGAGCCTTTACACTGGTGTTTTGTGTGAGTGTTTGTGCATATCTGGGGGCTCCATGCCTCCTCCGTCTGTAACTGGGTTTCCTTTCCTCCTACAGAGCTTGCACTAGCACTCATTTATCTCAGAGTACAAATCTCTCCCTGCCTTCTACTCAAAGCCTCAACATCAAGTCAGAACCTGTTTCTCCTCCTAGAGACCGTACCACCACACCATCGAGATACCAACAGCACACGCGCCATGAGGCGGGGAGATCTCCTGTTGACAGTTTGAGCAGCTGTAGCAGTTCCTACGATGGAAGTGACCGAGAAGATCACCGGAACGAATTCCACTCCCCCATTGGACTCACCAGACCTTCGCCGGACGAAAGGGAAAGCCCCTCTGTCAAGCGCATGCGGCTCTCTGAAGGATGGGCAACATGATAACATTATTACCTATTAGTTGGGTTTTTTTTTTCTTGCAGTGTGTGTGTGCTATACCTT
>VZRJ01000202.1:100613-121535 GCA_013397565.1 Ptilonorhynchus violaceus
TACTGAGAGAGAAAGCAGCTGTTATGCAACATATAGAAAATGTACAGATGTTTTGACAGACCCAGCGGTTGGGTGGCCATTAATTGATGCTAGAAAGAGACTGGGTCACCTAATATACTGAAAATGCTCACAAACATGCAGGCATATTGTTAGAGTATGGCACTCAGTTAAAAAGGATCAAAACATTTAAAGAGGACCATACTTATAAAAATGTTGATTTTGAGGGCTGACATATTTAATTTTAAAAATTCTGGGTCTGCATCACTTATTAAATAAAAAAAAACCCTATAAAAATATGTACATTACATTTTGCTTATTTTCATATTAAAAAGTAAGACAGAGTTTGCAAAGCGTTTGTGGCTTTTGTAGTTTCCTTAAGCCAAAATGTGTTCTTTTCTCCTTGATAGCTTTGCTAATCTTTTAAACAGTCCTGAAGAAACAAACAAAAAGGACTTTTTGTATAGAAAGCACTACCCTAAGCCTTGAGGAACTCCATGCTTTGCTAACCAAGATAACTGTTTTCTCTTTGCAGAAGTTTTGTTTTTGAAATGTGTATTTCTAATTATATAAAATATTAAGAATCTTTTAAAAAAAATCTGTGAAATTAACATGCTTGTGTATAGCTTTCTAATATATATAATAATTATGGTAATAGCAAAAGTTTTTGTTCTCTTAATAGTGGGGAATTATATTTGTGCAGTTGCACATTTAACTATTTTCTTTCGGTTTTCCTTTACTGGGTATACATTTTACAGATCAAAGTCAGCTGTTGAAAGACTGATCTGTAAACGATTAGACTTTACCCATGGTGTAACAACTTTAATCATTTTAATACAGCATTTTACAATCAGTTGAGTGAACTGCGATCCATTGTATATACTGATTAGTTCTTTCATGCTGTTTTGTGCATTGTAACAAGTTAAGGGCCCTTCTATTACTTAACGTCCTGCGTATCTTGTAGTTTTCCATGGGTTAAATGACAAAGTGTCGTAACTCGGCCCTTTCTCATTAATGAAGCTGGTATTCTGCCTGTCAGAATTGGATGTGCAGCTCTAACGGCTGTCAGCTACGTGAGTGCAGGTGAATATGTGCCGAAGCAGCAGGGGGAGGCTATGGGAGGGATCGGCACAAACGTGCCTGTTGTAAAGATTCCTCTCCTCTCTCACAGACGTAAAACTCTTAAAGAGATCATCAACTAAACGGTCGTTCAAAATCAATTGATCTTACACAGCCAATATTGGCCATCAGGTCCTTGGATCTCATGGACCTCCGCAGTCACATCATCTCACAGTGGGCACGTTGTTGAGCAACGCTCCCTGTGTATTTACACCAGAGCAGGACTTGCTTCAGCACATGGCATCCACATTTTCTCCAGCCTCATATTGTTCCTTTGACTAAGATAGCTTGACCAGAGGGAATGTGTCATTTTCTTCAAGTCCCTCTTTGTCCCTCTTGTATATTAGAAAAAATGGTATATTCAAGTGTTTCAGTTTAATCTTTCTGTTGGAGGGAAAAAGTGTTTAAGCGAAATGTTAGTGCCATAGTAAAACTGTAATATTTCTCCTTTTTTCAAGAGTCCTTCTAGGTCTCGCCTACATACATTGACATTATGATGAAGGATATAGCTGCGACAGCGAAATGTCAACACAAATACTTTGAAGTGAAATCCGCACTCTCTTTTCCACCTGTACGTGCAGTTGCTGTGCACTGCTCAATGATAGAGTGTATCTCTCTGTAGTAGAGAATGATGATCAGACTACAGTGTGCATTAGGACATAGGCTCTTCACTTACCATGACTTTACAGAAGCCTGCCTTACAGGCACTTTCAGCCGTGCAGGGGCTAGTGCATAATCTGGAAACTCTTTAAGCAGAATACTGTGCTACTAATGCGTCCATCTATTCTCGTGTAGCAAACTGCAGGGTAAACAAAGATACGCATGTTTAAAAAAAAAAAAAAAACCAAACAAAAAAAAACCCAAAACAAAACAAAACAACAAAAAAAAAAGGTAAAATGGGGCCCATAATTAATTTTAAAACACAAAGAACCTGTTTTTGAAACCACTTTCTTCACCTTCAGATTAATCTATACTCATATTCTCTTCTGAGAATTTTAAACTTTGGTGTGTCAAAAATATGCAAATATATCACAAATGTACCTTGTCATTTCAAGAAAAAATACAATTTTATTGGTATTGTAGTAGAAACTTGTCAGTGGGGAAGGGGATTTGGTCTATTGATATATGAAGAATAGCCATATTAATAGTTTACCTTGCGATTTGCCTCAGCAACGCATGAAAAAAATGAAAGATATCATATTTAATGAAGATGCAGTGTAATATATTACTGCAAGTAACTAAGCAGAAAGTAGCGTGAAAAGTATTGCCTGGGCAATTTATATTAACTCTGACAGTGATTTTTGTATAAACACGACTAGAACAGAATCACGTGAAAATAAATGCCAGTTTGCTCTCTTGTTCCTGCTGCAGAGGGCAACTAACTTATACTGGCAAAATTGTGGGGGATAATGCATATTTGCAAACTGATCTAATGATAAGAAGCACAACTTTGATTGTGAAGTCACTTTCTGTAAACTATAACTGTCTACCTTTCTTGTTCCTTTCTCTGTACCTTACCATTTATTGTATTTGCAAAGCTAATTTGGGTTTATTGTGTGATTCCTTTGTATTTAAGGAGTTTGGGGCAGAGCCCTGAAAGAGTATTAACATTTACTTTACCTTAACCCATGCTATATGATGTTTTAGGCAACATTCTTAATTGTAAGTTCAAACACCTGAAGTGGCATTCTAGACATCTGCAAGTATTGTTATAGCTAAGCTAACCTCTATTAAAAGGTGTTGTCAGTTAGTGTTTAATTGCTGGTGACAATTATATGATATACCCTATCTGCACAACATGTATATTGTATGCATTGAGCCATTGGCAGTAAAGCTTTTGTCATTTCAGTGTCTTTCAAAAGTTGTGTTTTATAACAAAATGGCTTATATTTTTCCCAGAAGAGGAATTTAGCAATTTTTAATGACTAATATAAAAACTATCTGTTGTCCTCAGATCTTTTTCAGGTAAAGCTAGCGTAAGAATAGAAGAACTCATAGGCTGTTTTCAAGGATGTCAACCCTTTTGTATTGTATGTGTTATCCTGTATACCCTCTTTTATCTGTAGTCTAACAGCTGTTTTGTTTTCCTTCTTCCTTCACCTTGAAGGTAAATGCTTTGTAATTTTTTAAAAGCCACTTGAAACCTCAATAAAGGCTGTTGCCTAAACATGGCATACTTCATCTGTTCCTGTTTGTGCCATCTGCTGTGATGTCGTCAGTTATATGGCATTAGTTTCCTGCCACTACAGGTCTCTTGAAGGACTGATGGAACATTGGTGTCTGTTAGAATGCTTCAGACTGTAGATGTAATAAAAGGCTTTTGTTAATATATTTTAACCAAAGATGTGGAGCAATCCAAGCTTTGAGCCACAGACTTTCTGCATCAAAAGTATTCGTTTGATTGTTTTCATAATCAGGTGTTGCATTTCTACCTTCCCTTCTCATACCTCAGACTGATCCGTACCTCAGTTTGATTCAAAAAAAGGTCAGTTAAGTAAGTCATTTAAAAAAAAAAATTAAAAATTAAAAATGCAGTACCAGAGTCTTTTGTGTATTAACTATTATCAGACCTGAGTCACTGCAGGCATTACACTTGGATTGCTTCAGATGGTTTGTTGTATCCTTTTTTTTCTTTTTTTCTTCTCTTTCATGGGGATTTGCTTCCATAAAACAATGGTGATAACAAAATAGCTTGTAAATGGGAGCATACAAGCATTTGCAACAAATATTAAAATAGAGGCTCACAGCGGCATAAGCTGGACTTTGTCGCCACTAGATGACAAGATGTTATAACTAAGTTAAACCACATCTGTGTATCTCAAGGGACTTAATTCAGCTGTCTGTAGTGAACAAAAATGGGAAAATTTCAAAAGATTCTCCTGCTGGAAATAAGGTATAATTTGTATTTTGCAGACAAATCAGTAAAGTTACTGGCTTTCTTAGTGATACGGTGTCTGTTGTGCATTTTTTTTATTAATTTAAATAGTGTTCAGTTTTCAGTGTTTTGCACTGTAACACATGAAAGAATCAGCACTTTAACTACCAGCAGCTGCCTCGAGGTCCCTTATCCGTTATTTGTGCTTGCTTTGGAAGCTAAGCAACTTTTTCTGGTACGCATCACCCCGCCAAGTTAGAGAAACTCCATAGCTGCTCTGCAGTCAGTGTCAGTTGGAATGAGGCTATCTGAATCTATCCCTGATGTCTGACTAGCAGAGGAGCTACGTGAAATAATGCCTGGCTTTCAGGTGCTTAGTCACTGACAGGGAATCTAAACTCCCATATATACATGTCTTGTGAGTTCTACCATATGTCATTGGATCTATGCTTTGTCCATGTTCTCTGACAAAACTACATAGGGACTGTGTCAGAATTAATCTATTCACCTTTCTGTACTTTTTTCTGGGGTTTGTTTGTTTTAGGGGTTTTATGGTTTTTTTCCAACTAATATTTATAGTTTCAGTATCTGAGAATAAAAAAATCACTTTATTTCAAAATGATGTGTTTTTATGCTAGAGACAGACAAGTTAATAAGTTAAGGTGCTTGGTGAATGTGGCAATTTCAAAAATAACATTACAAGACCTAGTTTCTAAATATGTGTATGAAAGAAAACAGCTGTGCTGTGCTGTTCCTTTTCATGACAATTTCTTCTAAGAGAGATATATCTAGTATTGCAGTGTTGGACACAGCCTAGTAATGAGATGCTAAAACTAAGATTAAATGTGATTGGGTTAACTACACAATATATTTTTCTCAAGTAAATAGCTTTTTGTCATCATTGGCAAGGGTGACCAAAATATTTCTGAAAACGCAGTTGTGTAATAGTCTTGGAAAACTCATATCTGGGAGTCCTCCCTCCTGCAATCAGTCATCTGTGTGATTAATACTAATAATGCTATACCTGCATTGGAAAAGGAATTACTTAGCAAATAGAGTGTGTTACATACTTTTTTCTGTTATTTATTACTCCAGAAAAAAATAACCATTAACATCCTGATTACTTGGCTTTAAATTCTACAAACTATATTTATAAACAATGTTTTAAAATTATGTTGCAATGGAAGTGAGGAAGTCAACTATTCTTTAAATAAGCTTTCTCACTTTAGGTTCACATCTGTCATCCTAAAAATCAATAGTGAAATGTACAGTCTGAGATAATAAGTAAGCCACATACCTTCTCCATCTAGAGTGTTTGCTTTCCCTGAAAATTGTTTTCTTCTTTTCTTTATCAAAAATCAACATAATATCTTTGTAGAACTGGAAAACTGTTCTGAAACAGTTGCTGGATATGTCACATGAAGGAGACCACAGACAGCAGTGTGGCTCATTCACACCTAATCCTTCCTTAAATACCTACCTTCCACAATACCTACATTTCCAGAGGTAAAATACTGGGAGTGAGAGAATCCAAGGAGCAGCAAGGAGGAATGATTTTAAAACAATCCGATCATTAAGTCTATAAGCAGCAAAAATATATTGTCTCTATACACAGACATAGCCTATTCCTCATTAATTCAGTGGAAATTTACCAATGCAGCAAGGTTTTACCTGCTCTAGCTAAACTGATACATGGAACTCCAGTTTTCTGGTCACTGATTTTGGGAAGTTCAGACTACGTAGCCATAAAGCTACATTTATTTTGTATTAATGTATTGTACGTAATGCTTTTCAATAAGTGTTCAGAGCACCTGCAATAGGTAAATCTATACTGCATTCTCTGCAGTCCAAGATAGTTCTGTTGTGAGCAGGCATTTTGGTTAACAGTAGTCTTTATACTCTTGAAGATATTTCTTCCTCCTCTTCCAGCAGATATTGTATCATGCTTTGGTTCCTTTCTGCATCACACTGATTGCTAAAGATATTTGAAGGCTAATATAAGGGTGCTTGTGTGAATGCTGAATTTGAGCTGAGTACATTGCTTCTGAAAACTGCAAAGTGTGCTGTCTTAATTGCCGTTTCTACCCTTTTCTGTCTTTGTGCTTCTGTCTGTGATTCATTTATATCTGCCCACATTTTTCAGTTTCAAGTGTCTGCCTGTATTTATCTGGACAATGTTCTGTAAGTTATTTTAGATTACAAAATATATTGCCTCCTTCTGGAGGGCGGTGGTTGATTACTGTTAGCTGTGCAAGTTTCACTTCTCTGACTGAAGACATGGAGTGATGTAACAGAAAACTGTACAGGAAAAACTGAGAAGTGATAAAACTTAAAGGTAGTATGTTTGCATGATAAACATTATTGTTGTAAACCATGATTTTGCTATGACAGCACATTGCATAGCTAACTATTTTCTGTATTTAGGAGAGTTGCTCAGGATAGGTTTTTCAGTCTCACAGTGAAAATGCAGACTCCTCTGACAAGTATGTACAAAAGTGTATCCCAAAATTATCACTGAAACTCATAAGGAAGAAACAAGGAAAACTCACCTGGAATCCGGCTACAGAGAATTTACAAGCCAAAGTACAGCAATGCCCAGTAGAAATGCAATTGGTTGCATTTACCAAGTTTCATTTTGAACCACTGAGAAAATCATCACAAAGGAAGAAATTTAATATTAAAAAAAAGTACGTACATTTCTGCCTTTGTATGCCTAAATATGTCAAAAGAATTGTGCTTGAGATGCAACTGTTTTGTTTCCTTCTGACACCTAGATATCAGGAAAGCCGTCACTTTCTTTAGTTATAATTTCCTGTACTACACACTAATTAACCTGGGAAAGCTGAAAACGAGATTCCTGGTATAAGTGTGTTCAGTTCTAGTCAAGATTCAAGGAAAAGCAGCCTGATCTACAATGATACTTTCAGACTCTGGGTACTGAACTTAGCAAAGTTTAAGACACAAACTTGGAGAAGATTGGCTGGGGGCTGCTGCCTGAGAGCAACACTCTGCACCTTCGCAGATAAGCTTGTGAAAATATAATACATGTGGCACTTAGTCATCCAAAATAAATTTATCGCTCCTTGGCAGAGGCCCAAGTCACTTTTTTGCAACTTTTTACACTATGGTAGCATTTTTTTAAGGAAGTGAGAGTTAGAAAATATCATTATGACATCCTTTGCAGTTTAATTTTTACAGTGGGAAACCCTGATCTAATATATATTGCTCCGCCTCAAAAAGAATACAGAACGAGTTGAGTTGAGGACAAAGTTGCTTGAAACCAGAAATTACAAAAAATATGAGTTTTCAACTTGGAAAATACGTGAACAAGAGAGTACATCCTTATGTGAATGGTATGGAGACAGCAGATCTGCAGGAAAATACTGTGTGCTCCCAAAAATAGTGGAAGCACAGGATATACAAAGAAGCCACCAGACAGCAGGTTCACAAAGGCATATGATGACCATGTTGTGTGTAAATAAGTAGTGGAACTTGTGGCCATAAAGCATTGTGAAAGCAAACAGCCTGGCTAAGTTCACAGTGGGTTAGATAAGTTGAAAGGGTATAGCTCCATTTGTCTTGTTAAGCATGATGATACACTTCCAATTCCCAGTTAGAGTAAAGGCAGACTTTCCACAGCTTATTTTTGGAAAATGGGAAGCGTTCTAGGGGACAATTCATGTATGCTTTTTTTTTCAGTGTTCTTCTCCCTGAAAATCCCCTACAGACTACTGTCAGGGAGAAGATAATGAGATAAGTGGACTTTTGATCTGGTCCCATATGGCAGTTCTCGTGTATTACATCACGTAATAGAACGATCCTAATTTTCCCTGCAAACCCTTTTTTTTTTTTCACATTATGCATATTGATTTTACAGTGTTGGAAATTAATACAGTACAAATGAAGCATTCGGCACACATAATCAGCCAAGAGCTAAAACTGTCACTTAGCATGGCTTTGCTTTCACAGGAACTCTGGGAAAAAAAGGGAGTTTGTGACCTTTAGAAGAAGGGGCAGGCAACTCAAGAAAAATACAAGGATGTCGTTAGGTCATGTAGAGAGAAAATTAGGAAGGCAAAAGCTCAACTAGAATTAATCTGGCCACTGGTGTGAAAGATATTAAAAAATGTTTTTATAATACATCAACAACAAAAGGAGAGCCAAAGAACATCTCCATGCTTTATTGAACACGGGGGGGAACATGTCAGCAAGGATAAGGAAAAGGCTGAGGTACTTGACGCTTTCTTTCCCTCAGTCTTTAACACTAAGACCAGTTATTCTTGGGGAAATCAGCCCCCTGAGCTGCTAGACAGGGACAGGGAGCAGAATAGCTCCCCTGTAATCCAGGAGAAGGTAGTGACTTGCTGAGCCATTTAGACACTCATAAATCTGTGGGACCAAATAGGATTCATCCAAGGGTATGGAGGGAGCTGGTGGAAGAGCTCACCAAGCCACGCTCCATCATTTGTCATCAGTCCTGGTTAACTGGGGAGGTCCTGGATGACTGCATGTTGGCCAATGTGATGTACATCTCCAACAAGGGCCAGAAAGAAGACCTGGGGAACTACAGGCTTGTCAGTACCTCAGTGCCTGGCGAAATTATGGAACAAATCATCTTGAGTGGGCTCACACAGCACATACAGGACAGCCAAGGGATCTGGCCCCACCAGCAGAGGTTTAGGAAAGGCAGATCCTGCCTGACCAACCTGATCTTCTTTTATGACCACATTACCTGCCTCATGAATAAGGAGAAGACTCTGGATGTTGTCTACATGGACTTGGCAAAGCCTTTAATAGTGTCTCCCACTGCATTTTCATGGAAAAGCTGTCAGCCCACAGGTTGGACAGGTGCACTCTTCACTGGGTTAAAACATGGCTGGATGGCCAGGCATGCTGAGGAATGGTGAATGGTGCTGCATCCAGCTGGCAGCTGATCACCAGTGGTGTTCCCCAGGGCTCAGTATCCAGGGCCAGTCCTAATTCAATATCTTTACTGATGATCTGGACAAGGATATTGAGCGACCTCTCAGTATGACACTAAATTGGGTGGGAGTGTTGATATGCTGGAGGGCAGGAAAGCTCTGCAGATGGATCTGGACAGGCTGGATTGACAGACTGGGGCCAATTGTATGAGCTTCAACAAGGCCAAATGACAAGTCCTGCGCTTTGGCCACAATAACCACATGCAGTGCTACAGGCTGGGAGAAGAGTGACTGGGAAGCTGCCTGATGGAAAAGGACCTGAGGGTACTGGTCAACAGCCAGCAGAGCAGAGTCAGCTGTGCCCAGGTGGCCAAGAAGGCCAATAGCATCCTGGCCTGGATCAGCAATGGTGTGGCCAGCAGGACCAGGGCAGTCACCATCCCCCCGTACTCGGCAGTGGTGAGGCAACAACTCGAGTGCTGTGTTCAGTTCTGGACCCTTCACTTCAATAAAGTCATTGAGTGAGTCCAGAGAAGGGTAATGGAGCTGGAGAAGGGTCTAAATAGTAAGTCATTTGGTCTAAATGGTAAGTGAAGAGCAGCTGAGGGAGCTGAGTTTGTTCAGACTGGAAAAAAAGGAGACTCAGGAGTGACCTTATCATGCTCTACAACTCCCTGAAAGGAGGTTGTAGCCAGGTGAGGGTCAGCCTCTTCTCCCAGACAACCAGTGACAGGACAACAGGACATGGCCTGAAGCTGTGTCAGGGAAGATGGGGGCTGTACATCAGGAAGAATTTCTTCATGCAAAAGGTTGTTAAACATTGGAACTGGCTGCCCAGGGAGGTGGTGGTGCCACAATCCCTAAAGGTGTTCAAGAAACCACTGGACTTAGTGCTATGGTTTATTTGACAAGATGGTGATTGGACACAGGTTGGATTCAATGATCTTGGAGGTCTTTTCAAACCTAAATGATTCTGTGATTCTGTGCTTTTCCAGCATTGTGAGGTACACTCTGTTGACTTAAATGTAAACGTGCACCTGTTTATTTATTCCACAACAGACAGGGAAAAACAAATAACTGCATAAATTATACACACAAGGGTACAGTTTAGGATGCATGATTGATAGAATTAGCATGCACATCCAGGAATGAGAAAATATCAGTGTGTAAGTATAGAGATGGGAAGTGAAAACAGAGTGGTGACATGAATGCAAACACGCATCTGTAATTTCACATACCTGCTGTTCAACCATGCACCAGAACTTTGCTCAAAAGATGGAATTGTAGTTGTCTGCAAAGTGCCAGCTAATGCAACAGAACTGCTCCCACCATGAAAAAAAATTGCTTGCATGTGTATATATGCCAATATTAGTCATCAAACTTTAATTAGTAAAACGCATATACACAGGCAATAAATAATGAAATCTTTGTTCACTGTCAGAGTACCCAGCTACACAGAAAAATTCACGAAACAACATTATCAGGAAATATATTCTGTGTGCTCACATCAAACCTTAAGACTGCTTTTGAAAGCAGCCCATGAGACCAGCATGGAAATGGATATGCTGGATTAGCCATCCTGTGCAGACTTTGTTTACTGTGTGTAGACTGACTGGTTTAACAAGGGATACGCTGCAGTTTAATCAGAATTAGAAGGCTAAGTGCAGAAACTCTTGAGCAAAATTACACAGATACATTACATGGATCAAACTGTTGGATGATGTTTTCTACTGCCTCTAATATCTCTTCATGCAGACTGGGATATTTTCAGAGTTTCCTAAAATGTTTCTGTATCTCCAAGACAGTGAACTAGTCAAGTTTATTAATAGTCTAACCATGAAATCATTTAGTGAAGGTTAAATAGCAACTCATGAGAAATGCTTGTGACAGATGCAGCATAAATATAACAATCATTTTTAAAAATCTCTCTTGTATTACCTTAGCATGCAGAGGCAGAGGCTGAGCCAAACACAGCCTCCTGCAATGACTTCTTTGCTGTTTATACCCCTTGAATATTAACTGAACAATTACGTCTTTCAAGTTGTGCAATTCTTGCAGAAAAACAGACTTGTCCCAAGGTAGAAGACACAAAGAAGACAGCTGGACAAATGAAAAGCGTACAAGAAAAGCAAATAGCTTGCAAACATAATTCCAGTGCCATCTTTCTGAAATCTGTTTGAAATCTCAGCTGTTCTAATTTCAAATGGTGAAAAATAGAAGTTACATTTAAATAGTGGTAAAATTAATCCTGATTGAGCTGTTCACATGTCAGTGTGGGTGTCTCTCAAAAGTGTAAATAGCAATCAGTTGGGAGTTTGCAGAACTGCAGATCAACTTGCAGATAAAGCAATGAAAGTTACCAATGCAATGACTTTTAATCCCTTTCAAAAGGTTAAAGGACCTCGAACAGAGGAGAAACAGTGGCTTAAGGTTTTCAGAACAAAAATGACTGATCAGCAAACTTGTGAATACAGCAGAGGAATTATGCACCCTGCCTCCTGAATACACAGGTAATTTTTCCGATCATCTGTTTGGGGCTGACTCACTCTACATCTTCAGGAAGAAATGTGAATATACTTCAAGTGTATTATGGTTTGGTACAATTTGCAGGTCTTTTTTTCTTCCAACATGCAACAGATACCTATCAATCACCTCCTGATACTTTCATAGAAATTTCTTTCTGCTGCTGGCCTTTCTGAGCCTCACACCTGTTATATACTAGATGCATATTGCAATTAAATTCCTGAGTCAATGTATTAAATGTCTAATATTTCCTCTCTTTAGTTATTTTTCTAAGAATTTCTTAGGACACTGAAAGATGCAGACAAAACCCCATCATTACATCAGTATGGGTCAGAGAAAACAAAATTCCTTCTGCCTCAGAAATCTGTGAGACAAACAGCAGCTTTTCAAACAATAACCGTTGTTTTAGGGAAAAGTAGTCACAGGAAAGCCACAGAAGAATAGGTGCTCCAGAAACTTAAATAGTCAGTGAAGGCAATGCCATGACAAATACTCTTCTGTCCCTCTCTCCACTTCCCTGATGGATAACAGAAAAAGAAAAAATTCTTCCTTCACCCTGCCCACTTCTGCTTTACTGTAGATTTTCCCTCTCCAGAATCATAGAATCATTTAGGCTGGAAAAGCTCTTTAAGATCACCAGTCCAACCCTTAACCTAACATGGCCGAGTCCTCCATGAAACCATGTCCCCAAGTGCCACATCCACGTGTCTCTAAAATACCTCCAGGGATGGTGACTCCACCACTGCCTTGGGCAGCCTGTTCCAGGGCATGACAAGCCTTTTGGTGAGAAGAATTTTCCTAACATCCAACCAAAACCTCATCTGGCACAACTTGATTCCATTTCCTCTTGTTCTATCACTTGTTACCTGGGAGAAGAGACCAATCCCCACCTGGCTACAACTTCCTTTCAGGTTGTTGTAGAGAGTGATAAGGTCCCCTCTGAGCCTCCTTTCCTCCAGGCTGAGTGTCCCCAGCTGCTCCTCATCAGACTTGTGCTCCAGACCCTTCCCCAGCTCTGTTTCCCTTCTCTGAACTCGCTCCAGCACCTCAATGTCTTTTGGGTTGTGAGTGGCCCAAAACTGAACCCAGCACTTGAGGTGTGGTACTCGGTACCAGTTCCGAGTACAGGGGGACAGTCACTTCCTTGGTCAGTGGCCATTGGTCTTCTTGTCCACCTGGGCATACTCTGGCTCATGTTCAGCCACTGTTGACCAGCCCCCTCAAGTCCTTTTCCACCAGGCAGCTTNGTCCCCAGCTGCTCCTCATCAGACTTGTGCTCCAGACCCTTCCCCAGCTCTGTTTCCCTTCTCTGAACTCGCTCCAGCACCTCAATGTCTTTTGGGTTGTGAGTGGCCCAAAACTGAACCCAGCACTTGAGGTGTGGTACTCGGTACCAGTTCCGAGTACAGGGGGACAGTCCCTTCCTTGGTCAGTGGCCATTGGTCTTCTTGTCCACCTGGGCATACTCTGGCTCATGTTCAGCCACTGTTGACCAGCCCCCTCAAGTCCTTTTCCACCAGGCAGCTTTCCAGCCACTCTTCCCCCAGCCCATAGCACTTAATGGGGTTATTATGACTCAAGGGCAGGACCTGGCACTGAGCCTTTACTCTGAAACACATTTTTTTTGTTCTGGACCTCAGAGATTGCTTACTGCTTACTGCCTTCATTTTAAGACAGAGGACAGAAAAGAGACATGATTTAATGTAATAGCATTTCTGAATTTAATTTTTCAGAATATTTCCTCATGCAAAGTGATATCCCAGATTTCTCCTCATTTGTCATAAATTCTTTTTTTTTAGTGTATCATGTATACAAGATACAAGTTTGTTCCTTTTTAATTTTTCCTGGTGATATTTCTATATAACTTAGCAGGACTTAGCGAAGAATGCTATTAGAAAGAGAACTAATCATACGTTTCTAGAGAGAGAAATAATTTTAATCAGAAAATTTTAGCTGAGAATTGGTGGTCAGTCTACATGTTGCTGTTTGGATGGGTTGCTGTTTACTCCTGGGCTGGGTAACATCTGAATGAGGGCCTTGAAGGAAGAAACATGGAAACTATAATAATCTGCTTATAATTCTAAGGTTTTTCAAGGCTTTTTTTATATAATGAAGTCTTTTGCTTGAATAAGATGATATCTTTCACTGGGTTCTCCCTTCTGCTGCTGCATCATATCCCTTGGAGGTGATACACCTTGTGCAGCACATGGGTGTTATCTGCTTGCAGTTTACTGTGTGTTTTGTTTGAAGGACTGTGAGAAACCAACAGTTTGCTTTACTGTGGCTGTTACTATTTTAGGCAAGCAAAGTCCTCTGGAAAAACAGGGAGAAAATTAGCAGTGTTTCTGGAGTGATGTATATCTCCAGTCTGAGCAGGAGTTGGGTACTGATCATGTACCCACAAGAAATTGCCTACCCAGAAAATACTAAGAAGAAAGAGGGAAGGAATGTTTCCTAAGAGGCTGAGGGGAATTGTCTGAAGATTATACAGTGCAATATGCCATCAATTGCTACTGGAATGGAGCACAAGACCAGTAATGAAGATTACAAGATTACAAGGTACAGAGAAAAAAGGGAGTTCACCTACTCTCATTTGGTATCTCTTCCTGTAGACCTGATATTCTGTTATTTAAAGTTTTCTTGTGTTTAGGAATTAACTTTTTAAGAAAACCTTGCTTGAGTGATAGCATTAATGAGAATCTCTTTGAGGATATCAAGACTCAGCTTCTAGGCTACTGTGGCTGTACAAAAAAAAAGTTCCAATTAGGCTGCACCAAAAGGTTTGTTCTCTGTTAAGCTGTAAATTCACTCTCTGATTCCTTACTGACTGAAAAATTGGTTTCCCCTAGTTAGAAGCTGGAAGAAAGAACATAATAATGTGTTTCACAATAACGCTATGAAGAACCAGGGTAAATGATAGAACCATCATAATGATTTGTCTTGTTTGCCAAGCATGGAAGGATAAGGCTACATAAAAGACAGTTAAATCTTCCTTAAACTAGGGGTAATTTTTCAGCAGGCACTATAACCATACAGATCATTTTTATCTGATATAGTCTCTTATCATGAAAGTTCTTATAGCTGTGAGAGTCCGAGCTGCCCGCTTACAAGGATTTCCTCTGACAAAGCCAAACAGACCAACTGCTGTTTCTGAGGACCTTCTATAGCTGTGCTGGCAGCTGGGGTGAGGCCACGTAGCTGAGCTTGGATAGCTTTTCAGCTAATGGTAACATCAGTCTCCCTCAAATAATCTATCAATAGCTGCTGAAGAGACAGGCATTATCCAGACCTTTTCTCTTCCCAGTTTCTGAATGGCAACAGATTTCTCCAGCCTCCTGGGTTATAAGGAAGATAATTTTGCCAGTAAGGAGAAGTATCTGTGTCTCCCATACAGTGTTTTTATCCTATTTTTTGGAGTGACAGGATATTAGGCTTCAGGAAGATCCTTCCTTTCCATCATCCTTGCATTTGGACTTCCTCTTGGATCTTGCTCTTTGACACTCAGTGACCCCAGACTGTTCCCCTGTACATCAAGTCACTTTAAAGGAACCTCATACTTCACCACTGCCTCCCTGGAATTCCTGATTTTTGGAGAACAGCCTGGTAAATGCAAACAGTCAGCTAGAGAGGGAGACACAGCCCTTGCACAGCAGCACCTTCACTCAGCCTCATTTGTGGGAGACTTAATTTCCCTGACATTAATGCTCTTTTATACCAGAGGACAGGCTGAGCAGGACTGAGTTTGATTTACAGTGTAAAACTCTTCTCTGTGGCTACAACATGTGGAAAAATCTCATCCCGTCTTCACATTGCCCAAAGTAGAAAAAAACAACTCTCTTTCTTTGCTCTGTTGGGTACTCAGGTGATGGAGGCACAGGTAACATTCTGATACCCTGTCCTCCTTTAATTCCAAAGTAACTTTTTATGAATACTAAGAAGTTAAAATTATAATTTTAATAACAGTCAGTGAATAGACAGGCAACAAGACACAAATACTTTTAAAAGTCTTTGTTAAAGGACTGAGTCTTCAAAGACACACCAGGCAACAGCTCGCAGGTGTAACATTGAAGTTAAGTTTGCACAGATACCCTTAACCTCCTCTCTGCTGTGTAACATGTCTGATTTAGACCTGTCATTCTTCTGGGCATGTTGCAAAAGACATCTGTTCATTAATGTTTCTTTGGAGAACGATGGGAAAATTCTTCCTGAGGTGATGTAGGACTGCAACGAATCTTTTGTAACTGAGACTAAGATATTTTCAGATCAGAGGACTTGATATTATTATTGTTAACTATATGTTAGATACCTAGAGCGTTTTCTAGGCAATCTTTTAACGTTAATTAGCATTTAAATTTAAAGGAATAGACATTCTGCAAATCCTGACAGGCAAGCTGTTCTTTCTGTGTCTCGGTTTTCTCCTGTGTCAGAGATACTCCTGATCCATTCAGGACCTTTTCAACTGCAAATTTCCAAGTAAACAAAAGATGGGTGGGGACATTCATACCATGGTTGTGGTAAAGGAGGATGTCAGGCTTACCATGGCTTGCATGCTGGGATGGAGAAACCTCTCTTTTGGTGGAATTCCATCTCTCTGAAGGAGCAGGGAGACTTGGTGACCTGGCACCACTTGTGTGACTATCAATCCAGCTGTGTAGACAAAGAAAGGTGAAATTCAAGCCTGATCAAAACATTTTGTCAAGACAACACTTCACAACTTTATAACCAGTTTGCTTAAACTGCCTAGGCAGATCTGCAGTGTGTGTTTCAAGATGAAGCTCGTGGAAAGTGTTGGAAGGGCCCCATTGCCTTCAACAGGCTTTGGAGTAGGACCTGTCTGTTCAAAGGCACTTCCCTAAGGTTCAGCAGTGACCTCAGGAGCTGCCTGACCATTGCTGCAGGCAGATAAATTGTGCTTTGCCTATCAGCAGCCAGACCCTTATGCACCCCTATCAGCTGCACAGACCCTGTTAGTCCAAGCTGTGCCCTGAAAGCAGGATCTGTCCTTTTTTCTGCTAATCCCTGCTCCTGGTCCATGGGTTTCACAAAGAAAAAATGGCAAAGCAGTTTAAGAGTGGGTTTGAAATCTTCTTCCCCCTGGTGGGAACTTAAGCCTGCATCACTCCTTAGTGCTCCCATTTCCAACTCCTAGGTGAGCAGCAGGAGCTCCTTTCCTTCTATGGGAGCAGGTACTTATCAAAGTGGGGGAGATGAAGACAGGTCTTGTAACACGAATCCACTGTTTGTGCGATCAATCAAGCACTCTGTGTGTGGTTGTGTTAATAACTCTGTGTTTGATGGACATGTGATAGCAGCTCCCATCAAACAGAGTAGCTATAGAAACTGCTAGGGCTGCTGCTTTGCTGGTCTCAGCTCACAAGCTTTTGGTAAAAATGTAGCTCACATTATCTTCCTGCATGAACTTCTACATCTTGGAAACAAAGACATATGACTATGTCATACAAATGGTTCTTTCTGACCTTAAATCTCAGAATGTAGAGATGGAAACTCTGCTGTTTGGTTGGGTTTTTTTAAATGAGTTGCCATTATCTTCTCTCTTCAGAGAAGCCTGTGCTGTACTTGAAGAGACTTTGAGGATCACTCATAATTATATCTGGATTTGCAGTGAAACCCTACATGGTCAATATTTTCCATAATTTGCTGAGCTTAAATAAGACAAATTAAGTGTATACTTATGCTTAAGTATGTAGTTGTGTTATAGTTAAATTTATCATTTTTGATACATAAGAATGGAACTTAAGTAGAAATTTTTAGAAGACTTTATGAGTTTAATTAAAAAAAAAACCACTTTTGTGCAAAATCAGTAGTGGGTGGAAGTTTATCATCGCTGTCTGTTCTTTTACCTCCACAGGGTTTGTGAGGGCATGTTTTTAAGATAAAACACCAGACAATCCCTATCAAAAAAAAAACAGCTGGTCATGGGGAGAAAACTGTGAGGATGTTCACTTGCTTGTTTTACTTTAGGTCATGAAATAGAACAATCAGCTAACAACCTGAATTACCACCTCTGTCAACAAAACCTGAGAGCATATGGCTGCATGTGTTTCCTCAGGGCAAAGCTGGGTCACAGCACGTAACTCTTTGAATTACAGGCACTGCGGTGGCATTTTTCCTCTGTCCTCTGACATGCAGGGAGAAGTGACATGACTTGGCAAGCTTCTATACAAAAATAAATATGGACAGAGGTGACACTAAAAAATCCAAGTTGGGAAGCCCATGTCACCGGTAAGATGTCAATAAAGATGAAGAAAAGAGAGTGAAGAAAGCCTAAAAGAAGATGACAAGACTCTCCTTTTCAAACATGTCCAATTTCAGAAAGCAGTAGCTTTCTGAAAAGAGAGAGATTGAAGAGACATCTTGAGGGAGAAGGTCTAGTGGAAATCCAAAGAGGTGACTTCTTTCTACTACCACCGTCTTTTAGCATTTTTGTTACCACCTTGTGGCCCATTGTTGAATCTGGACCTGAACTGTGGGTCTCAGTTAGAGCAGGATGGGAGCTGGTGCTGCCAGCTCACTTGTTTACCATGTGGCTTACCAAGTGTAGCCATGGACAGTACTTCCACCACGTCTTGTTGTTGGCACTTGGGGGGTCATCGGGCCACCCAAGGTACTGTGAAGGCTCAGTCCCAAACTGTAGACTGTGTGTATACTGGAAACACGGGAACTTATCTCAGTGAATGCATGCATGTTTTCATTTTCCTTGCTATCTAGCGGAGAATGTGGTTTGACAGCTGGAATTTTTCTCCTTCAGGAACACAGTTTTACATCTTGGTTTTGCATGAAAAAAAGCTGGATTCTTGCTGTGCTGCCACCTTTTGTGCCCCCTTTTTCTTCCATTCCTGCAGCACAAAACCACTTCTCCCAAACAACAGATACACGATACTGAGCCTTCACAGTCCAGGTGTCTGGGACTCCTGTCCCAGAAATTTGTGTTGCGGACCTGGCATCCAAACAACTAGGCATGCCATTTATACTGGCATCTGTTCAGAGCAAAGTTAGTCTTTCAATTACACTGTCTTCCTTTGTTTCTGTGAAGACACTGCACCCGAAATACCACCTTCTCCTGGTCCATCCTCCTCCTGGAGACTCTGCTTCCTGGAACATTTGGGACAGCACTTTTGGGATAGTCTACCCCACTCCCTGCCTGCATAAGCACTTTTTAGGTGCCTCCAGCTGCTGAGAAGCAATGTACACACATCAGCACAATGTCACCTCTGCCTTACCATCAGCATCAGGAAATAGTTCCCTTTCTGGACACCCTCTATAGCTGTAACAAAAAAAGCTCCTTCTGAAAACAGTCACTAAATGCTTTCACAGAGGACTCTGTCTCCCTCCAGTGACTATTGAGTATCTACAGGGAATAGCCTCCCAAGTTGTTTAAAGTTAGGTGGTTTAAGTGATCCCCTTCAGATTAGAAAACCAGACTGAATCTGAGATCATCTCAGCTGACTTTTTATGTCTTGTGGGAAGTAGATTTTCATATGTCACCCTATGATGAGCTTACTAATGTGCCAAAATACACCTTTGAGTCAGGGATAACAAGGCTTAAGAGCTTCACTTCCCTTGTACTTCTGGCATCCTCTGTCCATTAAAGATTTGTGCCTACTCTTGGCAAATACAAATACTCCTGACAATATTTTCATCTATGTTTTTTACCTCTTCAAGGAGAACTCCTTCGGTACTTCTCACCCATAAAGCTATTTATGTTATATAAACAAGACTTTTGTTGTTGTTGTTGCTTTTTAATATACACTTATATACCTGTCTTAAGCTTTTGTTTTCCCCAACATTCAAATAGCTTTTAGGTGTGGTCTCCAATTTCTCAGCTTCTGTTTTTAAAGATGAATCTGAGAATGTGTGAACATGAGGGAGTATCCTGGTTGTGGCACACTGTTTCTGAGTTGTACAAAGATGCAAAATAACCTTTCTGCACATCACCACTTGAGAACAGGGGGTTTGGGGGGGGGGTTTTAGCAGTATCAAGATGAGAATTACTGTAGATTCTCAATAAGGTTATTGCTTTTCAAAAGAAGCACCACTCTGCAGTTGGCTGCAACCCATGATGCATGACTTTGCATTTGACTTGCATGTGCTAGAAAATGCTTTGACTGACACAAGTCAAAACTGGAATACACTCTAGGACTTCCATATAACTAACCTTATTTCTCTCTTGTCCAAACAATCTGCAGTTGCCAGTTGTAGGGTTTTATGTTTCATTTCAAAGAGTTAATAAAACATTGGAAAGGACAGAGCCATCAAGTCAGCAATAAGACTGCTATCAGGAAAACATTAATTTGAGAGTTTTTCCACTGACACCAATTTTTGAGGCCTACTGGTTGACCAGTTCCTAAGTCATTATAACATGTGTTTTATGGATAACCTGAAAGTTTTCTGTCAGACTGTCATGCATTGCTAAATCAAACTGCACCATGCAGAACTACAGTTACTCTTATCAGTCAACCCAGATATCTTATAAAAACCAAAAGTCATATTTTTTTAATTGAAATCATTTTCCATAAAATTGTTATTTGGCAATATTTGTGCTGCCATCCTGCAGTTTCTTCTTAATTAATCATACATCAGGCTCTTCACTATGCTGTGTCAGATTGATCATTAAGTATTTAATTTTTCCTGTGTAACATAATGTCATAAAAAAAATTTAGGACCATACATAAAGACAGAAGCTTTATCATGAGTGATTCAGAACTCTTCTTGGTACTTTAGTTGAGTAGAAAAAGGGTTGTTACTGGCAGTAATACACACCTTTTAAGACATGTAAAATAACTGTTATCAACAACAACTGAACATCTGGCTGAAAAATGGTCCTGAGTAGTGTCAATTATGCACCTAGTAAGCTTAGAAAAATTATCACAGGAAATACACTGAGTTTTGCAATATCCACTCTTCTATTATTTGCAGTGTCAGTGTCATCCTTGCTCTGAGACTGAAAAGACCCAAAACTCTATGTATAAATTCAGATCGTTTTCACAGCAAAGCATCAGTTTTTACATACATGGAGTATGACACTGTCCTAGAAAATCACTCATTTCAAAATGTGTCATGAGTGGGATTTTTTGGTGTGTCTTTGTTGACACAGTAGTCAATAAATATGGTCCCAAAAGCAGAGCACACAAGCAAAACTATTCAAAATTTACTTAGTTTCTGAAAAAGTAACTAAGAAGATGTGCCAACAGATCAGATTTTGTGCAAAGCTGGAGAACCAGCAACAAACAATGGAAAAGAAGGAACAAATTACTTCTATTTTCCCCCTAAGAACACTTGCAAAATAGTGCCATCAAAAAAGAAATGTCTCCAATCTACAGAAATCAATGACAAAACAAAGGTTGGCTGAACTATAAATCTCCAGAACTGATTTTGCCAGTCATTGAATTTTGGAGAAATGAGTGAGGAGAGAAAGCTTTCCTTAAAAAAAAAAAAAAAAAAAAACCCTAACAAAAATTATTATTG
>VZRJ01000221.1:0-10635 GCA_013397565.1 Ptilonorhynchus violaceus
TGCACTGTGACCAGAATTAGAGGTGCTCTGCCTCTGCCCAGGTAGAGGAAAGGAACAATCCGATCTATTGGACTGTGTGGATCCGATGGCCTGGCATGTCAGACCCACTACGATACACGGCTTTGGTTGACACTGGCACTCAATGTACTCTGATGCCATCGAGGCATGCGGGGGCAGAATCCATTTCTATTTCTGGGCTGACAGGAGGATCCCAACAGCTGATCGTATTGGAAGCTGAAGTAAGCTTGACTGGAAAGGAGTGGCAGAAACACCCCATCGTGACTGGTCCAGAAGCCCTGTGCATCCTCGGCATAGACTATCTGAGGAGTGGGTATTTCACAGACCCAAAAGGATATCGCTGGGCCTTTGGGATAGCGGCTGTGGAAACAGAGGAAACCAGACAACTGAATACCTTGCCTGGTCTCTCAGACGACCCTTCTGCTGTGGGACTGCTGAAGGCTGAAGAACAATGAGTACCGATCACCACAGCAACAGTGCACCGTCAGCAATACCACACTGACCGAGACTGTGATTCCCATCCATAAGATGATTCGTGATTTGGAGAGCCAAGGGGTGGTGAGCAAGACTTGTTCACCCTTTAACAGCCCTATATGGCCAGTGCAGAAGTCCGGTGGAGAATGGAGACTGACGGTGGATTGCCATGGCCTGAATGAAGTCACGCCACCACTGAGTGCTGCCGTGCCAGACATGTTGGGGCTTCAGTATGAATTGGAGTCCAAGGCAGCAAAGTGGTATGCAACCATTGACATTGCCAATGCATTTTTCTCTGTTCCTTTGGCAGCAGAGTGCAGGCCACAGTTTGCTTTCACCTGGAGGGGTGTGCAATACACCTGGAATCGACTGCCCCTGGGGTGGAAGCACAGTCCCACCATTTGCCGTGGACTGATCCAGACTGCACTGGAAAAGGGTGAGGCTCTGGAACACCTGCAGTACATTGACGACATCATTGTATGGGGGAACACAGCAGAAGAAGTTTTTGAGAATGGAGAAAAGATGATCCAGATTCTCCTGAAGGCCGTTTTTGCCATTGAATGAAGTAAGGTTAAGGGACCTGTGGAAGAAATTCAGTTTCTAGGAGTAAAGTGGCAGGATGGACGTTGCCAGATTCCAACAGAGGTAACTAACAAAATAGCAGCTATGTACCCACTGACCAACAAGAAAGAAACATAGGCTTTCTTAGGAGCTGTGGGCTTTTGGAGAATGCTCATCCCGGAGTACAGCACAATTGTAAGCCCTCTCTACCTCATGACATGAAAGAAGAACGATTTCCTGTGGGGCCCTGAACAACAGCAGGCTTTCAAACAGATTAAACAGGAGATTGCCCATGCAGTAGCCCTTGGGCCGGTCAGGACGGGGCAGGATGTAAAGAATGTGCTCTACACTGCAGCCGGAGAGAATGATCCTTCCTGGAGCCTCTGGCAGAAGGGACCCGGGGAGACCCAAGGACCTCTCAGGTTCTGGAGTCAGGGATAAAAGGGATCTGAGGCCAGCTGAGAAGGAGATTCTCGCTGCCTACGAAGGGGTTCGAGCTGCCTCGGAAGTGATTGGCACCGAAGCACAGCTGCTTCTGGCACCCCAAGCACCAGTGTTGGGCTGGGTGTTCAAAGGGAAGGTGCCTTTTACACATCATGCCACTGACGCCACGTGGAGCAAGTGGGTTGCTCTGATCATGCCGCAAGCCCGGACAGAAAATCCTAATCACCCTGGGATACTGGAAATCATAACAAACTGGCCCAATGGTGAGAGTTTTGGACTATCTTCTGAAGAAGAAGGGGAGCAAGTGCCGTGTGCCGAGGAAGCCCCACCATACAACCAGCTACAGGAGAGTGAAAGACGATACACCCTCTTCACTGATGGTTCCTGCCAAATTGTAGGGACAAACAGGAAACGGAAAGCTGCTGTATGGAGCCCCACACGGTGAGTTGCAGAAGCTACCGACGGACAAGGTGGATCAAGTCAGGTTGCAAAGCTTAAAGCTGTCCAGCTCGCTTTGGATATCGCCGAACGAGAGAAGTGGCCAAGACTCTGTCCCTACATTCAACTCGTGGATGGTAGCTAATGCACTGTGGGAATGGCTGAATTGTTGGAGAAAGCCAACTGGCAGCGCAGAGGGAAACCCCTCTGGGCCGCTGAGATTTGGCAAGACATCGCTGCACGAGTAGAGAAGCTGACTGTGAAGGTCCATCACGTGGATGCCCATGTACCCAAGAGCCCAGCTAATGAAGAGCATCATAACAACGAGCAGGTGGATCGAGCTGCCAAGGTACCGCAGGTGTATCTGGACTGGAAGCACAAGGGAGAATTATTCCTAGCTCATAGGGCCCATAATGCCTCTGGTCATCAGGGAAGAGATGTGACACGCCAATGGGCTCGTGACCGAGGGGTGGACCTAACCATGGACAGTATCTCACAGGTCATCCACAAGTGTAAGACGTGTGCTGCAATCAAGCAGGCCAAGCGGCTGAAGCCTCTATGGTACAGTGGACAGTGGTTGAAATGTAGGTATAGGGAAGCATGGCAAATTGACTACATCACACTTCCCCAAACCTGCCAAGGAAAGTACTACGTGCTGACCATGGTGGAAGTGACCACCGGATGGCTGGAGATGCCTGGAGGCTGTGCTTCACGCCACTGCCCGGAATACCATCCTGGGCTTTGAAAAGCAGGTTCTGTGGAGACATGGTACCCTCGAGAGAACTGAGTTGGACAATGGGACTCATTTCAAGAACAGCCTTATTGACAGGTGGGCTAGAGAACGCGAGATTGAATGGGTGTACCATATTCCCTATCATGCACCAGCCGCCGGAAAGGTTGAACCGTGCAATGGACCGCTTAAAACCACCTTGAAGGAACTGGGTGGAGGGACCTTCATAAACTGGGAGCTGCATTTAGCGAAATTTAGCGAAGTATTGACCTGGTTGGTCAATACTTGAGGCTCCATCAATTGAGCTGGTCCTGCCCAGTCAGAACCCTTGCATACCGTAGACGGCGATAAAGTCCCTGTGGTACACAGAAGAGGTACTTCTCTGTGTTTGGATTAGTCCCACCTCAGGCAAAGGCAAATTCAAACTCATCTGTGGGATTGTTTTTACCCAAGGACTTAGTTACACGTAATGCAGAAAGATGGGGAAACCCATTGTGTACCTCAAAGCGACCTAATTTTGAGTGAGAACTGTCTGTGATGTTTTCCTTGTATATATATATAGGTATCATTGCATAGTTAAAGAAGGATATTAACTCCAGCATGATGCAGATGGTATAGAATAAGGGGTGGATAATGTCCTGGGTTGTGGGGTATAACCAAAGCATGTATTCTATCACCATCCACATCACTTCTTGATGAACTGTTAACGATGGGTCGTTCACAGTAGCTGAGTACACACCTGGCCCCTCAGGTTACAAGCTGAGAAGAGGCAAACCATGTGAGGTGGGGTATTGTTTCTTATCTCAACCGTGATAACTTCCCCCTGGAAACAGCAGCTGTAACGACCCAAGCCATCAGAACTCCAGGAATATCCTATGACTCATAGGATTACATAATTTCCATTGTGAAACTTTCCGCCCTGGGGGAGGTACCACCTAAACACTATCATAAAAATCTCGAGATCTGGGGACTGCAACACCACTGGGCGCCCAGCGAAGAACCCAAACTCCCACAGGAGGACCAGACCTTTCTACAGGACCACTGCTTTCAACCTCCACTTCAACAGCACTGCTACCACTGCTTAATCGGACTGCAGACTACCACCCTGACCAACGGCATATCAGGTTGTACTCTGACTTTGTGGTTTTAAGCCAGTCTCTCTGTATTCACCGCATTTATTTTAATCTTTCCATTAAATTGTAACTCTGACTCTTAAAAATCCCTTCCAAGGTATTTGTGGGGGGTTAGTTTGCCCTTCTGGTTTACTTTCAGACCAGCAAAGGTCATTAGACACTTATGTACATTTTTTTCTTATTCTTCAGTTGTATTATGCTTCTAAATATCTGCCATATTTTCGAATAATAAGGCTGTCCCTGCAAAATTTGAATATTTGCATGTTGTGAAGTGTAACTCAAAGTAACATTTATGTGCCACTGGCAATTTTTTTCAGAGATAAGAAATGTAAATACTGATAGCCATTCATCTTTTATGATACTGAAACAAGTTATTTAGTTCCATTTGTAATTTGATTCATAGACTCCAATTTTAAGGACTTTTTTCTCAAAAAAAAAAAACAACTTGATGTCAAAATTATTCTTCTAATTTGCATGAAAATGTAGAACCTTGTTTTCAGGTTTTTTTTTGGTGGGTGTTGCCTACTACAAGAGAACTGACTGCTTATACTTCCAGCAAGAGGTGTTAATATCATTTTCCCATTGCCCAACAAATCAGTGTTTAGGAATTCATGTAATGCAAGAGCCAAGATTCATTACTATTTTGCTTGGTCCAAGTTCTTGTTCATTCCCAGTGACTGCTCTAAAATACCTTAATGGAGAATGGATGAGACATGCTGATCCTCTCTTTTCATAACCATGTTTAGGAACAAGACAGACATTCATGAAACTTATCAATAAATGCATGTCTTCATATTTCTCTAGCACTCCTTTCTTCCTTCCTGAGAACATGCAAGCAGGTCTATTTCTTACCTATGAGTGCACTGAAGCCTCAGCTCTTTTTCCAGTTTGTCTTAATCAAGTTTGTCCTCACTGCTAAGGCCTTGCTGAGTAGAGATTGTGTGCTGAAAAACGTAATGAGTTATGATTAACAGTTGTATGAGTAGTGAGAGATCTTATATTTATATTTACTTTCTCCCTGGTGCTGAATATGTATACATATGAAGATACAGCTCTCCTGAGCAGATGCTGTGCAACAAAATCTGTAGGCTGCATTCATCATTCTCATCAACAGTCACACAGACAATAATGACCCACCACATCAAGGGTCAGATTCAATTTTACTCTGCACAAGAGGAAAAACAGTTGACCAAAATGCCTTTCCCTAGTTGTCTCCTTCCCAGAGCTCTTGCTAAAGACTTCAAGAGAGACAGAAGAGTGAATGAAAATAGGTAAGGGAGGCACAGAAATAGCTGTCCTACATACTCACTCAAGAAACTGTGTAACCCAGCATGAACCTAACCAGATATTGTGAAGAATGCCAGCTTTGTGTTAGTAGGTCCCCCACACCATATACAAGATTTCATTTGTAGCAAAGATTATGCAAGAATTTTTCCAGGGTTCTTTCTTCATAAGAGATAACACAAAGCAGCACTTACTGGTTGGCTGTTTAGATCAGGATTTTCCACCGGATCTACCCTGTAGGGCTTCAGCAGCAATAGTGTTTATCCTTTGTTACTCAGTAAAATAGTGACATTTTCAAAACAGTACAGGACAAAAGATATTTCCTTCTTTCACAGAGAAATTCAGCCATCATGTTGATTTACTTTATTGTCCAAGTCTAATTAACCTTTCCAAATACATATACACTATCTAAATTACCAATTAGCAAGTTAAAATGCACTTTAAATGAAGTTAAGACTTCCTTGATACACAATGAAACAGTGGGTCCTCTAGAACAAAATCTAAGGCACATGTGAGCATCTATAGTTTCAAAAACATTAGTATTTTTCTGCAAGCAAGAAGTAAGAAACCTCATTGAACACAACCTCAATGCATACAGAACTAATTTGATTTACATATAAGAAATAAGCAATTCCTGTCATACCTGATAGAAAAAGAGACCATAAAGATGTTACACTAGAATAAACCAATATAGTTTTTAAGATGTTTATCCTTTAGCACACCTTTTGATGGTTTTATTTTATTCATTGAAGACTTACCTATTTAGATTTCAACAGAAGCAGTTAATCATATTATATAAAGAGGTAGGAAAGAAAACACTGTCTGCCTTCTGTAAATAATCCAGGAACACCATCAGCTGAATCAACGTAGGCACAATAGGACTCTGATTATTTTACTGCATAATCTATATCATTTTTAAGCTGGTAGAAAAGTGGGGTAATTTGGGCTACATTCGGCTGAAGAATTAACATACTTGGGTATACTTTGCAAATATTTTTCCAAACAATATTGAATAATCAATCTTGAAAATATAGCTTTATGGCTTTAATTTCTTATTTAGTGTTTTTGAGAGGAAATAATAACTTTTAATTTTGAATTAACTGTCAGATAATAAGTTTAAATTCCCTTTAAATTTACTGTAAATTGTTTTCTGTTCTTAACACTGCTTGCAGGATTTAGTAAATTTTTATCCCAGAATAAGACAGTGACAATCATTCTTTCTGTGGAATTAAAACCAAAACCATTAAGTCAACAGATGGCGCACACAGTCACCAAACTTTTCCAGGTGAGTTAGTAAAATAATTTGGAAAAATTCGATTCGTAGAATCAGATTTAATGAGCTGCAGTCCAAAAAATATATATAAAACTTTAGACTTTCTAGTTTTTTGAATACATTATCTAAAGATAATGTAAGCCAATATAAATTTTCTCTATAGATATCTTACCAGTGTATATATATGCTCACAAACAATATTAAACCAGCACACATGCTCTGTCATTGCGGTGTAAACTAATATATATTTAAAATACTAATATAAACTATAATAAACATAGTTTCTAATCCTAAGTATTTAAAACATCTATTTTAGCTTGAGAGTCTACTACTCCCTTTTATTTTGTCCCCAAGTAACATCTATACTCTTCAAATTGTACTTTATTTTTCGCTCATCCAGTGAAATGGACAAGCAGTTTGTTAATAGTAGAGGAATTTAACATTAGGTACTTGACGTTACAGAAATCTCCAAAACAAAGCAACAATTCCATATTATTATTTTATAAGAAATGCATTCCATTAACTTATTTTTTTCAGAAGTGCAAGAGGGCACCAATACTTAAGACCTTCTAAGTGTATACACAGAACAACCACTTTTACAGAAGCAATATAAGTATTTTTCAGGGTTATAGAAAAAATATTTTTCAAAACCAGGAATACAAGACAGGCAGCCTATAACCACCAGCTCTCTCTGTACATACAGATTAACTGATCTGGTATCAGATACTCCCATAAATAAGAGATTGTTTTCCTCATGCAGTAGAAGGGGTGTTACACCCCGGTCACTCAAACCTAAGGCTAACCAAGCTTCTTTTCCTCTGGCACAAAGGAGAAAATTCCAACCAAATATTCTCAAGAGGTAAAAACACACAAAAGTTGTAGCAGTCAGGGACAGGCGAACGGAAGATTTCGCGGTGTGACGGAAAGCAGCAGCATGGAAACTTCTCCCCACCCCATTCCTCCTGAGATAAGAGATCACCCAAAGAATGTAACCCCTCCTAACCCCAGTAGTTTTCCATTCCTTACTAACCCTAGCTATCCCACCGTCCCCCTCCTGACGTAGTGAATCCCCCTAGACTATTTAACCCCATGAGATAAGATAATAAACGCCATTTGACCATCTACCACATTGGTATCGTGTATGTCTTTGGCCCAAGTGGCCCGGGTGAGGCTGAGCTGCCGTGCTGTCGTCTTAAAACCAGGTCGCCTGCCTTCGTAGCAGAAGGCAACAAAAAGTTTACTGGTAGACTATAGAAAATTAAGGAACATTGGCAAGAGTAAATACTACATAACATCACTTATCCCAACATAGACTTAGCCCACTGAACACAGAATACCTCATAAAACCCATTCGATATTATGTTCCATGAGAAGAGAGTTAGAAGGAGAAGAAGAAAGGGAGAAAAATGGAAAGACAGGAAAGATGTAGAAAAAGAGACATAGCTACCAATTTCTGGGTTCCAGTGATGTAAAGCTCCAAGATGAAGGTAGGGTTGAAGGACAACTTGCTGGCCTCATGGTGGGGCTTCTTAAAGCCTTGGCCCATACTGGGCCTTTCTCCCAGTTGGGCTTCCGGTCTCTCAGGCACTCAGAGGTAGGTTAGGCTACAGTGAGGGGCTGCCTCTAGTGTGCCGTGATTGACAGACACTGCAGAGCTGGAGGTATGGGAGCAGGGCACCACCTCACCAAAGCAAGGTCTGACTCACCCCCTACCACACATTTCAAGCCCCCAAGATGTCTCAAAACAGATCACCTTTTTCAGTCTCTGACAAGGGTTTTTTTAATTTTAAGCATAAAATCCAGTTGCAGTTGCTAACATACAACTCAATCTTGATGTGGCCAAAAAATATGCTGTTTTCATGCAAAAGTAAATATCCGAATCATGATATTGATATTGAAATGCCATTCTTGGCATTTCAAGGATTTTCTCACAATCCCCATTCTCACAAGCCCCAAAACATAGAAATACCAATTCTACAATTCCCTTTTTAATTTTTTTTCCTGTAGCCCTTGTACTTGAAAGAGCTATTGCAGTGGCAGCAATTCTGCATTTTTTGGTCCCTTTCTTTCATACTTCATTTCCCTTGCAGTCTGCACTGTGATACCTTTCTGTAAATGAAAGTTTACAAAATAAGTAGTAAAACAGCTCCCACAACAACAGGATCTAATTCAACAAAAAGGACTGAGTGACTGGTTGGTTAATTGAATGTGTATTATTCAATAATTTCATTAATAATTCCATTAATATTCCATGCAATAATTCAATAAAACATATCCCTACTTGTCTAAAGTAAAGGGCAAACATTTACTTTCATGTCTCCACAAAATTAGGTTGTTGATATCAATAGAAAAATGATGATTCTAAGCAAACCTTTTGGCCAGAGTTCTACAATTTCAAATAATAACAATGGTGATTAAGTCATAATTATAGACAAATATGTACATATATATAGACTGTATGTACATACATTCATAATTTTTTTCCTCACATCAAAAAAATCACTTCTGTGTAGTACACAATCAGTGTAGTTTTTCTTTCAGAGATGTCAGTTAAATCGAGGCAGCTCCAGCATGGGTGAAAACAGTCCAAGGTCATCTTTAAAAGTTTTAATATTTAAAATCCTGAGTTAATTTTGACAAAATTTAAATCTTGCTGAAATTCCCTAAGGAAAGACTTCTAATAAGCGAAATGTCTAGTCTTGCTCAGCAGATTTAGGAAAAGGTAGTTGGATACACTCTAGGTGGTGTGCGGGAGAAAAATAAAGTTCTCATGGGGTTCAACAAAAAACTTCAACTTCAGAACATCCAGACAGGATAAGGCACTTGGCAAGGTTTCAACTGGATTTTTTTCCATCAGGCTTAAAATATATTTCGAGAAGAAGAATGTAAGGGTGAGAGAGAGGGAGGAGGGACAGATCCAGCATTATGTAAACAGTTTTTAAATCAAGAGCAGCAGGACACACACCTTGCTGGTTTTTATCAGTTTCAGACCCCTGGGGTCCTCTCCCAGGCAGGCCTATGTTAATTTTGGCTCGAAAATCTTGTGTCTGCGGTGTTACACAGTGCCAGAATTCCTGGTAACATTTTGGGCCTCTCGGAGGTCCCATGTGGTCAGCCACACCCATTACAGTGCTGGCCTGCTGCTGACTTCTCAAATGAACAATCACTATGCAGCCAAGTGTGAAAAAGCTCAAGGAGCAGGGGTAGAGTGCACTGTCCAACCTAAGCAGAGCTCACACTTTCTGCCATCTCTTTCCCACCTAGTTGTTTTGAACCAGCCAGCCTTTCCTCTGTCCTCCTACAAATACAAACTTGTGAATTTAGATTCATATAACAGCTATCACATTTAGCCATGACTGAAATACTTTTGAAAGAGCAAACGTGAGGTAGTATCTCAAAAATGTCAGTGTTTTCTCATATTTTGTGCATTTCTGTGTTAAGGAAACTTCCTGTTCAGACCATGCAAGAACTACTCTTGCAGTCACACTCCCACTACCAGAGACTTTGACTGGTGGGACTGAAGCCTCTTCGCAGCAGGCAATGCCAGTGAGCCAACAGGTGCCTTGGTTGGCTTGCTACACACCCCACTCTCACACAGTCAGACCAGGTCTCCTTACCTGTTCAACACTAGATTTTCCATAATATAGTATCAAATTGTTCCAATAAGCAACTTAGTCTTGCCAGGGAAAAACAAAAACAACTCCAGCTGTGTGCTTCTGATGAGGGACGCCAAAGAGAGGAACTCCCCAAAGAGACTTTTGTAGCTTCACAGTCTACCCATGCACGAATTTACTTCTTTCCCCTCAGTCCTCCATTCTTATTGTATGCATCCACCTAGGTGGCACCACTGGTCTTCGTGCCCTTTGCTATCCACAAGTATGGCAGTTCAGAGCTCCTGTTGTGTCTCTCCATGTATTCTTCAACACAGGTGTAGATGATACAATACTCCCAGGAGAGGTAAAGACCAGCAACAGCATTATGTCCAGGGACCTTTCACGTGGAAGCACTTCAGTGGAAGTACCCAGTGTTGGAGCTCTACTTCAAATGTTGAAGCTGGGGGTCCCTTTCCTTAGGAAGAAAAACAACTAGTCCAGCTGGTGTTGTTGCCCATCAGAGATAAAGGCCAGCAAGACCTTTCTGTCCTGAAAACTTTGTGTGGGACCAATCCTTGGACATATTCATGACAGGATGTATTATCCAAACTTTAATGGTTTCTTTAAAAAAAGAAGGGGTGGCGATGCGCGGCAGGCGGGACCCCCCGGGAGTGCGGGCACGGGGAG
>VZRJ01000258.1:15188-27284 GCA_013397565.1 Ptilonorhynchus violaceus
AAGGGAAGGGAAGGGAAGGGAAAAGAAAAGGGGGAAGGGGGAAGGGAAAAGAAAAGGGGGAAGGGGGAAGGGGAAAGAGGAGGAGGAAGGGGGAAGGGGAAAGAGGAGGAGGAAGGGGAAAGAGGACAGGGAAGGGGGATGAGAAGGGGAAGGAGGAAGACAAGAACAGTTCCACTGGAAGGGAACATCCATCCTCTGCTCCAGCTGGGAGCTTTGTTCCCCACCTTTCTTGGGGGAAGGAACCTTCGCACATCCCTGTGGGTCCCTTCCAACACGGGATATCCCAGGATTCCCTGACATAATTCCAGCAATATGGAACATTTGCCATCAGTTCCATGGCGCTTGCCCAGCTCCTCTGGAAGGGAAAAATATTCGGTTTATTGTAGAGCAGGAGCCTTTGTTAGAGCCCAAAAATGGACTCCTGGCCCTGGGGCTCTGCTTCCCTCTGGGAGAAAATGGTGCCTCTGGCTCCAGTTCTATCCCAGGGGAGCGATCCCACCTCGGAGTCATTTACGGAGAGGAAAACAAAAACTGGATCCTCAATTTCCGGCAAAGGCACCAACCCCAATGGGAGGGTGAGGAAAAGGCTTCGCACACGTTCCCCGGGAATGGGAAAAGGGAGAAAAGGGAAAAGAGCCTTTTTGGGCAACCAGCAGATGGGAAGAACCAAATTCCAGAGGAGAAAATCTCATGTTGGGATTGACACCAACAACTCAAAGGATTTTTGTGAAGAACTGAATGGGTCAAAATGGCCATAATTAATGCAAGGGTGGTGCTCCAGCCTCCAGGTCGCATTTTCACGGGGGAATTCCTGGCAGTCATTATTTCGGGATTGGTTCCCATTTTTCTGGGTAGGAAATCTGTGCCCAGGCTGCAAAATTCTGGTGCTCTGAGGAGGTGAGTTCTGGTGAGCCACTTGGGGGTTTGTGCCTCTGAGAGACTCCCCCTGCATCCGCTTTTCATGGAATCACGGAATATCCTCGGTTGGAAGGGACCCACAAGGATCATTGAATCCAACCCCTGGCCCTGCACAGGACGAGCCCAGGAATCCCTCCGTGTTCCCGGATTTTTCTGGTTGTTTCATCACAGCCCACGGCCTGATTTTCAACACAACCCGACCTCAGCTCCAGCTCCACAGATCCCCCACTGCTTCCCGCCCTCTCCACGCTCCCGGGGTCCAGCTTGGAGAAGGGAGCAGCAACAGCACCTCTGGGGACAGATCCCAGGTAGGACAGCCCAGGAGAAAGGGAACAGTCCTGCTGGAGGCTGGAAGCTGATCCATGACCGCCCAAGGGTGGCGAGCGCCGCATTCCCCGGCTTTAATAGAAGGGGCAGGATCTGATGTTCCCTCGGCTGGAACACAGAAGGAAGAAAGCATCAGATTTCCCGGGATCACAACCCCATCTCCTTCAGCAGCTGATCCCGTGGCCCCCCCCCCGCCTCCAGATATATTAACGCTGCCCCCGCTCATCCTCCGGGGACACGGCGGGAGGCGAGAACCGCGGACGCTCCGGGCGGGATCGCTCCGGGCACGATGTGGGAGCTGCGCTCCGTGGCCTTCGCCAGGGCCGTGCTGGCGGAATTCCTGGCCGCTTTGGTCTTCATCCTCTTGGGCCTCGGCTCCGCCCTGAACTGGCCGTCGGCGCCGGCGCCGAGCGCCGTGGAGGTCGCGCTGGCCTTCGGGCTGGCCATCGGCACCCTGGTGCAGGCCCTGGGCCACGTGAGCGGCGCCCACGTGAACCCGGCGGTGACCGTGGCGTGCGTGCTGGGCTCGCAGCTCTCCCTGCTCCGCGCCCTCTTCTACGTGGCGGCGCAGCTGCTCGGGGCCGNGGTCTTCAGGAAGGATGGGAAGGGAGCGGGAAGGATGGACAGGGTCTTTGGGAAGGATGGGAAGGGAGCAGGAAGGATGGACAGGGTCTTTGGGAAGGATGGGCAGGGTCGTTAGGAAGGCTGGGAAGGGAGCAGGAAGGCTGGGCAGGGTCTTTGGGAAGTCTGGGAAGGGAGCGGGAAGGCTGCACAGGGTCTTTGGGAAGTCTGGGAAGGGAGCAGGAAGGCTGCACAGGGTCTTTGGGAAGTCTGGGAAGGGAGTGGGAAGGCTGGGCAGGGTCTTTGGGAAGTCTGGGAAGGGAGTGGGAAGGCTGGGCAGGGTCTTCGGGAAGGCTGCGGGATGTGGAGAAGGGGTTTGTGGCCAGCAGAGACCCTCTGGGCTCGGGGACGAAGCCACCGCCTGCTGCAGCCCGGAACCTGCTCCAAGGCTCCTGCCAGGAGCAGGGATGAAGGCAGGACTCGTCTTCCTCCTCTGGCTTTAGGGCTAAAATTTCCTGAGAGGTCCATCAGGTATTTCCCATGGAGCCGCTTCTTCCACCTGGGAAGTTTTTCCCCTATTGGGGCCAAAAATCTCCCCTGTTTTTAGGGCTAAAGCCGCAGGGATGATCCAGCTGGCCACGGACACTTCCCTTGGAGCCACAACCATCCCGGGTTTACCCTGTTGTGGGGGACTTGGATTCCGGGGGACACCAGGGATTTAGGGAAGAACATTCCAAATGTCAGCTCCGCATTCCTCCCGTCCCGGGCTCATCCCAGTTTCCACTCTTGCTGTAGGTACAGGCAGCCTTATCCCTGCTCCGCTTCGGCAAAGCCACGATTTCCAGGCTGCTGAAGCGGGAGGGGAGGAGGGATTTGGGTCTAAATCCCAGATTTTCATTAGATGAAGCTCATTGCTTCCCGTTGTGTCGGGATGGCCACACCAGATCCAGCTGGTTCATCCCAAAACCCAACACACGAATTCCCTGAAGCATCACAAGGATCCCAGGCTGGTCTCAAACAGGGAAAAAACAAAACCAGGGAAACTTAGGAAGCCATGGGGTGTCCCAATGATATCCCAACCTCCAACACCCCCTTCCCCACTGCCACACAAGATGACAGGAGGGGGAAAAGGGAATTTATACCCGGGGATTCGCTGTCCCCTCTCCGTGCCCACCATTCCAGATGGGAACAGCCACCCACCGGGATCGGCATCACCCGATCCCAGCGGAGCAGGGAGCTGGATTGGGAAGCGGCACACGGAAATCCCCTTTCCTGCAGCGGGGAGGCACCGGCAGGACTCGGCCGCGCTGCCGGAGCGATTAAGGAGGTTAAAAACAGGGATTGTGGCTTAATCTGAACAAGGGGATTTAGGCTGATAATGAGCGAGGGCAATAAAAGCAGGAGGTTTAAGGGAGACTTTCCAAACACTTCGGCTTTGTTGGTTTGCAGCTTAAACCACCTAAAAGTGGGAATTGTGGATTTTGAGGTTTTTTCCCCTGTGGGCTGCTCGTCGTGTGGCTGCCTGCGCGGATTATCCCTAAAAAAAAGGGAGGGGAATATTGGAGAGGAGGAGGAGGAGGATCTGACTCTGGAGCTCGCACAGGAGGGCAGCTGGAAACTTCCTGGGATCACCAAAGGGATTGGATTTGGGGGGATATGGAGAAAGGAGGGACAGAGCTGGAGGAGAATGGGAGCAACCAGGAACAGCTCCAGGTCAGATCTGACAAATTCTTGGAGTCAAAAAAGTGTGGAAAGGAAATGTCAAAACATTTCTTTTTGATGTCTCCAAATTCAACTTGCAAACTTTCTCAAAAGGCATTCTGAGCATGAGGGAAAGGGAAAAAAATCCCAGGGGAAAAGGAGAGTGGAGGAAAAATATCCTAAAAACGCCAACAATATTTCCTGGGAGATCAATCGAGTCTTTCCCACTGAGCCGCTCCTTCTACCAGGGATATTTTTCCCCTTTTCCTTATTGGTGCCAAAAATCTCCCCTGCATCCTCTGGCTCGCCCCAATTTGGGATTCCTCCCCCACGTTTCCCATCCTCTCCCAGAACTCGTCCCTGGAATATGCTTTTCCTCCCGTTCCAGCTGCACAACGAGACCACGGCGGGGCAGGCGGTGACGGTGGAGCTGTTCCTCACCTTCCAGCTGGTCCTGTGCGTCTTCGCTTCCACGGACGAGCGGCGCCAGGACAACCTGGGCTCTCCCGCCCTCTCCATCGGCCTCTCCGTGGCCGTGGGGCACCTCCTCGGGGTGAGTGGGAACGGCCCAAACTCGGCGCTTTTGGGGTCGTCTTGGTGTTCGTGGGCAAAGTTGGTTTGGATGCGTCTCCCAGCCGGATGGGGGATTTGTAACCCGTGGTTTTCCTTGGATAAAGGGGAAGAATCCCAGCGAAGCCGTTGGAGAGCCGTGGCCTGAGCTCGGCTTTTATCGGGCGTGAAAAATTTGATTTTCTGAACTCTGCCGCTCCTTGAGTCCCATAGGGAGCTCCAGGGATCGGTGGGATCTTCTCTCCTGGAGTGAACGAGTTGGCAGCTGAGGCTCTCAAGGGCGTGATAAGCGTGGGAAGTGTTTGGGATGGACACGCAGGGAAATCCCCCTGGAAAACAGCCCAAAACAGCCCAGACACCCAGTGCAGGCGGGAAAACACCGCTGGTCACTCCACGCTTTCCATCCTTAGCGCTCCACGAGCCCCCATGTCCATGGGACCGCTCTTCTCCCGTCCTCCGAGGCAGGAGAAGGAATTTCCTGCGGGATCAGGAGCTCATCCCGCAGTCCTGGCGCGTTGCAGCGCAGCCACACCACGCTCGGGACACGCGAGCTCAGGCAGCTCCTGCTGTTGACTCAGGTGGCGGCAGCTCCTGGAATCCCTTTTCCCGGAACAGGAATGCTGGAGGGAGAAGCAGCAGCTCAGGGGATGAATCACCCTAATAACAGCCCAGGATTTTTTAAAATGTGGTAGAAGGGTTTTAATGCCAACACCGGCCGTGGTGTTTTCCCGGCAGATCCGTTACACCGGCTGCTCCATGAATCCCGCCAGGTCCTTCGCCCCCGCCGTGATCGTCGGAGACTTCAGCGACCACTGGGTGAGGAGTGGGCTCCGGGGTTTTCTTGGGATGAGGCCCCCAAATTGCCAATATTCCTCGAAACTCGCCAAGCCGGCCAGATTCCAGGCGTTTCCACGCCGGCTCCCAGCTGGAGGAGAGATGGAGAGATTAGGGAGCAGGAGGTGGGGCCGCTGGGTGCTTAATTGGCTTTTCCAAACTCCAAACCGGGAGCGTTGCGACAGGAGCAGGGTGTGAGGTCTGTTGACACAACTTAGGGAGCAAGACTGATGGAGTGTGGAGTTGTTGCCAGTCCTGGGGATCTTTTCTGTCGGATCGAGGCACACCTTTGGGAACACTCCCCGGTGTTTGGGCTCCCAGGGAATGGCCACGGCTCTGAGCCTGCCGGAGCTCCGGGAGCATTTGGATAACACCCTCGGGCAGAGGGTGGGATTGTTGGGGGTTGGCCTGTGCGGGGCCAGGAGCTGGACTTTGAGGATCCTTGTGGGTCCCTTCCAGCTCGGGAGANACCTCCCTCAGCACATCCTCCATGGGCCTGTCATAAACGCAGAGCTCTGAACAGAGAGGGAAAGGCGGAAAGGGATGGTTGGGAATATTCAGGCCCTGGAGGGGAGTCCAGGTCCCCAGCGACGGCCAAAGCAGAGCCAACTTTGTGTTCCACTGCCGGGAAGGAGCACGAGCCCCTGGAACGCCCCTCAGAGATCCCGATTCCTCCCCACCTTCCAACTCCAGGCTGGGTTTTGCTCATCCCGCTCTCCTCTCTCCCTCTCCAGGTGTTCTGGGTGGGTCCCCTGGTCGGGGCCGCGGCCGCTTCGATCCTCTACAACTACGTCCTGTTCCCGCAGGCCAAAACCCTCTCGGAGCGCTTGGCCATCCTCAAGGGCTGCGAGCCCGAGGAGGAGTGGGACGAGCGCGAGGTGCGGCGGCGCCAGTCCGTGGAGCTGCACTCGCCGCAGAGCCTGCCCAGGGGCATGTCCGAGAAGGTGTAGCCAAACCTCTCCCCGGGCCGAGAGAGGAGCTGGAAATCTCTGGCGCGGTTTCGGCGCCCGTCCGGAGGAGCGTCTCACCTCTCCCTCTCTCCCTTCGTTTCTCCCGGGGCGCTACGGTCGACTCTCGGCCCCAGCCCTCCCCGTGACCTGGGGGACAACCGGCGAATCCCGACCCCGCGGGAGCGAGGGCGCCGGGATCCCCCCGGGACGGCTCCTCGCGCGTCCCCCCGGCGGGACGCGGAGCTCGGCGGAGGCCGTNGGACCCAAGCGCCGCTTCCCGCCCGCTGCGGGACACGGAGGGGTCACACGGAGGCTTTCCTGGGAAGAGGGGTTGGAAGCGTGGCCGTGGACTCTTGTGAATTCTCTCTCCCGTGACGGTGACAAACCCGGGTTACAGCCCAAACTCGTGTCCAGCTTGGTCTGGGGCCAGTGGTGGCCTTCACCTCCCTCCCTGGCTCTCCCTTTCTTCCCTCTGGTCCTGTTCCCCTCGGATGCTCAGATCGCCTGGAACACACCAAGGAAAGATTCCACACCCAGAGTGTTCCGGGTGTGATGGAATCGGAATCCTGGAATGGTTTGGGGGGGAAGGGACCTCACATTCCATCCTGTCCCACCCCCTGCCATGGGCAGGGACATCTTCCACCATCCCAGGCTGCTCCAAGCCCCGGCCAACCCGGCCTTGGATGCTTCCAGGGATGGGACAGCTGCAGCTTCCCGGGACAGCCAGTGCCAGGGCCTCCCCACCCCCACAGGGAAGAATTTTTTCCCGACATCTCCATCCCTTGCTTCCCACATCCCTTTCTCCTGGCTGCATCACTCCACACCCTCCAAAACCCTCCCACCCCTCCTTCCTGCCCTCCAGGACCTGCTCGTGCTCCTCGGCGTGGCGGAGGATTTGGGGTTGGTCCTTGGGGGGATTTTGCTCTTTGAGCCGTTGGCTGAGCCCCGTTTCTCGTGCTCTGCCCCAAAGTTCTCCCTTCCCGGGGTGAATCCCAACAGCGTCCCCAGCACCGCCCCCCCGGCGCCAGCACCACCAGGATTTCTCGGCAAAGGCTCTTAATGGGAATGATCAGCGAGATTGGACCCAATTCCCAATCATACGGGATGATTTATAGATCATTTTCTGACAGGATCCCCCACCCAATGATGCTCTTCTCACTCTGCTCCACTGGCTCCATCTCCTCCATCAGATCCACAATTCCCTTTCTTTCTGTCTCCGTGCTCTTCCTCAGCCGTTGGAGTGTTGCTGGAGGGAGAAGGATCGAGCCCAGCTTTGATGTGGCCCAGAGCGGGTGTTTATCCACAGCCAATCCATGCAAATATCCCCGAAGGCTTTGCCAAGGCGGCGCTTCCAGCCCTGGTTGGATCCGCCCTCTGCCGCAGCACAAACAGGGATTCTGCTTCCCTTCGCTCCTCAGCGGCAAATTTGAATTTTAGCTGAGGAAAGGCTTCTCAAAAATTCCCTCTGTTCTCAGCAATGGCAATAAAATCACGTTTGAAATCAGTCCCGGGGTCAGATATTATTTCTGTTGGCAAATGCTCACTTTTAGGAGTTATTTGGGATGGGGTTTATGCTTTTTAAAGAAAAACAAATCCGTGTTTGTGCAGGAAAATCCAAAGGGACTTTTCCAGAAGTCGCCCTGTCCGTGTTCTGCTGGATAAAGTGCTCAGTGATTTATTTAAATTAATGTTCAGTGTCTCTTCATTTATTATTTACCCCAAACAACGTTTTGGTCTCCCATAAACTGCACAGGACGCAAACCTGAGGTTTAATGTCTGATAATGACCCTACCCCTCCACAAAAAGGGATTAAATTCCCTTTTACCCCCTGAATTCCTACCCGGGGATCAAATAATGACACGTTTCTGGTACATGATAGCCATAAATAATAATTACAAATAATAATAAATAAATAATAGATGCAAAGTCACACAAAGGCACCTCCCAGACGCCGCAGGCAGGCGGCTGGAGCAGCCCGAGGCTTCCCGGGAATACAAATTCACCTTCCCTGCGGAGCTGTGTCGCTTCCCGGACTTGCCCCGTCAGGAAACAGAGCCAGACATTCCAGATCTGCAGCGGGGGAGCTGGGATGGGATGTCCGGGATCAGCCACCCGGAGCTCGGAGCTGGAATCCTCCCCGAACCGGCAATCCTTGGGATGTGAGACCCAAGGGAACGATTCGAGCTGGGATTTGAGGCATTCCCACATCCTCCACCGCCCAGCCCACGAGGTTTTCCCCCTTCTCCCAGCTCGGAGCCAGGAATGGCCTCGGCTTTGGGCTCAGGAGGAAATTCCGGAGCATTTTGGATACGCCTGTATCCCATTCCTTGTCTTGGCTGCTTGGCCGCCATATTCCTGGAATCGTGGAATTGTTCAGGTTGGAATGGACCTTTGAGACCATCGAGGCCAAGGCCACCCCTCGGATGTCCCCAAGTGCCACATCCCCACAGCTCTGGAATCCCACCAGGAATAGGAATCCACCCCTGCCCTGGGCAGCTGTGCCAGGGCTGGAAAACCCTTTCCATTGAGGAGTTTTCCCCAATATCCAACTAAACCTCCCCCGGCACAGCTTGGGGCCGTTCCCTCTGCTCCTGTCCCTGTTCCCTGGGAGCAGATCCCAAATCCCCGCCCTGGCTGCCCCCTCCAGTCAGGAGTTGTGCAGAGCCAGAAGGTCCCCCCGGAGCCTCCTTTTCTCCAGGCTGAGCCCCTTTCCCAGCTCCCTTGGAATTTCTCCAGCCCCTTCCCTGCTGTTCCAGCCCTTCCCCAGCTCCGTTCCCAGCTCTGGACTCGCTCCAGCCCCTCGGGGTCTCTGAGACCCCAGGATTGGAGGGGCCCCAGCCCTGCCCTGCCCTGCTCCTGCTCCTCCCAATTTCTGACAAAATTTGCGGTTCTCTCCCAGGAATTCCCTCCTTCCACCATCCCAGCTCCAGGAAGGAGTTGCCACACCCACCCAGCGATCCCTCACCCGGTGTAGGGGCAGGCGAGAGCCACCCCAAAGCACCCAAATCCCTGCCCGAGGAATCCCACAGGACCCGGGAACACAGACCCCGATCCCGGCACCTGAAGGGTTTCTCCATCACGTGGGGAAACCAGGAAAGGCCGCTGGAAAAACAGGGAAATCCAATCACGGCCTGGAGAACCCCACACCCAGCTGGACCTTGGGAATCCCAGCGGGACAAACCCCTCCAGCCCCTGGTCACACCTCAGGGCCAGGGAGGATGGACCAGCCTGGGAGTGGGCAGAGTTCTCCACTCGGGATTTCTTGGCCCAGTTTTTCCCAAATCCTCCCCATCCCCATCCCGGAGGCCGCGTGAGCCTCCGGCTGCCGCTTCCCTGCAATGCCGTGACCTACCTGGGAGCGGGTACATCGTTCTTTTACATCATTACCATTTTACATCATTTGTTTTTATGGATCTATTTATATATGGAGAAATAATTCCTGAGCGTGTTTTCCTTGAGGAGCGGCCGGAGGTGAAATCCAGCCGGGAGAGCAGGAGGAGGAGGCAGGGCCGGGTGTAGGAGACGAGCGCAGGCCATCCCAGAAGGTGCTGGTGCTCCAGGGGAAGCCAAACACTTCCAAAATTCCTATTTTCCAGGGCTCGAAGTGGGTCCTGTTTCCTCTGCCAAAGGATCTGGTGGTGAGAACGGAGGCTTTGCTTCCATTTTTATCCAAATTTTCCAGGAATCCAAACAATCGAAAGAAAAGTCCCACATTTCCAGACACCGCTCGGTGCAAGAATCTTCAGCTCCCGATCCGATGGCTCAGGGGATGTTCCCGCCGGGAGCCTCTTTCACTCCTCCGTGGACGTTTTTGAAGCTGAGGAATTCCTCGGTGCCTTCGCTCTGGCTCCCAGAGGCAGAGCGGGGTGGAAAATGGAATTCCCATTCCCCAGCTCTCCGTGTGTCATCCCCAATATTCTCCTTTGAATCCCTGGGCTCTCGGAGTCAGAGGATTATGTGAAAATCTCGGCTTTTCATGGAATCACGGGATGGTTTGGGTTGGAAGGGACCTTAAAGCCCATCCAGTGCCACCCCTGCCGTGGGCAGGGACACCTTCCACTATCCCAGGGTGCTCCGAGCCCCGTCCAGCCCGGCCTTGGACACTCCCAGGGATGGGGCAGCCACAGCTTCTCTGGGAAATCCATTCCAGGCCCTCCCCACCCTCACAGGGAGGAATTCCTTCCCAGTATCCCTTCTGGCACTGGGAAGCCATTCCCTGTGTTCTGTCCCTCCGTGCCTTGTCCCAAGTCCCTCTCCAGCTCTCCTGGAGCCCCTTTAGGCCCTGGAAGGGGCTCTGGGGTCTCCCTGGATCCTTCTCCTCTCCAGGTGAGCACCCCCAGCTCTCCAGCCCAGCTCCAGAGGGGCTCCTGGGAGCAGCTCCGGGGCCTCCTCTGGATTTGCTCCAGCAGCTCCACTGGGAAGCTCCCTGTGCAGGGCCCGGGGCTGGGGCAGCTCTGCCGGGAGGGGCTCACCTGGGGGGGCAGAAGGGCAGAGCCCCCCCCTCCCCTCTGCCCACGCTGGGCTCAGCCCAGGCTCGGGGGGCTCCGGGTGCAGCTCTGCCCCAGCAGCACCCCCAGAACGTTTGCAGGAGTCTCCAGATTCCTGCAATAAAACCAGGAACTCGTTCATTGATCTTTGGTGTTTCCAAGGTGATTCTGAGCCCGGTTGTGCTTTCAGCTCCCTCTGCCTCGGTGCAGCTGGAGCTCCCCCACTGCCGAGGGAGAAGGGAAAATGACCTTCCCAGTGATTCCCACCCCAAATCATTTCGATTTATTCCCAGGAGCGTTCCGTGTGAACTGGCGGAGCCCAGGTGGAGACATTTTCACACCAAACACGCGAGAGGAAAATCACCCCTGCCCCAACCTCCGTGTGGATCCCGAGGACGCGACAAGAGGCCCGTAAGAATTCCAAGTATTTCTCCAAGTGAGCAGAAAGGGAGCCTTTGGATGTGCCTGGTGCCGCTGGCTCGGCTGGAAAGGGCCGGACCTGAAATTCAGGACACTGGGGTTTCATCCCGCCTTTCCCACGGCGTGATCTGCTTTTCCAAGCGGCCTTTTGCTTTCCCTGACCCCCCTCGTCATCCCGTGGGACAGCTTAACGACGATTTCCATGCAAAAACTCCCGAGGGGGCAGAGCGGCCCCGGAGCCGCCTGGAGAGCGCCGGGAATGACGGAGCGAGGAGCAGAGCGACGCTGCCGTTGAGCTTTGTCACCACTCAGCACGTCCCCAGCCCCGTTTGGGGCAGCACAGGTCACCGGGACCCCCTGGCAGCCTCCGGGGGGATATCCCAACCCTTGGGAAGGCAGCGGGGGATATGGGATGGCCCCAAATCTCAGTCGGTGCTCCAAAGCCAGGCCAGGGAAGGAAAGGGATCCGGAGCGTCGTGGCCGCGGGGCAGGAGGAGGGGGCAGCAGCGGCAGCCCCGGGCCGGGGGTGGTGTCACCCCGCGGCTTCAAAGGCCGATGGGGCTCAGATAAGAGGGAGCCTTGAAAGGCCCGCCCGAAACACCTGCACAGGTGAGTCCCAGAGCAGCAAACCCTCCCCGCAGCCCCCGGACCGCGGATCAGGAGGGCAAAGTTTGCTGCTTCTCGCTCTGTGGTGTTTCATTCTTTCCTTATCGATGCCTCGTTGCAAAATCCCGAAGCTGAGCCAGCAGGAAAGACCTTTTCTCTTCAAAATAATGAGGAGAAACTTTCTCCCCGCATCCAATCCCAGCCGAGGTCTTCGGGTCATCTTATCTCAGCTACGACTTTAGGTCATGGGTTTGGCTCGGAGATCTCAGAGGTCTTTTCCAGCCTCGTTAATTCTGTGCTTCTGATCCCAGTTCCAGCTGAATTTGTGTCTCCTGCTCAGGACGTGCTGTCCCTGTGATTATTCCTGCCTCTATTCCTGGGCTGGTTTTAAGGTCCTTGGTCGGGTTCCAGAGCCAGGTGAGGAGGAAAACCCAAAACCTGGGCAGGGGCTGGGCTCAGCAGCCGCGTTTGTAACCTGAATTCGGAGCAGCCTCCGCCAGCCCCCGAGGTGCAGAACTCATCAGAAATCCGAGGAAATGCAAATTAACAACAGCCCCACGAGCGGGGTGGCGTGGGAACAACGGGGCCTGACCCGGGGTGGCCTGAATGACACCGAGCAGGACGGCCCCGGGCTGGGATGAGCCACCCCGGGGGTCCCCGCTTTGAGTGGAAGATTTGGGTGGGTTTGGTTGTGTTGTTTGTCTGCTGATGCCAGCCAGGAG
>VZRJ01000260.1:0-126701 GCA_013397565.1 Ptilonorhynchus violaceus
TATATATATATATGTATAATGTTCATTGGTTATTGTTTTTGAAATCTTGGGATCCCTTAAAATAGGTTGGAAGGAGTTGTTAGAGTCTATATTGTTTCAATAATATATGGATTATCACTCTCTAAATACGCAATGACATAAAAGGCAATAATGCCTTTTATGGATCCCATGTGGCCTATTACACTAATGATCCATGAATAATGGGGTCACGGGATGAGTTTTGAACAGTGCCTTTCTTTGTTGGTTGTTTTTCTCATTTATTTACCCAGGAAAATTCAGTTTTAAGTATCTGCTTTTCAGCAAGGTCCTACCATTTACCGAGTTTTCATGTGAGTTAATGGATGCCAGAGAGGTCAAGTGACTTCCCAAAGGTTACACAATGAGTCACTGAATTTGTCGAGGATAAAATACAAGAACCTCCGAGTTTTCTGCCTCTTGCTCTGACCAATGCTAAAGCAGAGAGAGATTTCAGATCAGCAGAGATTTCAGATCAGCATGACCTCTAATAAATCTCTGTTCCTGCTCCGAGGAGGCATCAAACCTGGGTGTTCAGTGGAGAAACCTGAAGCTCCTGGAGCAACATTTCCCATATTTCTCAGGGAAACAACCAGAAGGAGCAGAAGTGATGCAAACAAGCTGCTTTGATCCCCGTGACAGAGATTCTGTCTTAAACAAAACTGAATGACACGGAGTTAAACAAACACACAGAAGCCCCAAACCCACAGTTTACCTAATCCAATCCAACGCAAGAGTGTTTGTTCAGAACAATTTACGTTTCCTACCTTTCTGCAGCGGCGTTCCTTCCACTTCAAGTGGAAAACATCCACATAATTCCTCTTGATTAAGGAGTATGAGTTACCTCCTGGCGCTGCCCCTCCAGGCCCTTTAGACGTGGAGGCTCCGTTGCAGAGGTCGAGGTGTGTCCTGGAGAGCATCACCAGCTTGTTCTGGATGCATTGCTGGAGATGACAAACACAACTCACTGTTCTGCCACCCCTGCTCTGGCTTCCTGCCTTCTTCTCAAGCCTCTGCCAGGAAGAGGAGGGTTCCTGTGCCGAGCTGAGCTTGGGCATTGAGCAGTTCCATGCCCTGGGAGCGTCTCTTACCTGGATGTGCCCGTGTTCACTGAGCTGCAAAACCGAGCTACCCCTTGGTGCCTTGTCTCTCCTGGTTCTGTGTGTATACAGAGCTCTGCAGCTCCACAGGGCTCATTATTGTTGTCATTGCTACCTACAGAACGTTATTTCATGCATTTAATGCAGTATAAAGCAATTAAAGAATATAAGGGACTACGGAAATACAGGAAGATCTGCCTGGAATAATAATTTGATTCTGAAACTTTGTTGCTTAAGGACTTCAGGGTAAAAATGTAGTACAACATATGAGCTTTTAATAAAATGGCTCATGTTACTTCGGGTCTAAATGGACAAAACCCACGTAACACACGGAAAATTTTCATTTAATTAGCAAATAATTTGTATTAGGATATAGTTGTCAAATTCTAACTCATCAAACAGTATTCAGCAATGAGCTGGAAGTGTTTCTAGCACGTGTGCTTCCATGTTTACACATCTCCGAGGTGGAAATCACACCAGTTGTTTATCTGAAAACACACCAGGTGGATGCTGTTGCTCGTGGGTGTAGAAACATCGCGGAATATTCCCGAGAAATCAGACAAGGCACCTCTGATCCGACTGCATTTCAGTGCTGCTGACATCTGGTGTTGTCTGAGGGGTGGCTGGAGCATGTTTGGGGAAAGGAGCTGAGGCCACCGAGCGTGTTCAGCATAGAAGGAGGTCACGATTAATTAATTAACGCCGCTCACGACTCCTTAAGCTGAGCCTACGCCTTGCAAATACTCTGGATTTTCCTTGTTTTGCCTGACTCTGGGTGAGCTGAGGCTGCTGCTCTCTGTGAGAGCAGAGTGCCTGCAACCATCTCCCTTAAAAACAGATTTGAGGAGAAGCGGCACAAAGCCTCGCTGGCAGCCCGCTGCACACGCCGACCGGGGCGCTGCCTTTGAAACAGTTTGGCTCATAATTATATCTTTACAGCTAACTGGGCTATCCAAATGATTTTCCCCTCTCCCCCTCCCCAGGTCTGCTGACCTGTGGCTAATGAGATTTGTGTTTCGATTAGTTGTAGAACATAAATTAACTAATCAATGAGAATGGATTCACATCCTTTCTTGTAAAAGAGCTCTGCTGCAGTGATCTGTATTTAATATTCAAATCAATCTCAAATTCTCAGGATGATTCTGCTAATATGGCAGGCTGGGACCCGCAGCATCTGCATCCTTGCCACAGCCTGTAAATATGGGATGTTTATGGAATCGCCCACTGACCTCCAAAGCCTTCTCTGGTCTCATTGATTTACTATTTCACTTAATAGTGATGATGAGAAGCTTAGAGGCTGGCAATGAAGCTGGGAAAGGCACGTGAGAGAGCATTTTCCCTTCATTTACAAGGCTGTTAACACTAAGCAGAAGTCCCAGGACTTTGAAAAATGCTGTTTGGTTTTGATACGAAAATTTTAGGTCTATTTTATTCCATCTCAAATTTCCACTATTCTAAGGATGAGGGTAAAATACGGTCATTACCAAAAAGCAGTTTTCTGAGGATGAGGTTCTTTCGTTTGCTTTCAAGGCAGAGAGAACTTTATCTTTTGCCTTGCTGTAATTGTCTCATCTGTACAATTAACCAGCATCTTGGCATAAAATGTGAAAATTTGTACAGTCTTCAAAGCATCTGTGGCCTTTATGGTACAAGTTCTGTTAGTACTGAAGCCACAGAAAATTAAATGTTCCCCAAAGAACTTCCAGATGTGTTTTATTCTAATAGGGTCATTATACAGTAAATTAAAAAGCAGGGTAAATGGAACTGTAAAATTTAAATTAGTCTAAAACCACATCTCTTTGCTTTGAACATTCATTTGTGGGGTTGCATTTGCAATAAATGTGAATTAGGCAGCTGCAATAACTGTTAATCATATATTTATAAAATAGTAATGAGGAAATGAATACCAGAGTAAGACAGCTGCACATTTCTCTAATAGTATGTCAACTGTGAACATAATAAGATGTAGAAAATTGTTTGGTGTTATGCTGATAATGCAGCTGAATGTAAGAGATCACTTCAACCTCTTAACTTTACAGGAAATTATATATAAAATCCATAAAAAGCCATAATAATACATTAGGCCTCTGAATTGTAGTCAATGTTTTTCTTTGCTTTGATTTTTCTGAAATGGGCCATACTTTTCCCAAAGTAATCTGCCAAAGATCACTCAGGCTTTTGTTTCAGCCTGCACTTTATTCACCATCTTGCAATTTCGTTTAAAAGATGGTGCTTCTAAAAGCCAAAAGTGATCTAACTTCCCTGCTCCAGGAATGCTCCCACATCCCTCTCCTTGCAGAGTTTTGCCAGGTCTTGAGCATCCCAACTCTGAGCCTCGATGGAGTTACCACTGCTGAGAGTGATGATTCACTTCAAAACCCCAAACAAGGCCTAGCAAGATGGGAAATTTAAATTTGACATATAAAAGTATATTTTAGAGAATATATATTTTTTATATAGTTACATCTCTCAAATATATATATCTGAGAGTATACACACATATATACATATATATATATGTTTTTGAGAGTAGTAAACGGTTGTTGACACGGCCTGAGGGCATCTGTCTGTCTTCCCCAGCCATGGTAAAATTACAAAGAGGTCAAGATAATTGCAAAAAACACGTCAAACCGCCTAAACCCAAGAAATAAATTGAAACCTTTGAGCAGCCCTTCAGCTCCGCTGCCTGTGCCAGCAAACATCAGAGCCCGCCCTCGTGCCAGGTGCTGCTCGCTTGCACTCGCAGTTTTTAACCAGCCCTAATTGAATTTTGCAACAGAATTGGGGTGAAGAGGAGAATTACAAAGCTAACAGGAAAAAAATTAGGCAAGTGCTGGGCTGCAGACAGCCAGGCAGGGAATAGGTGCTAAATGTGTAATGGGAAGGCTGCCATAGGAAATGTCACTTATCAAAGTGGCAGGACTTTGCAAGGAAAAGCAAGGGAAAGAAATGAGGGACTCGGTCCCAGCGCTCGCTGATGCTGCCGTGAACAGTCCCTGGGATTTAATGAGCTGCTTGCTGGGATGTGGATTTGGAAGTTGGGTTGAAACCCCTCAGTAGAGGGTTAAAGCCCCCAGTGGGGAGCTTGGGGATGCCTGATCCTCAAAACAGCATCACACGGTAGCAAACATCCTGACTCTGCTACCAAACAAACCCATGTTTTGTGGAATAAACCCAAGGAATACATAGTGAAATGATGTGTGATCTGGCTGTAAATCGTGTGATTTTGCTGTGAATATTTCTGTCTGACTTTACCATTAATGTTTCTTGCAGTACCATGTTACGGTGTATTTTTGGTCTTTTTATGCATTTACATTTTAAATGACACAACTAGCCCCCTCTAATTTTTTAAAATACTGAGAGAAAGGGAGACTGAAGACCTTATAACCACCAGTCTCCCAGACTAAAAGCCTTTCAGTACACAGAACCCACAATAAACTTGAAAAGCTGGGAATGAACCCTCTCCGGGCAGAAGGGAGGACTTTTCGATTAGCCCTGTGTGTTTAAGGGTGAGGTGAGGGGCCACCAGAGGTCTGGGTGGCCTGGCCAAGGTCGGGAGCTCTGTTGGCCTTCTGGAAAACCCTTCTGGTCACTCACTGGACATAACCTTTAGCCTTCATCAAGCTGTTGCCTTTAATACACAAGGCTTTTATTTCTTTTTGGTTGGGAGGTGGCACAGATCTCTGCAACCATCTTAAAAACTATAAAGCTATTGCACAGTGGCCAGACAGGAACAAGAAGTGCCCTTGGTGTAACCTTATCAAAGGAAATATTGTCCAAACGACATCTCCGTGTTATCCTGAGCTCTCACGAGAGGCAGAAAGAGGGACACAGGATACGGATGGAGGCAGAGATATAGAGGTGTGTACAGGATTCATCCTATAAAATGTTGGCCTTCTACATGCCAAAAAACCCCCCAAAATCGTTCTTGTTAAATATAAATTAAAGGATAAGCAATGGAAAATGGCTTGTTTTCAAATCTTTCCTTTTTTCTTCCTTCTTTGAAACAGACTGTTCAATTCTCTGGGAGAAGCAAAGTTCAAGCTCTCATTTCCCACTGTACATTTCTGTGTTAGTGCCTCACCAAATAGCAGTTCATTTCTGGAAATCCTATTACTGTCCACACTCAAGCAGCAACTTTAACAGATACATCTGTTACCTGGCAGCTTCTTCCTACACAACTCCCACCTCTGAGAGTTAAAGCTTATAGTTTTAAAAGGAAAATTGAAATAGCCCAATTTTGAGCAATGCACATTTTGGGGACTGGGAGAGGCAAAAGAGCACATGCCACTGTCCCCTGTGAGAGCCTCATCTCGCCTTGCATTCAGATCTGGGCAGATAGAGAAAACAGAGTGGTGCATTATCATTATCTCTGAGATGTTTATTTGGTGTGTGGACACTCAACCAAAGAACTAATGCAATCAGAAAGTTAAAATATATGGGCTGGAAATACAAATTCATTAGACGTACACCAAACGTACGCTGCAGTGGATCTGTCATTTAAATTAGATTTTGACAATTATATGGATGGTCTGGTTGAGATGATATACGATTTGCTCACTTTATGCCGTGATTTAATTATTGCAAAAGATGTGTGCAGTTAGGACCCTGTGCTTCCCTCATGGCCCTGAGGTGAAGTGGGGCTGGTCCATCTCTCGTACTTGGTGTTTGCTGCTTGGAAGATTTTTGTGTGTTTACATATATATATATATGTCTGTGAAATGTGTATTATTTTATTTTTTAACATGAAATTAGTATGTGTTTGCACCCAGTGGAACTGATGCAGATCTTTCCACTGACCTCAGCAGGGCTGAGCCTCCCTCCTGCCTCGCCCTGTGAGATGCTCCTCGTGGAAACCGCACGTTTTGCCATTCGGGATCCAAAGCAGAGCCAGGACCCCCCCAGGCTGCTCCCAGCCAAGCCCAGGTGCCTTTTACCTGTGCATGAGGCACAGCCACGCTGCACATTCCCATCCTGGGCCAGGAGAAGGACCCAGCTGGGTCTCCCTCCCCTCTCTCCACTTGGGACACCGTGGTGGAGCTGAGCGCAGCTGGACCATCCCAGGTTTCTGGAAACATCTTCTCCCTCCCCTCCATCCTTCCAAGAGACATCATCAATGACACACTGCCAGTTACTGGTGTGTCACACTGGAAGCGTGGCCAGCCCCCTGTGAAGATCTCCAGATGTTCCTGTGGCTGCTGAATGGAATCACAGCTCTGGTGGAAACCTTGCTGGTACCAAGAGCATCTCAGCCCCTCCTCACACCAGCCTTGCTCTTGCCTGATGTTTGTCAGCAGCGTTTATTCATGCTTTAAACATGGGCATGTGCATAAAAAGTGCAGCATCAGGCATGAGGATTTAGGCAGAAAAACTGTGGTGATGTCTCTTCTCTGAACGTTGAATACGTATTAAAACCCCCCAACTATTAAAATGGAAGCATGATTTGATAACTTCTTCCAAATGCAGTAAATGCCACTTCTTACAAATGAACACTAGCAATCAATTTAATTTCTCAAATAAAATGATTAAATTGCTGTTATTGTGGAATCATTATTTTATTGCTAAAACCTTTTAAAATGTTAATTATTGTGCCCCTTGAAAAGCTTTCATCTTGCCTGACTTTGCTCTTATACAAAAAAGTGTCTCCTGGTTGTGACTTGCAAAATGAATGAAAATTCATGCTTTACCTTTCCTCCCTCTCTCTCTCTTTCTCTCTCTCTCTTTTTAACACCTGCAACTGTTCTCCTTGGCTGTAATATTTATATGAATTTAACTTTAATTTTTCTCTGCTTTCATCTTCTGAATTAGTCAGTATAAAGCATAGATCACTCCTTCTCTGCTGCTTTCCTGTTTATTTGCTTTAACAATAGATTCATTAACTAGATTTTGGTGCTCAAGCTATGCGGACACATCCATTTCAAAGGAGGCTTTAATGGCATTTCATATTTTTCTACATTAAGGAAGATTAAAGTATATTACAATACCCTTTACTGCTCTATTTTCTTCATTTTAGAAGTGGTCAGTTTTTAAATTTTTTTTTCCTCTTTCTTTCATCTGCAGTGTTCAATAAATTGTCCAGGCCTTTCAGATGATAGTTCCAGCAAATTGAGTTCCATATTACGACTCTGAACCATTGTTTAGCCCATCATCAGTCAGATAAAGCACTCCTATTCACACAGGACATCAAAAGAACAAATATATGTTCAAAGTGGCTAAAAAGATTACTGTGACTTGGATATATCATTTTGTTAATTGTTAGTGATTATTCTACTGGTTTAGAGGTGGTGAATTTGCTGACTCTGAACTCGTGCTTGTGATGTAATCAGGGGGGGAATATATAGATATTCACGGCTGGAAATTACACCATTCAAAAAGGGTCAGGTCTATCATCTTCTAATAGCTGGAGGTGGACTAATAGCAACATTTTAATAAGAAGGAAGATGCGGGCTGAGGTCTTCATCTCACATGTGTGGAGAGGCGTGAAGCGCTCTGGGGAATTTCAGCCGCGCCGGTGCTCGGATCGATCCGATGGTGGTGGTGGGTGCCCAGCCAAACTCAGCCCTGGTTGGAGCCTGCCCCAGTCTGAATCGGGGCTGTTTGCCAGGTGGGAATGGCTAAAATTAATGCATTTGGGTCCTGGTGCTGCAGAGAGTGATTTGCACGTATTTGATGGTTTACACTCTGAGCCATCCCCTGGAAATCGCTGGTGATATCTTAACGGCATTTTAGTGACTCCCAGCACTGATGGTACCACACAGACCTCGTGTCTGTCCCCACAGCTCCAGGGGAGGTGTTTTAGAGGTGGGAGACACAGCTAAGAAACCTGAGACCCTCGGAGGTGCTGAGGTGACCAACTCCCAGGCTGGAGAGAAACACCCCAGCATCTGTCCCTGGGTTAAATTCCCAGAGAAGGAGAAAACAAAATAACCCCACCTGAATTTCCACCTCCCAGGCAGTCATATTTCCTCTGCAGCCACAAACACTGGGGTATCTCAATAAAAAAAATTGCATATTTGCAGGGTACAAAACGAACACTCGCCTGCCTTTGCAGGCTCCTGCTCTTAGAAGGTAATTTCAGGAATCTTGCAAATGTGAAAAGTTAAAGGTGGAATTTTGGCCAGGCGCTGCCCACAGCCCCAGGCTGCGTTTCTGTGCCCGCGGGTTTTGCCCCGCGTCGGGTAAAATGGGAAGGCAGCACTAGGAATGCCTGAGCATACATGAGGCTGGAAGACAGATTTTTCCAACAGAACAATTGCAGGGTGTAGGTTTTAGGCAATAAGCAGGTAGCCTCGTTCTCTCAAAAGAAGAAAGAAAATAATGGAAAACTGTAACATTCATTTGGAGGCCTCAAAGGCATAAAAAACCCAATTCCAACTGTTATAGGTCCCTGCAGGAGTCTACAAAGGAACTAAGCTTTTTAAGTAAGAAAACTAGATTTTGGCCCAGAGGGCCCTGTCATTGCTGCTTAATAGATGAAACTCTTTTGATACAAATATGCTGTTTACTTCTCAGCTTCAGCTTTCATAAAATATAACCTTTTTATGATTTACGACCCCTGAAAAAGTGCAGGATGGATTTTTAGCTCTGAATTGGTTGAATGTCAACAAGAAAAATATAGATAACATATAGAAATAGCAGGGTGTTAATGCCACACAAAATGATGAAATTATTTTTGTTTAGAAAAGTTCAGTTTGTTCTTAAAGTTCTTTCTGAGCGAAACTGAGGAAAGGGTTTGATGGCAAAGCTATGGGAGGCTTTGCATGATGCAAAATGGTATGGTAGGTTTGGATTAGATATTGGGAAGGAATTCTTCCCTGTGAGAGTGGGGAGGCCCTGGCACAGGTTGCCCAGAGAAGCTGTGGCTGCCCCATCCCTGGAAGTGTCCAAGACCAGGCTGGATGGGGCTTGGAGCACCCTGGGCTAGTGGAAGGTGTCCCCGCCCATGGCTTGGACACTGGATGGTCTTCAATGTCCCTTATATATTATAATGTCCCAAAATACTCTGAGATTCTCCACTTCCTTTTTGCCTTAAGACAGAATTTGTTTGCCTGGAATTGTAAAACCACTGACACACAATTGAGATGTGGCTTCAGGGAGGGACAATTTGATGTGGCTGGTGACACCTCTGGTGTCAAGTTTTGCTCAAGTAACCCCTTCAGTTTCATTATTTTAACGTTACATTAAAGTTTAAAGTCTTGTTCCAAAGCTAAAGTCATATGAAGACTCTTATCATTTGTAGTGATTATTAAAATAAAACAGAAATTATCAGAAGTCAGGTGATCTCTCTTCCTTCTTTATTTGCCCAAGTAATTTTTTTCCTCTTGACAAAACCATATTGAAGCCTATGGACAAATTGTAATTTATAGACATGTTTTAATATATTGGTCAGTGATTAAAAAGAAACACAAATAAAATGTTGGTGTTGTGAAATGGAAAAGAAAGTACCAGAGCTTTGAAGACTGAGACACAAATGTGAAGATGAGAGAATAACTGTTGCCAAGAGAATTGCACATATTTTTTTCACTGTTTTTCTCTTTGTGTTATCTTTTTTTTTGCAGCTTCTTTGCTTGGCATTAGCGACGTGCTTGTTTTTCAGGTGGCTTTTCTCGTGTTGTTTGTGAACTTGCTGAACAACACCACAAAAAAAAATGTTGATTTTTCTGGATGCTTGGGGAAATAGCCTGATCCCAGACAAATTGCCCAGGAAGTCTCAGAAATGACTTAGCCTGCCACAGAGGCAAGGTTGTAAAAATTGAAAAGGTTTTCACTTTTGACTCTTCCAACTATTGCAGAAAGAGACATTTGCTGGTGTATGGTCTCTGAAAACTGTCACCGGGCAAATTAAAATAACAAAAATATCCATCTGTGAACCCTCGCACATCCAGCTCTCCTGCCCCGCTCTGTCACGGGGAATTAATCAGCCAGGGTGTGTATGGCTGGTACTCAGCAGCTGCAGGGCTTTTACAGGAAATATCCACAGGTATTGGTGCTGGAAAACACGATATTCCACTGGTCTGGAAGCTCCCTGCTTTGCAGACAAGAGGAGAGGAAATGAAATGGATAGAAAGGCGTGGGAGAAGCAAGGATGCTGGAGTGTTGTCTGTCCTTCACAGCTGCTGGCACAGCTCTGGAGGATTTTCACAGGTCTGAGGGCAGGAAAATAACCTGGAGCACTGATTCCCAAGCTCTTTGTGCAGGAACGGCCTGAAGGACTGGGACAGCATCTACAGTAGCCAGACCAGGGTACCCAGGACAAGATGCTTTCCCTGTAGGTGTCCATGGACATCTGGGATCCTGCCCTGGAGCAGGGAACCTCTCTTGGTTGTAACTCTTAGTTATGAGGCTTGGCTTTCCTGTGGATGGTTGAAATAAGCAGGATGAGCTGGCTCCTCTCCCTTATTGACTTCTGGAAAGCCTTTTATTGAGGAAGGTTTTAAGCCCTTGGTTGAAGTTTAGTGCGTGGTTTAAGTGCTTACCTGGGTGCCCCTGTTCATTTTCCCATTAGTCAATCAGTCAATATCTGCACAGAGCGTCAAAAAATTTGCAGAACTGGATCCTTTGTGCTTTAATTCTTCCAGTCTTTAGGCCTTAAACTTACTCAATCCCCCAGGCTGGGAGACTCCATGACCCTGAGTGAGTCTGGCTGTGGGAAAAGACCATTGAGAAATCAAAGTTTTCCTGCCCAATGAAAAACCTGGAAACAGGAGGTAAAGTGTGTGTAGATATCTATCTATATAATCTATATCTATATCTAATCATCTATCTATCTATCCATCTCTCTATTTATCTACCTACTTTATCTCCCAAGGTAAAGTATAGGTCTGTAGTCAGGTCTTGGAGATGAGAACTGCAGAAAGCTTCAACAAAAAGTAGTTTAGAAAATTAATTTTCATTAGGAATACTCTTTGAACTTTTCACTGCAGCTATTTCCCATGGATTGGTCTCTTCCTTAAGTGCATAGACTAATGAAAATAAGTCTATTCTATTCTATTCTATTCTCTCCTGTCTCACTGGAGAGGTGTTGGTGACGTATTTGTAACTGCAACAGTGCATCTGATCTGCTCCCAAGCCTCTGTTAAATGGACAGACATATTCATGGCACATTACAGTCAGCAGCAATATGTATGAGATTGGATTGCATTCAACCTGGAAATGACCCCCACCATGAACTCTATAAGCAGTATATTTTCACACCTATCAGCCTTGGAGCTGTAAAAACAAGAAGGAATTCGGCAGCAGGGTGGTTTATACCTGCACGGGTGAGAGAAGGGTAGAAAATATTATTTGTTCCTTTCAGGGTTAGTCCTGTCCCTGCTCCCAGGCTTCCTTAGTCACCTCCTTTCCATGTCTTCCTCCCACACAGATTGAGGGTCTTTTTTGAGGTTGTTTGTGGATTATTCTTGAAGAATTGTGATTTAGGAACATGCAGTTTGCTTGCAGTTTTCCATGTGGAAGTGCAGAATCTGGCCATCGCAAGACTTTATCAATGGGTATGCTGTAACCAGGATCACACGTTCCCAGTACACAAACAGTTTATTCACGAACTGCTGGCAGAGAGCAGGATTTAACTGCTATGCACAACCCTACAGCCTGTAGGGAACCAGACAGTGTTGGAGTGTTTCCCTTTGATGCTGGAATCAGGTACAAATGTGACCTCAATATTGGCAGGTGGAGCAAGTGACCCTCTCCGGGGTTTGCATGGAAGAGTTGCAAGAAATATTACAGAATCACAGCAGAGTGCCCACCTTTCCTGTCATTAGGAGCTCATCCATAGCCATTTCAACCTGCCTTTCCCAAGGTGCTTTCCTGTACCATCAAACAGCCAACTGATGCTAATATTTATACCATAAAGATGTTTCATCTTTCCTTCAATTCTTTGTTTTTCCTTTTCCCATCTATAGCAATTTTTACCCGGTTATTTCAAGGTTGCTTTCGACAGGGAAAAATCCCTTCTTAATAAGAATTCAGCTAAAACCTCACATCTGAATGCTGAATGCCAAGTGGCAAATCTGGTGGGGTGATCCATTGGCACTGGGGGTGTTCATTCCTCTTGGGGACCTCATCCAGCTGAAGGCTCTGTGCTTCCATCCTGCTCGCTGCTCTTTGGATAAAGGGAATTTACTTTACTTGTCCACTTGGAAGATTTCTGCTGGAAATTTGGTAGTGTTTCATTTTTCAGGTAGAAAAGCGAAGAACTATTCAGATATCCTCTTGAAGCTGTTCTGAAAAGTGGCTCGTAATGACAGAACCGTAAAGGTCACGCGCTATTTTCTTTCCATAAATCTGGCAGTGGAAATATTACAGGTTTTCCTGGTCTTTATCCTCTCTCTTTTTGCAGTGAGGGTGTCAGATTGGTTTGGGCTCCCCTGAAGTTCTAAATGTTGGGAGTAAAATGCAGCGCACAGAGTGCTGCTGCACCTCCTTGTTGTTAGAGACTGGGATTGGGAATAGCAAACTGATGGGAGAGAAGGTTCATTCCATCACAGATGGCTGGAGAGGATCCTCACAGTTCATTGGAAAGGGTTCCTTACACTGCAAGGAAGGAAGGTGAAGGATGGCAAACCCTCTTAAAGGGATTTGTGCAATCAAATGCAGAAAGGCAAATAAGGTGAACACAAAATTAGGTCTCGAAATTTTGGTCCTGAATTTTCAGTGCTGAAATTTATTTTCTACTGAAATAAACTTAAAGTTGCAGGAATGTCTGATCTCCTAAATCTGTGTAACCTGGGAAGTTCTAAATGGAAGCACTAATAAAAAACAACAAACGTGAGTTTCATAAACTCACAGAATGGTTTGGGTTGGAAGGAACCTTAAAGCTCAGCTCATTCCAACCCCCTGCTATGGACACCTTCCACTATCCCAGGCTGCTCCAAGCCCCATCCAACCTGGCCTTGGACACTTCCAGGGATGGGGCAGCCACAGCTTCTCTGGGCAACCTGTGCCAGGGCCTCCCCACCCTCACAGGGAACAATTCTTTCCCAATATCCCATCTACTCCTGCCCTCTGTCATTGGGAAGCCATTCCCCTTTGTCCTGTCACTCCATGGCCTTGTCCAAAGTCACTCTCCAGCTCTCTTGGAGTCCCTTTAGGTACTGGAACATGCTAAAAAGTCTCTCTGTATGGCTTCTGGATCAGCTTGAGGTAAGCAAGGAGTTCATCTCAGCCTTTTCTTGGACTATGTTTTTCTTTGAAAAAGTAGAGGAAAATAAACTAATGGCTTTGAAAACATCTATCTGTCAAGAGTCCATATAAAATCAGCTAGGCTCCTTGTTCTGGAACGATGTGCCTCTTTTTCCCTGGTTTAGGGATGGTTTGTTAACAAGAAGAGCTGGTGTGTACAAGGGAGGGAGCAAGGAGCCAGGGCGGGGTTTAAATGTGGAGCATGGTGATGACCCCTCGGTAATTCCCATCTTAGATACTGGGATCCAGCACTTGGAGTGTCCTGTGCAGTCCAGGTTCCTGCCCTGCTCAAAGCAGCTCGGAGGAGCCCTGCAGAGAGGTGTCCATGGAGAGGGAGGGGACAGCCCCGGAGGATTGCTTGTTCCGCGAGGGTTTGTTGGGATTATTTCTCCAGACAGGCAATTTCTAAATCTGTTTTTGCACTGAGTGTTGAGGCTACATTCGAGGCTGGTTGTGGCTCTGAGTGAGTGTGAGCAAATGGCTTCTGGCAGGAGGACAAGCCCCCTTTATCCCAGACACAAACCTGGCCAGAACCTGGGGTTTCTTCACACGTGGTTCACGGCCATGACTGTGAAATCTGCCAGATTTACAAATTTACTGGCCAGAGATGGAACTGGGTCAGTAATTAAAGGTAGTAACTGTGATTGATCCTGTAAATCACAGCACAGTTTGCATTTTTAGGACAATATGACCTTTTTTTAAGCTGTGTTACAAGTCGGTTGAGCTCAGTGTCCAGTTTATTCAATTCCTTCTGTGATCCAAGTCAGCATCCGTGCTATTTGTGTGGACTTGGTTGGTCACAAAGAGCCACATTAATTGATATTTCTGGGACTGTGATATCTGATATGAAACACAAGTAAGGATGAATGAAGGTCAACATTTTGTTTTGGAGGAGTTGTCCTATTTTTGTCCCTTAATTTTGCTTATTTCTGTTTTTCTCTCATCTAACTATCAGATGTTTGTACTTTTGATGTCCAAGTTCTCTCGTTCTTTGCTTATCTTTATCTTTATATAGGTTTATATTTATGACATATATGTATTTATTTGCTTGTATTTATATTTATGACATATGTATTTATTTGCTTATATTTATATTTATGACAAGAATGCATAGGTTTGTAAAAGATAACATTTTCGACTCAACAGGATAATGTCTCTAATTCACAAATCTCTCTGTAAAGAGGTACTTACTGATATGGGGCAGTACCTAAATATTTGGGAAAAAAAAAATGATGTGTTAGAGTCATCCCAAGGGAATCACACTTATTTAATACCACACTTATTTAATACCAACAGTGAATTGGGTCAATTTTTTTCATGGCTGTTTCTCAGCCAAAGCAAACATCCCAAAATGTTTGCTCATGGAACAAGTCCAGGCGAACTGCACAATCTATCTGAAGATTTTTCTTTATGTTGTTGGGGATCAGTTACAGCACCAGGTCACTGGACAGGCTTTAGTGATGTAAATATTGCTAAACTCTGTGTCACCATCAGTGTGAACTACAGATTTGCAGCACAGCCAAGGATGTGTCTGGTTATTATTATTTTTTCAAGCATTTCCCCACGTTTGTGAAAATTAAACAATCCTTTAATATGAAATCATTGTTAAAACTTTATGAAATTGGCATGTATTACCCATGTTTCACCACTACAAGTTCATCCCTGAACTACTAGAAAGTGTAAAACTCTTCTGTTGATTGTTTGTTGGCCTGGGGAACACAAGCAAGGTCAGCCTTAGCCCAATCCCCTGCACAATTACCACATCTGGTGTCACTAATTGGCATTTTAATGAAGAGATCACAGATAGGTTTAACTCCACTCCAAAGCTGGAAGCATCATTTCACCAGAGATGGTGCCACACTGGTATCCTTTCACATGCCAGAATATCCTGTTCATCACAGCTAACCAAGGCAAACCCCAGCTCCTGCACAAGAATGATTTAAACCCTTCCAGTTTGTCTGTGGCTCTCACTCTAATGGTGCAATGGGGCATTAATAAATGAGATTAAAGCAGTCAGTGGCTTGCAGATCTCTCCCATTCCTTTGCACCAATATCCTGGAAATATTAAATTTATTTAAGGCAGTTCCAGGGCTCCCTTGTAGGGTAGCTGGCAATGCTGCTATGGCAAAATTGACAAATAACTTGCCCTGAGAATTTCCAGTTCTCTTCTGCTGCTGCTATTTCCTGTTGGACTGAGACCTACAATCACTTGCACATGTAAGCAAGAAGCATCTTGCATGTATTTGCCCTCTCTTGGAAGCATTTGCAGTTTGAAGTTTCTAGAGCCACTGCAGCTCAGGCAGGATTTTTGTTCTCTTTGCAGGGAAGTGTTAATTGTGGACCTGAACTGGGCCTTACAGTAGAAACAATATCTATATAAAGGAAATGCTGAGATGAGTAATAAAGAGCAATCTTCCTGTGAGTAAATAAAAATTACAAAAGGAAACAATAATCAATACATTTTACAGTTCAAGAGTTCAGCACATGCTGTTTCAGTACAGTACAATGGATGGGCAGCCTCTGTGGATTATGAATTCCCACATTTATGTGGAAACAGAAGTAAATAACTGAAACAAGAGTCATGTTGCAAGAATGTAAAACCGAGCTGGACTTAATGGTGTGCTATATTTAAAAGAGTGATGTGATCCAAGGAGTATTCACTTTATCTTTTCTTTCAAGCTTGGCTGCCTGCAACCTGCCAGGACCAGCTAATTCAAAAGGAAGCATTTTTCTCTATTCCAATCGCCAATAAAATCCAATATGCACTGCACTTTGTCGCCCTGGAACCCAGAGCCTGGTGTTACCAAATGTCAGGGTGTTACAGATGGAAATAAACTGCATTTCTCCTCTGGGCTGGCAGAGCCATTGCTTGGACCATGCAGGGAAGAAGGGCAGGGCGGTGCAGTGGTGCCACACACTCCTGCAGTACTCTTTTGGAGGGAACAGATGGCTGGAAGCTTCTTGCCATCTTGTAAAACCTTTTATCTTTATGAGTCAGGTGCAGAAACACCATCAAAACCCTGGTCTTAGATCACCTTTTCCAAAATCTGATTTTGTGCATAATTCGTCATCTCTCCTCCTTCCCAGCCCTGCTTCTCCCTGTTCCCCTGCTTCCCAAGCTGCTGTCACTGCAATTAGCAATCAGGGACTGACCTCCAGCCTTGGTCCCTTCCATCTCTCCATCAGAGAAGTGATTTTAGGGGGCCATCAGTGATTCCTCTAAGCAAGAAGGATCTTCCAGAGGGTTTGAAATGGGTAATTGGCTTCCAATCTTGCTGCCATGAGCTCTCTTGGGCAGAGGGGTCCAGGGAGAAAGCAGGGCTGGATGGATCTCATGTCACCTGGGATTTGAGGGATGCAGGTGCTGATCTGCCCTGGTGAGGAGCCAACGTTCAACAGCCTTTTGGGCTGGAAAGGCTGGGCAGGAAGCCTGGCTTGTGTACAAGTAAAAATCTCATCAGCACAGGGTTGCAGGCACCTCGCAGGAGAAAAGGTGAAATCCTGGTTTGGTTAAGATGTTCCTGTTCTCAGGGATGGATCAGTTTTGCTCTGGGTGATGGTCTCATTCCAAACTGAGGAGTCTCATGCATAATGTGCATTTTGATTTGGAGGTACCTGTCCCCTTTTCCAGGTTAGCACTTGTTTTATCCAAGGAAGGCTGCATCTCCTCAGCAATAATGGTCTAGGCTTGTACAGCATGTCCATGTGATAATGCAACTCAGGACATTACATATGGTAAAAATTCTGACATAGATGTACTCTCTAAAACCTGCATTAAAAAAGCCGTAATTTAGAAAAATGGTTCTTGCAATGTCACGTTAAGAATGAACAATTTTGAATTTAAAAAAAAAAACGCACAAAAAGGATAAATTTTGAGTGCTTGGCTTTGTCAGACAAATACCATCCTTATAATCTTCATCAAAATCAATCTTATAGAGATAGTAACAGTTGTGCCCTTGTTCTAATCTGGCAGAGCCATTTTGTTAATTCCCCTGTATTTTGTGAGGTGCATGGAAAATAAATTTTATGAGCAGGTGCTCGCTTACTTTATATAGGAAGTATTAAATTTGATACCACTTTCCTTTAATAAGCCCAGATAATGGCACAAAATCTGAATCTATTATCACAAGGAAGAAAGTAACAAGGACAGAAAACGAAACAAATGTAATTTTTTCTTATTACGACGCTCACATTTCCAACTTGTGGAGTGTCTGCGCTTTACTTTGTAATAACCACCGTGACTGCATAATACTGGGACAGATATTGTTTAAAAAAAAAAAAAAATCACTGATAGCCTATTCAGGGCTGTGTCTTTGTGTTCTCGTGGCAGCCCATCTCTTTAAGTAGGTTGAGTTGAACAACTACCCAGCAGGTGAAAAAAATATTCCGCTACCAGCACATTGCAATCTTTCATTAAATGGTTCCCAAATAATCCTATGGAGTGGTGAGACAGGAATGTGTTTCTACCTGCTGGCAGATATCTTTGCAAAGTGTGAGGTACCAGCATTGTGTGGATATGGAATGATGCTTGGCAATAAAACCCCGTGCATTTCCTCGGGTTCCCTCTCTCCCCCAGCAGCTGTAACATGCTATGAAAATCAGCCAGCAGAACTAACACAAATGACACAGTAAACATGCAGGCAATGATTTTTTTTTTTTTCCAGTGCATACAATATTGGCCATTAGCCTGCAAGCAATGCTGTTGCATTCATATTTAGGGTCATTTTCACACCAATATGGTGTATGCAAGCCAGATCTCTCACCAGAATGAAAGTGGTTTAATGGCTGAGTTCAGGCAGAGAAAAGAACTCTGATATTCATCACCAGATTTTGCTGTCAGAAGTGACATAAATTTGTGCTCTATAATTTTTTTTAAATGGGAAAATAACATGGCTCCTTCATCTGAAGTGAATGGAACTTACATGAAATTAAAAATGGAATATATGTAGAACTTCTGTGCATGAAATTTACTGATACATAGCAACAGCTTCTTCTCCACATTTCCAAGAGGTGCTATTTGCTAAAGTCTTTCTTTTTAATTTCCTAAGAAAAAAATCAATAAAAGTGTTAACGCGAGTGATAAAAGGTATAGTTTGCTCCCGAGATGCTTAAGATTTGTGCCAAAGAGTCTACAGAGCACCCTATAAAATCCGCCTGTGCTATTACTTTATATCTTGATGGAGTGCCAGTGCTTGACAAGGTTGCTCGAGGTGATCCCAGATTCTCCCTCCTGTACCCAGATAAACCCAGCAACACATCCCTGTTGGAAGCTGGACCCCAAACCCTCGTGTTCTAACCCACTCTCACTGTTCTGGTTGGGCTGGACCTCTGGAATCAGTCCCAGTTTGGCTGTGGAAAAAATTTTGTCTTCCTTTCCCAAATTTCATATCCACAAAGCTTCCAACACTCACTCTCTGCAGGACAGCAAAGGGTCAATGCCCTGAAAAGATGATGACATTAAAACATTTAGCCATCCATCCAAACACTCAAACCCCAAATCTTTCCACACCTAAAAAGAACCAAGTCAATTAAGGAATATGAGCAACAGAGAAAACAAAAGAAAAAAAAATTAATGTCTTTGCTGAGAAGTTCAACATAAAGTTTTACCCATTAGGGGATTTGGGCTGACTGAGTTATTACCTCTCAAAAAAACAGCATTCGTAATGGAAATCCTGACAGAGCTGTGTGAGTGGCACAGCTGTAATTAACTCTGCCTTCAGAGGTCTTTCATTAATATTTTAAGGATTTTTTAATTAAAATAATTGTATTAGTTTATGAGAATTTCATACAGAAAATACTCTAAATGTGCTCCTTTTTTTCCTTTCTCTCTTGCTTTCTAACTCCCATCTGCAGAGCAGGTCTCATCCTTCCCTTTATTTTCTTCCCTTGCTAGATCCCCATAGTTTCTCCCCAGACTCTAAACGTGAAGGTTTTCCCCTTGGATTCTGTGTCTTTTCAAGTTTTGGAAGCTCTGTGGGGCAAACCCCCTCTTTCTGTTCCCTGAATTGTTTTGTTCCCTGCTCAGAAGCTCAGCCTGGTTTTGCACAGCCTCCCTTCCATCCCTCCCTCCACCAACACGTGCCAGCTCTGCCCTGGGGGGTTTCTGGGCAAAGAAATACCTTGAGTTTTCTCCCAATGCTTGGAGAACCTTTATCCAGGACAGACCTTTCCTTCTCAGTTCACTTGGTGCAGCAATTATTTGGTTTATGGGGTGTGGCCGTGGTGGGATTTGTCCACGATGCTCTCAAACTCTCTCCTCTCCAGTTCTCCTTGGCAAGATCTAAACCTCAAATGACCTTTTAGGGAAATAGATCTGCTAATGACAGTTGGCACTGGCACAGGTTGGCCAGAAAAGTTGTGGATGTCCCATTTCTGGAAGTGTCCAAGGCCAGGTTGGATGGGGCTTGGAGCAACCTGGTCTATGGAAGGTGTCCCTGCCCATGGTAGGGGGTGGAATGAGATGAACTTTAAGGTTGCTTCCAGCCCAAACCATTCTATGATTCTATGAATAGCAACCATGCAAAGATGTTGTTTATGTTTTAAATATTACTGGCTATTTCTTACCCACCAATCTATGAAAACCATTATTTTTATCTTGAAGTTTGCCATTTTTGCTAATTCAAATAAAACTGGAATTCAGAATACGCCTTTAATATTTCACTTACAGACGAGACCGTATTGATCACCCTCGGTGCAGATGGAACAAGGTTTTCTATGAGAAATGATAATTTGTGTTGGAAGAAAAGGTTCGTGCAGCCAGAGTGTTCAGCAAACTCTGCATTCGACTTTTCAGTATATCACTAAAATGGTGCTGAAACAACATCACCCTGCTGACGTGTGGGTGGGCAAGTGAAATGGTCACAGGCACGTAATAAATTGCACCAGGGTGTAATAAACCTATTTCTCATGTACCCGCAGCCTGCATCACTTCTCGTCCAGATAATACTCCAGTATATGATAATTTATTGAGAGACTGCATTTCTCATACATAAAACTCTCTGTACACAAGAAGAAGCCCAATGTGAATAATTTAACCAAGCCCTACGAACTGATGGAAAGCAGAGTCTGCAAAACAAATGAGACCCCATACAGACGCTTCTATTGACTCATACTTGAATTCATTTCATCTTTATTTTATTTCAACTCTACCTTGGAATTTTTTTTCTGTAATCCTCTGTCCAGAATATGACACGGGTAACTTTTGAGCAGGCTCATCATTTGAATAATCAGCCATTTAGTGACATGTCTAGTTCTGTTTAATGACTGAATCTGTAAAAGTATGACCTCAAGCACTGGTTAACTTTAAAATAGCTGTGCCCACTGCATGACATAGCCAACAGGAAGCCATTAGAGCTCCAGCAATTACCATTTACATCCATCGACGAAGTCCCTATTTTATTTTAATCTGCTTAAGTACATTTTCTGCACGAGGTTAAAATATAAATCCCTTCTCCTGAACAAGACTGGTTTTCTGGCTGACTTGAGAGCACAATTTACAACTGATTTAATTTGTTCTTCACAAACATTCCTAATGACATTACCCTGGTGCATATACTGACTGCCTCCTCTTATTCCATTAACTCCCAAATCGGGTTTAAAGACCATATTGATGCTAGATGTTATTATGGGTGATTATCAAAACAACAGACAATGGGGCAAAGTGTTTACTAACTGGTTTATATATAATTTCTGTAATAACTACAACAGATGGTAATGCTACAAACAATAAATCAAGCTTTTCACTGCTGAAATAAATTGGCAGCCTGCAGTACAGAAATGCTGTATGTAACTATATACAGATGCTTCAGTCATCAACTGTATTGTTCATCTTATTAGAAAATGGGTCTGTTACTGCTATTACAGGAAATCTTTCCATTTGCAATTACAAATGTATATTTTCAATTGAAATTGGTTTTAACTGCCAAGCTGGTTTAAGTATACTTTAACCTTTAATTACAAATAGAGTTATCACGTACTGCCAAACTGGTTTGAGGCATTTGTTTGTGTCTGTGGAAGTTCCACCTCAAATTGGGTTTTCCACTCCCATAAATATATTTCTGCCCTTCAAGAATCCTTTGGCCAAAAGGCATTTGCAGTAACTTTGGGAGTTAATTCAATATTAGCTGCATAAAAGGATGCTTTATCCGACAGTGCTTAAAACAGCATCAAACCTGCAATTAATTCCATTCACTTTGGTTTGTAGTAATCTATCAAAGCATTCGTCTCCCTGCACTGCCTCCTTTCCAGCTCCTTTCTGGGGAGCTCATTCCGTGTCTCTGTACTCCTGTCACCATCTCCTGGTGCCTCAGAGCTCCTGGGATGCAGGGAGACACCCCCAGCTGCTCTTCCTGTATCCTTGGGATGGAGGTTTTGGTCCTCAAGCTTTAGGGATCTGCCATAGTCTGGTATGAACCTCGGGAATGTTGGCCCACTCCAAAATGAGAATTTTATTACAAATGAGAATTTTACTGCAAGAATAGGTAGGATTTTTAGTGTCTTTCCCCATTTTATGGCTCCTTTGAGTTGTTCTTTGCATAAAGGTAGGGCTGTGAAAAGAAGATGGAATGAGTGAACATGTCGTGTTTTCACAAGCAAGGTGGTAACTGTGAACTGATTGAGAGCTGTACCCTACAGGTGCCTAATTAACAGTGATTTTTAATTGGACTTTAACACCACCCACTGTTGAGAGGGTGATTTGAAACACTCTAAGCGTCTACCTACATATTTAGGAATTTATTTCTGCTCACAAACATTGGTGCTGTCCTGTATTGATCACTCAAAAACTTTTGGTCTAGGTTATGCTCCCTGACCTCCACTGTGGCTTCGTGCAATGACATCCACCCATCCCAGATTTGCACACTTGGAGCCCTCATACTTACAAGATCTGTTAGGAAGTTGGGTCTTGAGTGTTATAAAAATGTGGTGCATCTCAAAGAAACCCGAAGTATCATGTCACAGAGAGATAAAAAGGTAAAAACACCCCAAAACTATGTATTTGTTGAACATTGTGCAAGAGATTGGACACACAGAATATTCAACATAAATCATAATTCAGGGATAACCTGTGACTAAAGCATGTTTCTTTTCCCCCCAAATAACCACATAATAATTTCAAGGAGTGAATTAATCCACGAAAGTCATGATTGTTTTATGAGCAATTTAATGGCAAGAAGATAATTGACATTTGAATTAACTTTTCAGGGGTAGTGAGAATAATATATTAGCTTTCTCACATAATTTTTTGGCCTACCTGTGATCTCACTGCTATTAGTTGTGCTGGCCTCCAGAGATATCTGCATAAAAGAGGTAAAAATGCCACTTTACCGGCTGATCTCTTTGTAAGTATGAAGAAATAGTTTTATTCCTAATTGTGATAGGGTGAGATAAAGCTGAAATGAACTGCCCTGGATCACATTTGGTTGCTGACAGATGAATCCATGAAATGAAATGTAAATGCCCATAATGTTTTTGGTAACTTCAGCTTTTAAGGTTGCTTTTGGCTGTGGTCTGGGCAGTGACTTGGCTGCTGGAGGTTGCTGCTGTTTGAAGGGGACTTTTTTTGTGACAGCACAAAGTTATCTTTAGGATAACTCCCACTGGAGAGCACAGAATCCTAGGATCATATCCTAGAATCACAGAATGGTTTGGGTGGGAAGGGACCTTAAAGCTCATCCAGTGCCACCCCCTGCCATTGACAGGGTCACCTTCCACTATCCCAGGTTGCTCCAAGCCCTGTCCAACCTGGCCTTGGACACTTCCAGGGATGGGGCAGGCACAGCTTCTCTGGGAGATCCATCCCACCCTTTGAGCATCAAAGGCATAGTGCAAACCCCTTCCTCTTCCCTTGGTTGTGTGCATGTGAGCACAGCGCTGCACCGAGTGATCCGAACTGCATCTGCTGCATAAAATAAAGATTAAAAACTGCATTCCCGGCCTTATAAAGTTCTTTAATTAGAATCCTGCCAAGGATTAGCAATCTGATTATTTGCTAATTGCCTTTCCATATTTTTTCAGGGCCTCACAAAGCGTCGGGGATACTAAAGAGCAAACAGTGCTTTAAGGCCACGGTACAATGTGACAACAGTGATAGATATGCTAATTTCTTCATTCACTCCACTTCACTTCTTTTATTCTTTCCAATTAAAGCAAATGCTACTGAAACTGTAATTAAGCTAGTGCCGTAGCCCTGATTGCCTGCTGTTTTAATGAAACCCTATTGATTTTCCTTTTATTTCTAATGGCCACACATCGCGCTCAATGGTCAAACACACGGATGCTACAACGCTCGGCCAAACTTCATTTTTGTTCTCTGAAAGGGTGGCCTTATCGGGAAGAATATCAAAAGAGCTATTTGTGTGAGGTCCCTATAGTTTTTCCTCTATCTGCCTGGAGAGATGTACTCCGAGCAAACATATTACCATTAAAAAGAAATGAGTTACATTTTGTGGAGAATAAAAATCGCTATTAGTCTCCTGTAGTTGCCATAAGTTGCTCACACGCGTTTAGCATATTCATGATTCCCGGCGTACTTTTAAGCTTTATTATTTTTTATAAAAAAATCTGTCTGGAAGAGATGGTGGGGAACATTATATTCTCTCCTCTAGATATTATAAATCACACCAGCAATTTAAGATATAACAGGTTACGAGCACTTTCTGATTTGTTGATAATTTTATGGAAGGATTCATTTTCACTGGTAAATCTCACTGAATTATTTTCTAGTTTGCCTGGAAGTAGCGAAAAAGACAAGGAGAAGAAAAACTCTCTTAAATTCCCATAAAACATATAGCATAGATTTAAATTTATTATTCACCAAGTGGATTATTCAGCCAGGGAATTAGATATTTAACTGGGTATAGCTTTTCTGAGGCTTCCTATTTGTACTTAGGAGCCAGCGTGTACAAATCCAGGCACTGGAAGAAGGCACCAAATCTTACTGCAAACAAATTTATCCAAAATCTTGTAACACACCACAGCAGAAACTCACTGTGTTCTCTAAGCACATCCACAGGAAGATTGAGGATTTTAATTCACAAAACACGAATATATGTCACCCTGTTCCAGTTTTGATTGAGGAAAACAAATGGTAATAAGGAAAAATAAGGAAAGGTGGTTTCCGACCATTCCTTATCTAAAAACAATTCTCTCCTGGCTGCAGCAGAAGATAAACTGTGACCACAGCCAGGATGCACAAAGTCAGCAGTCAGCTCAGCAAATGCACAAAACATGACGAGCTGAGGCCCTGATCCATCCTGTGTCTGCTGAAAGGCAAGGGTGGTTTTTTTCCCACTTCGTTTGTTCAACTTTAATCAAATATTCACATTTTTTCCTGGGCCAAGACCACAATTTTCTGGTTGTGCAGGCAAAGTTCCTTACAATCCCTTAAGCAGTGTCTCTAGATCATAAATGGTGTGTAGAGTACTGGTGACCTGTGGGGGAAACATCACAACAAGAAATAAACTGGGATAGAACTTCCTTCCCGTACAGAAGGTGACTGCACATGGTTTGTCAAAATCCTAGAATTATTAAGGTTGGAAAAGACCTCCAAGATTATCGAGTTCAACCTTTGACCAAATACCACCATTCCCACTAATCCATCCCTATAAAGTTCCTGATTGTTTCATTGGGAAAGTGCCTATAAAATGCTGTAGTAACATACATCGTTAACACTGGAAATGCTGTATTCTGAATTCCAGTTTTATTTGAATTTGTAAAAATGGAAAACTTCAAGCTAAAAATCATAGACTGGTGGGTAAGAAATAGCCAGCAGTATTTAAAATACAAACAACATCTTTGCATGGTTGCTACTCATAAAATCAGAGAATGGTTTGGGCTGGAAGGGACCTCAAAAGCTCATCCGGTCCCACCCCCTGCCATGGGCAGGGACACCTTCCACTATCCCAGGTTGCTCCAAGCCCCATCCAACCTGGCCTTGGATACTTCCAGGGATGGGGCAGCCACAGCTTCTGTGGGCAACCTGTGTTAGGGCCTCTCCACCTTCATCGGGAACAATTTCTTCCCAAAATCCCATCTAACCCTGCCCTCCTTCAGCTTAAGGCCGTTTAAGGTCTCCATGATACCCACCAAGACCAGCAGAAGGGTTTGGAGCAGTGTGCAAAGGCTTTGATGGCACGGGGGGAGATCAACCAGACCAAACTCAGAGAAAATGCAGCGGATATGCCAAAATTCCCAGTTCACCCAGCTGAGGTCCCACCACAGAGCCAGTCCTCACTGCTCTGTCTTGGCTTGCCTGTTGTTCAGCCCTGCAGAGCGCACAGGAAATCTTTCCTCAGCGCTAAGATCGCTCCCAGGAATGGGAAAAATGCAGATTAAAAGGTGATTGTGAGTTTTTATGGATAGAGCTGCATTCCAAATTTTAGCCACGTCTCGCAGGAAGCTTGGCTCTTTGCCACAACCCCGACACCAGCACAATTTTAGGTAAGCAAACTGAAGGTGTGAAAACAGGAAAATGTATTTTCTCCCCATTAACCAAGAATTCTTGCCTCCCTTATTTCCCAGCCTTCCTCTGCTACAGTCCTGAATCACCTTCTGTTTGTGACCACTGAATGCTAAATACACTTTTATTTTACCTGTAGGCACTAAATTTTTCAAAAGCCTCACACTGCTATTAGCCTGCCAGCAAAGCAGGAACATCAGCTCTTTTTAATTAGATTTGCTAACTGTGATGTTCATTCAACAAGGGATAAATTCCCTTTAGTGGAAGTTGTGGAGTACACTTGGACTTGTTAGCTCTGGAGAAGTGAAAATCATAAATAAAATCTGACAGGGAGAAGGGAACGGTAGGAATAGTGGAAAATAAGACACCATCATGTCACTACTCAGCCCTGTCAACTGTTACGCTAATCAGGATGGAATTAAAAACACATTTTCTCCCAAGATGTTTCACAGCCAAACCAGTTAAATACATATTTTAACAAAATTGAAAGCATATTATACGGAGATTTGTGGTTTCCAGCTCTGTGAGTGAGTGCTGAAAGTGTGATGAAATAACAAAATTGCAGCCTAATAATCTATAGAATAATATTGTCAACTAATGGATTATAATAAAATAAAAGCTATTATTAGGGTAAAACATTATAACAAAAAAAAAAAAATCCAACTTTAATTTGTAGCACCTCCCCCTTAATGGTTTCAAGCATTTTGAAAGGTAATTTAAACAAGTACATTGTGTCCTTATTGAAACTGTTTCATCTCGCTAGCTGCTGAAAATGGCTTTAACCATCTCTCTGAACAAAAGCTCGCTAATAAGACAACAAAAAGCCTACAAAAGCACTGGCTCAGCATCACTGCAGAAAGGCAACTAAAGGCAGCCTGCAAATGGTCTGCTTCTTTTTTCTTGCATGTAATTAGATGAATTAAAAGGACAAAGTAGTTAATGTTCCTGTTGTCCGAGGCCCCCGGTTCCTTTCATTCCGCCCGCTCTAGACAAGAGCCCGTGGCTCTCGCTCCAGCAATGTGGTGAAGAATGTTGGCAATAAGTAAAATTAACAAGCTTAATCTGTGAAGAATCTGGTCTGAGTCATAGATGAAATGTATCTCTAGCAACGAAAGGCTAGTAATTCCTGGTCTCCTTTTATATGCCTAATAAAACTTACAATAAATTAACTGCATTTTAGTTTGCAGCGCCGGCTCTATTAATCAGGGCCGAGACGCGTAGTCAAGTTACAATAGAAAGAACTCAACTGGGTGCATTTCAGTTATGCAATTAGGGCCCATTGGCCCGGCTCTAATTAGGCCAGGGATGTTGATATTTCAAGTACTGTTTTATCATTAGGTTTCATTTCCTTGGAACATCCTCAATGGCCGAGTAGCGGGAAGGGTGGAGGATATTATAAGCGCGGGTCATCAGAAAGTCATTAATGGGAGTTAGGAAGGGAAGGGCTGACATTAATACCTCGCCTTTTGAAATGCTGAGCTGTCTCTGGGAGACTCGGGGCCCCTCCATCTCTCACAGGAATCGGTGGCACCGGAGAGCCGCTGGATCAGGCTCCTGGTAAAGGACTTCCCTTAGGGGTGAAGTTTAATTCTCAGTGGCTACAGAGACATGGCCTGACAGCAGGTACTGCAGGGAGGGGCGACCCTGACACTGAGGCGTTGATTTCTTCCCCTCCCCCAAACTGCTGGGTTCAAACCCCCCAAAATCCCACCCATTTCTGGCCGGCAGTGGAGAGAAATTCCTGGATTCTGGGGAAAGCTCATTAGGGTAATTCTGGTGATGCTGCTTGGCCATCCCCACTCTGCTTCCTGCAGGCATGAGATGCTCTCTGTTACCGGCTCCACCACGCCCACTGAGGATGCTGTGCTGGAGGTTTTCACCTCCCACCAGCACCCACAGGCTGTGAACATCAAGGCTCCCCTGTTTTGCACACAGGTGGCTGTGGTCCTGCGTGGATAAATCCAAACAGTAAATGTCAGATAAAAAACAGAGAGGGGAAAAAAAAAAAAAAAAGAAGATCCATTGGTCCTCAGTTGTGCTTTTCTTGCCAAAATCCAGCTTAAAGCTGTAACTCCAAACAATACTTTGCCTGTTTGTAAAATATGACTTTGTTTCATTATGAAAAAAGAAATTACATAATTAAATTCATTACATCCAATTACTATATGATTCATCTGGCGGCTTAATGAAGCTGCACATGATACTAACAAGATAAAGCAAAAGAATAACATTTTATGAGACTGCAGGCATTCTGTGTACAGCAGACTGGGCAGGTTATGAGCTCTGTACAGTGCATTTCCTAATAGTGTGGTTTGTGCTACTTCCAGTAGGGAAGTTATTGCTTGGTCCTGTGACCCACCTCACCCTGAAAATTTGCTCAGACAAAAGGTTCAACTCTTTTTTCTTCATGTCCAGTCCTGGGTCTCTCTTCTGGATGTTGCCAAGTTTTATCCAAGAGGACTCCAGGATGCAAGGAACAAGCTTAATAGGATCACAACAAAAAGAAGTCTAGGCCACTCTACAGCTGTCAGAAGGCAACACGTTTGGGATGTAAAAGAGCTGGTTTGGTTTTGAACCAGTGACCCAAAGGTGAATTACCCCAGTGTCTCCGTTGATAGGCATATAAATATTTCAAATACGATTTTGCAGAAGTGTAAAACTGCCTTTTCTTTCAAAGTACATTATCAGCCTAAAGAAGTCTATCAACTCTGTCCTCCCAATAATTTATGATCTAATAAAAGGCTTCTGTCTTTGGAAAAACTGACAAAACCCCATAGTTTTATCTTTTGGGAATGAGATCCGTCAATATAGTGAAGACTTGTCTTTCAAATGTGTGTTTAAAACTATTTGAAACATTCACAATTTTAAAATTAGTCAATAAGGCAGGAAAGGGACAAATTAAAGACATTCAGCCTCCTTTTTCTTCCATGTATGAGTGCCCTTCAGCTTTTTTCATTACCTCTTTAGTATTTCTGGACAACTATTGATATTCAATGGGAATGTAAATGGGCTTGAAAAATCATAAATTGTGAAAAATAGGTTTTGGAGACTTCAGAAAAGTTTGAGAGAAATGACATTTTTCTTCGTGGGAGAACAACCAGAATGCTTTCACTGTGTTATTGAAGGATGTGGCTGACATCTCTAAAACTGGAGGCTTTGACTAGTCGAGGTTTCCAATTTCAGCCTTCTCAACCATGCAAACCTTGAAAACTCAGGGAAAAGGGAACAGCGAGTTCTAGTATAGTTAAGAGCCCCAGCTTTATTACTACTGGCAATTTATTCTAGGGAGCAGCCAGTGTTGTGCTTGCTAGCTACTTTTGGAAGGCAATGTGCTGAAAGCTATCAATGAGGGATTTAAAAATCTTTCCTCTAAATCAAAATTTATCAGCCCGTGACATAAAAACTGAAATATTTCCTGTGGCTACGCCTTCATCATCTCCTAATTTCTTTAATTAATGTGAGAAAAAGCATATCTGCCTCTGGGCAAGTTTAGTTTTGGTCATTTGTCTTACCTTCTGTAAGTGGGAAGTAAGAAGTGCAGGCACCCAGGGTGGAAAGGGCTGCAAGTGCAAAAGGAAGCGCTGAAATAAAACAAGATGATGGGCAGCTGGCAGAGCCCTCAGCTGGGTGTTATCTGCTCCAACCTCCAGTTCCACTCAGCATCATCTGCTACTCCCAGGACCAAAGCCTGCCCCATTTGAGGATTTCTGCAGCATCCCTGGGGATTTGTGCAAGGTCCTTTGCTCTCCTGCGCTGCTGGGTGAAGTTGATCCTGTGTTTGTCCCGTGCTGCCCGCTGGGGACATTCCTGTCCCCCGCCCTCCTTGGGCACGGCCATCACTGGGTGAAGCCTGATTTGGTGAGGCCACAGTGATGAACCAAAGCTCTCAAGCACAAGGTTCTATCACCACAACTCTTTCCCCAGTCCCACCAGAGCAGTTTGCCAGAGGGGTTGTTGTGACATTCCTGCAAACCTGCACCGTCATCCCCTCAAAACCCCGGGAAGCAGGGAGGCTGTGGCTCCCTTTGTCTGATATTTGCCACATCAAGGGAGCCTGGCTGGGTCCCAACACGTGTGTGCAGTGCAATATCAGTGCTGGATCTGGAGACAAACACGGCTGATGGGCAGAACAAGGGCTGGAGTGTCTACAGCCATTATAAACGCATTATGCATCTCCATTCAAAATAAGATAACAATACAAATTGTCCAGGTCTTTAACCAGTTGCCATGAGTGACAGCCACAAGTTAGCTGCTGGGATGTCTGGAGAGACTTTCCTCCGTGTCTTTACAAGGAGCAATCGAAGGTCCTTCTCATTTCTGGGGCGGGAAAGTGAATCCAGGGAGCTCCCAGATATCCGAGGTTCTTCCTCACCTTGCGGAGCAGCTGCTGCTCACAACCACCTCGTCGTGTAATTGTAAAATGAACGTGGTAAACACGGGGCATAATTAAGCAGCAAAGTGCAGAGAACCTTTAGGAAACGTTCTAAAGGCATAAATAGAGAGTGGGATGAGATTTCTGCCAGCAGTGAATATCTTTATTAAAAGGCTGTTGTTTCTGGAAATTATTGTTTAACTAAATTATCAATGCGAATTAAATCAGGCTTTGGGGAAACTTCTAATTCATGCCATAGATCAGGGGATCAGACACATAGACTGCCCATGGCAGAGGGGCTGTTTATATTGTGTGGGAAAAAGCAGCACTATCACATTGATTAGCACTAAGAACTGGCCTGTTTTTTTGGGGACTAATCCCTGGTTTTCATGATGAAAAATATGAATAATCTATTGCGAAGCTCCTTAGAAATGTCTCCTGCATCTACACATATTTTCTGAGTGTTTCTTTTAAAAAGAATTTATTGCAGAGGAAAGGTCTGAAACAAATAGCAAATATTACAATGGGTTTAGTACATCATTAGCTACAAATGCCCATTAAATAAAGTATTTGGAAACCTCAGTAAGGGCACCATCATGTAGCCTGAAATCAGCATAGGTGGCAAAGAAACTGTACCCAGACACAGAGCTTAACACGGCAAAAAATACACAGAGATTATTACAACATGTACAGAAAGATTCTTCTGCAGAAGCTGCCAACTTCTCCCAATATGATTTTCCAAAATACTTTGATTTCCGCTGGAGAACCCTCATGATTTAATTCTGGGCTGGTTTAAATCACCCAAGCTTTGACTGCACTGTGCAGATGAACACCTGTGGCCAAGTCTGTGAAGGACAAATCCACATTTCCACACAGAGACCTCATCTGACTTCACAGGAAAACACTGACAAGGCTCCAGGCTATTCTCTGTTCTCACCTTTCCTGGATGTTGCTCAGGAGATGTTTGCTAATGGAAGGATACACTGCAGCAGTCACTCTCCTTTGCTGATTTGGGACTTCATTTTCATGTCTTCCCTTCAAAGGAATATCCACAGCCGAGGTATCTCTGTTGGAAAAAGCAGAGATTTATTCTTGGTTTCTTTAGCTGCATCATTCTGTGGAAGAGCTGTGGAAAGGCTTATGGCCTCCTGGAGAAAGGGCTGGGACACAAAAAAAGAGAGTGAGGAGACAAATGTACCCAAACCAACAAACACATGTATTGCTCATCAAGTGAATATCTGTATTTTTCACTGGTCAATCCATTAGAAATGGGATTTATTTGTGATAAAGATAGTAATTTTTTGACACTGGGATGACTCCAATTACCAATAATTATCCCTGTGGCAATTATTTGGTGAGGTTACTAATCAAAGATGATGCAAACAAAGATGCTCACTTTCCAGAAACATGATCCAAAGCACATGCCTACCTGACTTTTGCTTTGTATCTTCCGGGACCATCTTGACATCGACCCCAGTTCTCAGGAAAACTGAAATCTCCACAAAAATATCACGAAAGGGTCATCACGTAGCAACAACTTAGCAGGGAACAGAAATCCACTCTCCCCAGCGTAGGATGTTTGGATCATTCAAATTCCCCAAAGATGACTCACACCAGCTTCAGCCTCTGCCTTTCTTCCATGAAAATGCTTCACATTTCTGTGATCTCCGTGGCACAGCAATCTTTTTGTGGATTAATGAAAGAGTTTTTCACAGGGATGGGTTTATCTATGAATCTTGGTTGGCCTCAACCTCTAATCTCTTCAAAGTTCACCAGGTCCTGTGGATCACCAGCCTGGCTTCTCATAGTAATTTTGTAATGGTTGCCAAGATAATAATCAGAATATTTGTGTTTTAAAGGCAGAGTTAATAGGTGCCCTCCTTAGGCAGCTTTCTGTCTTAAGAAGCTAAACTGTTCCCAAGAAATTCTTCTCCATCTTTAGATGGAAGGCCAGACCTCTGGAATAGCTGCCTCCCTTCTCTTCTGTCCTCCATGCAGTAATTATAAACAAACCTCTCTGTACAAACAGCAAGTGCCTTAAAGAAAAGCAGCAAAAGGAACTTCATTTCTCCATATATTGGTGCCCTCCAATATGATACATAAGCTGCAGTGAGACTAAAACACGGTTATGGGGGGGAAAAAATGACTGCAGCGTTGGAAGATGTCCCGGAGGGGATTCCCACTCCAAAGCGGATTTATTCCTCCTGTAGTGGCTGCTACCACAGCACCATTTTTACAGCCCCGTGCTGGCTTCCCCATTGGACTCCACACAGTCTGCAATTATATGGAGTAATTGAGGAAAACCTGGACTGCCTGTATTTATTTAAGGGAGCAAGAGGAACACCACAGGAAGCAAACATGGCTCACATGGAAAAGCGTCAGCAGTGGGATGCCCGGGGGATTTGCCTGGGGAGGGACAAGGACAGTCATAGTGATGTCCCATTTCTTCGCCCTTCACCACCTGGAAGGTTTCTGAGCAGGAAGGCACCGATTTTGGTGAATCCAATGGTATGTTCTGAAACTCAGCAAGAAAAAAACCCCGAACAACAATTAATATTCATCAAGAATGTGCCTTGTTTAAGGTGGAAAAATGCAAGTTACGTCACAGGGTGAAGCTGCACGGCTTAAAAATCCTTCAGCTGCTAAGAAATCAGCCCACAGCACTTTGTACCACACGAGGATGTCCCTCTTGGGGACCTTCTTCCTGTATACCCAGTATCTTGGAAAATCAGATTTGTGTCCCACACGGTATTATCTGTGAAAATTCACCCCTGAAATCAGCAAATAGGTTATTATGTGGCTGCTAGGATTCAACAGTTCAAAAGGTGATGGTTTTTTCCACAGTTCTTGAAACTTCTCATGCATTTCCACTTACTGTCTTTCATCATTTCGAAATTGAAATGATTGTGCTTTGAGCAAGCATTCACCTCAGCAAAAAGGGAACAATCTTTATGATATTCAGTGTCCTGAAATATGGGGAGGAATAGTTCAGGTGGTAATAAATTTTACTGCCAGATAACACTATATACATAGAGAACACATATTTGCCAGTGAAAAAATTTTAAAGTAAGGACCAATTAATTTTTGTAGAAAGAATATTTTCCATATAAAGGAACCTTACATCTACTTTACAGTTCATTGCATTTTACTGGATCTAATTTATATTTGTAAAGTAAAATTAAATTTTCCTTTTATATGAAAAAAAAGAAATTATATTGAAAGTACTATGCATGAAAATATTCTTCCCGTGAATGTAATTATGCAACGCAAAATAAAAAAGCCAGCGTTCTTCAGTCTACAAAATTATGTGGGTATTTATTTAATAGCCAAATAAAATTCTGTGGAGGGGAGGAGTAAATAAAAGAAGAGCTGTCTGGCATGGGAATGTCTTTTGTCATGTTTGCCTTGCAAAAAACAGTTGGGTGTCAGGCTAATTGTCAGTAGCATTATTGTGACAATAATATTTATCCTGGCAGGATTATGTGTTGAAGCAGGTCAAAGGCAGAAGTTTTGGCGCTGGGAACATCTTTCTCTGGGTTTCCACCAAGGTAATCCCCAAGAGATGAGTCCTCATGTGATTTCTTGCTGCCACCACACCACCCCGGCGACCCATTGTCTTAAACATGATGGCCTCTTATCAGGGAGATAATTATCGCAATCATCAGGAATATGCTTTAAATTTAGGAGGTATAAATCACTTTCATTTGACAGCTGTGAAAGAAAAGGTGTAATGAAGGTCAGCAGCAAAAATCGTAAAAGCTTGATCTGAATTTTAAAGCTGGGAACTTTAAAAAATCAGTGTTCAAATACGGGAGAAAAACAGGAAAGTAGACTTTTTTTTCTTGTAGCATGGATGTGAAAGACTCAGACCCTCACTGAGCAGGCTGAAGTCAGTCAAGTTTCCAGCTCACATTGCTTGCTGTGGGTTTCAGCTCAACCTCTTAATCTAATGATGATGTGATTTAAAGGGAAAAGCCATGCAGAGCTCTGGAAGTCTGTGTTGGAGCCCAGCCTGCTGACACCATCAGAAATTTGGGGGTTGCTACCACTGAGGTCAAATACTTATTTTAGAGCTCTCTGGTCCTCCTGTCTATGATTTTAGCTGTCAGTAAATGGCTTTGTGAGTTTTTCTGTATTCTTTACTTCTGTGCACAGCCATGGGGTTTTGCCATTGACATTACCTGTGGCAGGAGCAGAAACACAGATGGGAAAGAAACTGCTTTGCAATAAGATATTTCCATGTTTAACCAGCTTGGTTTTTTAAAGAATAAATAACAACAGGACTCTGGGAAGTCATTTGCAGATGGGAATGAAGGACAGTGGCCACTTGGTGAAGGATTTCAAGAGATAGTTTAGTTCTAGATGGAAAATGTCAATTAACTGACAGGGTGTATATTTAGATTAAATGTTAAGACATTTATGACTGTGAGGGTGGCCCTGGCACAGGTTTCCTAGAGAAGCTGTGGCTGCCCCATCCCTGGAAGTGTCCAAGGCCAGGTTGGATGGGGCTTGCAGCGGACCTGGGATAGTGGAAGGTGTTCCTGCCCATGGCAGAGGGTGGGACTGGATGAGCTTTAAAGTCCCTTAACCTTTCCATGATTCTGTGACTAACCCCAACTTTTCTTAAGCTCAGATGTGGTAAAAAGATGCTCCCATTGTGGAAGAAGAACTGCACCAACCCACCTGAAAGACCAAGGGATGCAGAGAGATGCTGTGCCATAAATATTCACAGGAACAGTGAAGGTCTTCTGTAAAGATTCGTGGTCTTATCCGTATAAACCTGAGGATTGACATTTTTTAAGCTAAAAACCTAAAGCAAAATAAAAACAACCTCCTCACAATGCATGGGAGCACTTCATGCACCACAGACCAAGGATCCTCGGCCTTGGGAAAGACACAAGTGAGGGATAACCATCGTGGGGCTGGTTCCCAAAGAGCTCCCACATCTCCCAGCTGATGTCTCAAAGCCTGGAGCTCCCCTTGTGCTCTGCTCCTCTCCACCCCTGAGCACGGCAGGTTGGAGGATCCCACCAGGAAAAGGCACTTAACTCATCACGGTGCAGACAGAACTCCCTCACACACACACACAGAGCCTTCCCAAAGGGACAATTGTACATCAGGCTGAGAAGGCAGCTCTGCTTTTATCAGCCTCACAGAGTGCCAGGCAAAATTTGCCTGAGTTCCCTTTTTGGCCACGGAATTGCTGTTTGCCACCTCCTGGCTCACGCTCCCTGCAAACTGCGGATTTCCTCCCTCCTTTGTCAGCCACTGGTTCCACTGGCAGGGTTGAGCAGAGCAGTAAACAGATGAGGTATTATTTACTTGTGCCTGTGCCAGCAGCACATAATTCAGGCTGGACAGACTGCAGCAATTATGCTGCATTTTTCATTCACTCAAATGAATCAATCACTTGCTTCACTTGTGGACAAGAAGCAACAAAACAAAAGTAAAAATTAAAAAAAAAAAATCCAAATACTTGGTTGTAGGGCAAAATCCAGAGTGAGAGTTTATTTTTTAAGGCCAACATTTACACAAAATTATCTTAGATAATTAACAGCTCCTGGTTAATAACCATTCTGCAAATAAATGCATATCTCCTGAAATGAACAGATGAATCATTATCATTTAGCATTTATAGGATAATAACAGGATGTAAAAACTATCAAAAGAGGGAATACTTGAAAATCTACCAGCAAGTGGCAACTCCAGAATAATATGAATGTGAAAAATAGAAAGAGAGAAAGAGAAAAAAATTTTAAACATGCAAAACTCCAGAGTCTCTACAGTTTGGTTCACGCTGGAAAGGAGTAGATGGTGTTGGGTGCTGGATGCACAGACAAGCAACCATTGCTTGTGCCCAAAAAGGGGGCACAAATTAAAAGGATAAGAAAGGCAAAAGTGGAAGCAAAGGGATGTGACTGTGTCCGGCTGTGGGTGTCCAGAAGTTTGTGTGCACGAGTGACACAGTGTCACACCATCGTCCCCTCAAAGCCACCTGGGGTCACTCCCCACACCCCAGCGGGGCTGAGGGGTTTTCTGACCTGAGCATGGGCAGCTTGCCCAGCTTCATACAGGGAAACTGGGAGCAAAATCCATTCCTCCTGCGTCTCTGTTCTTGCTGTCACCGTAAGATTCCCCCACCTTTTCCGTGAGGAAAGAAATGAGCCACAACCCCGATTAGCTAATTTCAGAAATAACTCTAATTTAGGCTTAAAGGCTCTGAAGCCGTAATGGGGCCATATTATGAATATGATTGTCTGAAGTTAACGCTCTCTTTTTATTCATTTGTCTAGTAATTTATTTGTAAAAAGTAAGCAAACTGAAATGAGCAGGCAATCAGCTGCTCTGACACACTATTTTACCCAAGGGTATTCTCCAGGAACGGAGGCAGACTATTTCAGCCATACAATGTAATATTTATACCTCCATCATGAGAAGAACTCATGACCTTACTCCTAGATGTAATGAAAAGGTATATATTAAAAAAATAACCCTCTCTTTATAATGAAAGGCGTTGCAATACCCCAAACTCTAATACAAGTGGACAGAGGTATTTTGAAGCATTGCAGGGTGTATTCCATTGGAGAAATATTCATCAGCCAGTCTGTACCAAAGAGCACCTGTACAAAGCAGGGTTTGGGGGAGTTTGCTTACATTTGGGTGGCTGTGAATTCAACTTTTCTGTGCATTTATGCTGAGACATATCAGCCTATCAACCTTTTTTACTCAGATCCTTGCTTTTTGTAGAAAGTTAATTTGTGAGCAGGCAAAAGCAGTCCTTGAGGGGAAGTATCTCTTCTTTCTCAACCCCAACCAGGCTGCAGGAAAAAGAACACCTCGTGGCTTCCCTGCCCTCTCACGGTGACTAATCGGGAGTAACTGGATAAATGGAGCAGGTTGTGGGCAGTCCAAAGGATGAAGAAAAATCGGATATGAAATTTTCTCAGGGGAAGAGCTTTTTGAGGGCTGCCTCTCTCCCTCCTGCAGTGGCAGGACGGGGTGAGATCCTTGCCAGGGCGCTACAAACAGCAGGGGATTTTTGATTGGCCAGGGCAAGAAGAAATCACCTAAGGCTTTTCATCTGCTGGAGCAGATATTATGGAGGGGATGCCTTGTAAAAATACCCTGCAGAAGACACTCTCATGACTACACTGGGAATAGAATTAACTCTTGCAAAATGCAATATTTGTTCTCGGCCCCATGCAAATTCAGTGGGGTTTCTCCTGAAGGATGTGACAATAGCTAGAAACAGAATTTGGGCCAGCATGCAGGTGTCTGTAAAGCTCTGAAAGTGGTGGGTAAGCACTGAACTACAATAATAATAATAATAATAATAATAACAACAACAACAACAGCAGCAGCAGCACAGGCTCCAGGCACAAACCACGAGAGGATTGTGGCCATGCTCTCTCCTCCATCCCTGTGCAGAGCCCAGAGCCCCATCCAGGCTCAGGGACACCTCTTTTAGGGTAATTCCAGGGCAGAAGTAAAAGGCACACAACAAGATGAAAGTCAGTCTGCACCGGTGTTTCTCCTTGCTGGAGTCACGACCACTGAAAAGAGAATATTGTTCCTGCAACAAAGGTGGATATTGTGAACCCAAGCAGATGATGATGAACATTGGCAACAGACTTCCTGTATCAGCCAGCAGGAAGGCTAAATTATACCAGGGGAAAAATCAGGATTAAAATAACTATATGATTAATTTCCTATTTTACCTGGAATAAATAAACCTTTACCTCAGTAACTATTGTTATAATAGCTGGGCTGGTATGCTGGTATCTGCTAAAGAGCTAACATATTTAGTTTTATTGTTTTGTCAAAATATTAAGAATATCAATATATCTCCATAATTCAGTGTTATACAAAGAAGCATTTTTGTGCCATATATAGCAAAGATTGTATTATACTTTTGAGATCATAGGTAATGATGACAAAGTGATCTGTGTTCAATTCCAGCATTAATGTCTGGTTTGAACAAAGCCTGAAATATGGTCTGGGAGCTAAGAGGCTTTAATATTAAGATCTTTAACTGTAATTTATGTGACAGAAGATAGGGTTTAGCATAATAAAATGTAATGGGCTCCTCGAATGAAGAGGACTAAGAGACAATTGAAAACAAGGTAAAAATGGTAAATTATAAATAACAGTAAATTTACCTTTATGTTGTTACTTCATTTATTTTTGATTTGTTAGACAGGCTCTGTGATTTTTCATTTTGCTACATTTGGAACCAGGCATTTCTGCACCTCAGGAATAATGGGTCCAAGGCACAGCAATACTGTTGGGCCACTCTTAAGAAAACTGTATTAGGGCTCCAAATAGAAACCCTCTTTTTCTCCAGCGTTTGTAATTTACCTGTAAAAATTCAGCTTGAGTTGAATTTCAGCACAGAAACATGGGGACCAAATGCAGTTGCTCATTTTACCTCCAAAATCAGTTTGGTTTCTTTCTTTTTTTTTGAAGTTGCTTAAGTGTAAAAAATGAAGAACATCTGTAACATTTTTCAATATCTGTTGGAAATCAGGGCGCTGAAAGGAAAATAACTTTAATAATGAGCTGGCCCTTTTGCAAGGTGTATTTTGCAAATTGCTTGTGGATGGTGACAACTTTGTGAAGCCTCTCCCCTTCACAGCTGAGATTCTGCAGAGGCAGCACCACACACTGAAATGGGAACTGGCCCATAAGAATTTCTCTGGAAGTTCACTGGAATGGATGGAAACCTCTCCGTTTTTAAAGGTGTCTGGGCCAGGCCTTTCTGTGAGCCCTGCAAGGGCATGTCTGGAAGAAAACAAGTGTATCAGGAAAAAAATCTGATCTATGTTGTTTCTTGTGGTTTTTTTTCTAGCTCTGGGACTTCTACCAGTCCTGCATCCTTTATCCTTTCTTTTTGTAGGGGAACTGCTAAAAGGGCAGCCTGCTCTTGCAGGCTTTGCAGATGGCCAGGTTCAGTCTTTGTGTGTCTCCCTTTCGGCAGCACCTCAATAATGGTTAATTTTTTGAAATCTCTGGAAATTAAAATAATTTTTTTTCTCCTCTACATTTCTGTCTCTTTCCTGCCCTTTCTGAGGTTTAACTCTTGTTTAATTCCCCAGGTTTGGGGTTGTTCTCCCAAAGAGAAGCAGGCAGAGCCTTGCTTCATCCCCTTGCAAGTGCTGCCTAGTTTTGATTTCCCCAATATTTAGGTAATTTTATATTACTGATATATATGAAAACTGTTCGTGCTGCTTATGGTCAAAGACAGAGAGTCCTGGTGTCAAAGGCTTGGGATTTCCTTTTTCCTAATTTCCCTAGATTTTTGTCTTGGTCTGGTCCACATTTGGTGATAGAGAGGAACAAAACTGTCTGCATGCGGTACTTGTAAAGAAACACGGTGTTTATTAAAAGTAGGTGTTTTTTTTTTAAAACAACTGAATTCCATAAAAGCTCCCAAGGGAAAATGCAAATCTTCAGGGAATGGTGTTTACTCTCATTACAACAGCAGAGTGTTGCAGTGAAACAACCAGCAGAAAAACATGACAGAAAACAGGGAGGTGAAGCAGACCCTTGTGCAGGAGAATTAAAGAAGGCAAAGACCCCACAACAGTCCTGGGGAAGGATCTTCCTTCTCTGGGGCTGGGACCGGTGCAGAACAGAAGTGATGGATCCCACCCCGCATCCCACCCCAGGGACTGGCTTTGGCCATTCCTGTGTCCATGAGGAGGGAAAAGCTCAGTGATTCTGGAGGGCAGTTTCACCCCTACTTTTTATGTTACAAATTATATATATCCCTGGTAGAGGCCAATGACTTAATAATGCCTTTTTGTGTACTGACCTGATCTATAGACCACTGGAATATTGGAAAGCCTCCTATTGTTTTCTATATGAACTGGACTGGGGCCTCACAGAAGCAGAAATCAAGCCTGAGATTAGCTGGAAAGAAAGTCTACAGCATTTCAAAGAAGTTACCCTGATGAAATATGAATTAAAATAAATACAAGGTTTTAATAATAATTAATAAAACATGCTGGGAATACCTTATAAATGACTGATGCATAATGAATGAGTCATACGAATGTATTCATTAGCTAAAATTATCATACATAATAATTACATTTTCTGAAAAATTTATGATGGGGGGAAACTCTTTCCTTGGTGATATTTGTGCAGCTTTCGTTGGCTTCGGTGCAGACGCTCGTGTGTACTCCAGGCTGGAATGTGGCCCTGAGTGTGTGGGTTTTGTGACATTAATAATACTGTTTCATGCTCTAAGAAGTATATAAATTCATCCTGCTGCATTTCTTATTTAAAAACCATGCTGTGTGTTAAATGAAATTCCGTAGCCCAAGGAATCTTTGCTGCAACCCCACGCTCTGCATAAGTGAAAACTACAGGAAATATGATTTATAGGAATTATTTTTTTTCCTTTTGATTCAGTTTCCTTAGACTTCAGCTGTCCACATATGAAGGCAAGTAGCATCCATGATCATATTCTTTAGCCAAGGGTTGTATTAAATTTGCCTCTGAAGTGAGAACTCTGTTTAGAAGGGCTTTGACTTCTGTGGGGTGCAGAGTCCCGGAGGCTGATCCCAGGGATGATCAGCCCTCCTGCAGCTTCTCCTGGCCATGACTTCCAGATGGTTCAGAGGGGCAGTGAATAGCAAAAGAGCCTGTTGGGTATCTTATCATACGGAAAGCTGCTTCTGTGTTTGGGATGTTGTCTAAAATCAAGGGCTTGTCCAGGAAAGTTGTGCATAGGTGCTGCTTCCATTAGAAAGGACATCCAAAGTCCAAACTGACTTTCGGGTCAAACTAAAAAATCTATAAATTGAGCTAAATTCTCAAACAGGCCCAGCAATGGTCTCCTGCCAGCCCCTCCTTGTCCCTGGCTCTCTGCAGTGTCACTGTCTGTGTGATCCAGGTTCCTGTCTCCCCAGAGCTGAATTTTCTGCAGCTCCTTGTGAGAGATTATTCTCCTAGGCCTGTCTACAAAGAGGATGCCTTCCCTCCCCGGGAGAGCTGGCAATGTCAGATAGGTGTGCACCATTCAAAAGTTAAGCAGAAATGGAGAGGAGATCAAAGGTTATCAACAGCAGAGAGCTTTAATGAAGATTGCGGAGGAGAAAAGTAAAGGCTGATTCCAGGACGTGGCCATTGTGTTCAGTTCCAGTTACAAAACAGGGGGATTTGAGGATCAGATAGGCAAGTGCAGGTGGTGGAGGACTGTAGCAACACAGTCAGAGAGTTTGAAAGAAATCCAAGGATTTTTTTTCTTTTTTTTTTTTCTTTTTTTAGAACAAAATGCTTGTAATTTATTCACTTGGGAAATGATATTCCTTTCCTGTCTTATCAACCGACCACCTTTCTGCTCCTGTGAAACCTGACCCCGGGCTGGAAGGCACAAGACGGCGCAGGCCCGGCCCCGGGCCGCCGAACCCGAGCGATGCGGGGAGAGATCCCCAACCCCTTTCCTGCAAGACCTGTAAAATCCACGTTGCCCGGGATTGTTTCGGCCTGGACAATCACCGCGTTTTATACGCAACAACACGTGTCTGTAAAATAAACATGCTTCCCTTATTAATTGCAGAGATTTGCCGCGACGCCGTAGCCGAGCGGCTCTGGCGTAACAGGTTTTAGGATTTGATTACAGCACCATCTACTGGGTATGGAACTTCTCCTTCCCCCAAACCCCCTCTGCTGCAGTAAAAGTCGAGAATCACTTTCTGAAGGCGATTCAAGTGGGGGGGGGGAAAAAAAAATGTCATTTCGTTAAGGTCTAAACTCGAAGGCTCTTGAAATCAGTACTAAGGCTCATCAGCTTCAGTGGGATTCAGATTTTTCTGGTGATGCTCACCTAGAGTCATATTTAAATTACCATCTTGGTGATAAAAAACAGATCCAAAGAGTGAGACAGCATGTTTGCTGCAATACATTTCGTGTAATTATAACAAGGGATTGTCCATTTAACTAATAAGGGCATTGTAGCACTGAGTGGGTGTGCCAAGGCAGGTAGGAGTGAGCAAACTAATGTGATGTCCTCGGGCAAACCACTGAATGGCAGCAGAAAGCATTGAATTAATTTAAAGAAAGAAATTTTACTTAAGGGATTAATCAGTTAGACTTAACTCACAACATGTAATAGGAACCCCTCGTATTAACTTGCAAAAAAATTGATTTCCTCCCGGAGAGGGGATGTGTTTAAAAGCTGATTAGTGGAAGTAACATTTAAAATATTTGCATTCCCCAATGATTGTTAATTTTGCACATAATCCAGACTCCCACTGACTTTTGCACGGCTGTGAGTGCTCTGGACAAACCCTGCTAACATCCCAGAGTGCTGGATGCCATCTGCCAGCACCACGATCCTTCTGTGCTCGCTGCTCCAGGGACGGGCTGCAAAACACAAGCCACTAATGCAAAACCTCTTGTAGGAGATGGCACTCTCGCTTTGTGCCCAGAAATGGATTTCTTTTGCCCTTTATCTGAGAAATTTTGGGGAAAGACTGATACATAGCTGTTGGTAGCGGAGCTGGCAAAAGTAGGAGCTGATCCAGGGAGTTCCCTCCTGTTGGAGTCCCGGTCCTGGGGGCAAAACTTGTTTTTTGAGCCACCTGGATGGCAGGTGTGACATCCAAAAACACCTCAGAGCCCTTCTGCTCTCCATTCCCATTTGTTATTGCATAGAAACACTGGCCACAGCGTTGTGCTGTGCTGTGATGGGTGAATAAATACAAAAGGTCCTATCCTGAGTGACCTTGTGCTCCATCTCACCCAGTCAGGGACCAGTTTTAAACTGGTACTGAGGAACCATGTGAACAAAACCCAGAACGTGGTCTGAGTCCAAAAGGACAGACTCACCTGTCCTTTTCATGTAATAACACTTGGTTAGTTCTTCCTTGGAAGACAAGTTCACAATTTCTAATAGGAAAAAAAAAAAAATCAAACCAGAAATATACTAAATTCTGCTTTGAAATCACACTGATGTGGGGAAGTACAAAACTCTACCCAGGTGAGAAAATGAAATCCTGTGCACAGTGCAGTGGATGGCAAACCCTCACATGTGGTTGTTGGGAATGAGCTCTCAAGCTCTTGCTGCCACGTCACGTCTGGGATTATTTTAGTTCGTCTCAGAACAGCCAGGAATAGCTCTGCCAGTTGTTGGAGCCGAAGAACAACTGAGAGAGGTGGCCCAAGCAGCATCCTCAGCATTGTCACCTTTTCCTCAGCATCTGGTGCTGGGTGGCAGCTGGAAGAGCTGCAAGGCACCCTCATCTCTCACCAAATCCAACCACACAAGCCTTGCAATGGGATCATGGAGTGCAGCTGCTGATGCTCTTGGCTGTGTGCACTCCTGTAAACCACCCAAGGCACCTCCTTGGACTGAACAGGACTCCAGGTCTCCCTCAGTTTCTACCTGAACATTTCACCAGTTCTCTAAGCCTTACTTTCTGCAATTAAACTTGTTTATTATTTCAATAAACACATCAAATTTTTCATCCCTCTGTTCTTCTGAAAGACTTCAGCATGTCTGAAGGCTGTTAGATATCTCTGCTTGGTCCATTGAATTGCTATGTTTTCACTGCTGGTGAAAATCCCATGTGAGAGGTTGTATTCTTCATATAAAATAACCCAATAATTATGGCAGGTTTGTTTCAGTGTGAATGAAGGATGAACCCAGCCTCAATCCAAGCTTTTTTATAGCCGTGCTCATGAAGGAGAAGCTGTAAGAGCAAGCTTCAAGTTTTGAAAATGTTCACATGCAAATCCTTGATATATTCCAGTGAAAAACATTTTATATTTGTACAAGTATAAATACAGCAGTTGGACCAAGCTGTTTATTGTTGAGGCATCATCATTTGGATATCATTAATTTTCTCTTTGTTTTGTTAGTAAGGTTTTCCCCTGCACACATAATTAGTGGAGGTCTCTGCTGGATGGGGCAGTGGTGCAGCAGGACTTTGGCTTGGGGTACTAAATTGTGGAAATTTGTTTCCTATAGTTAATATCAGCATATTTTGTTATTAGGTGCTAGAGACTGAACGCTGTATTGAAGGATCCTTTTGAAACCCATCTGTTCCAAAAGGCCCATGAGTCATTCTGGAAGTGAATTGTTAACTCCATTTTGATCATAGTAAAGCAGAGCTTTTGCTGGCCAAAAAAATGTTTGGATGTCCTTTGCTTTTGGTAGTTTGCAGTGGCAGACAATTGAGTAACTCCAGTGGGAATACTGAGGAAGGATGGATTAAAAAAAGTGAGGGCAAAAGGAGTTTTTGTCTGTCTGTCTATTGATCCATGATCTACCTACCTGTAGATGCACTCTAATGCATTTCTTACTATTTCTCTTGCTATTTTTAAGCATGTAATATGTATATTTAATATCATAATTCCCCTAGTGTTATAATAATTCTCCCAATTCTTTTTAATCCTTGTCCTCCGAGGCACACGGGGAGTGGAAGGAAAATCTAGGAGACCTGAGGGAAAACCTAGGAGAGCTGAACCTTTCCTGGAAGGCCTTTTAGGCTGATGGAGAGCAAAGGGATGAGGGTGACCGTGTGGATGGGGACGTACCTGTGGTGGCAAATGGCAATTCACTCACGTTTGGTCGCCTCACTTGACAGGGACTTCACGCTTGTTATTCTTGGGATTACTTTGTCCCACGTACCTTGCTTTCTGAAAGGTATTAGAACATATTTTTCTCAGAGGAGACCGAAATCAGGGGAGGAAATGGGGCTGCCTGATGAAATTCCCTGCTTAGCTCGCTGGTGGTAGAAGGTTTGAACCCTGCCCCTCCAAAATGGAACTTCTACATCTGTTAGAAGGAAGTGGCCTTGCCTGTGCCTTCAGAGAGGTGTGTAAAGGAATGGTGTTCGATCTGGGGCAACCCCATAAAAAATATTCAGGACCACAGGAAGATGAAATTCTTCCTTCCATATGTATGAGCTTTACTAAGCTGGTAATCCACAGTTTAAAGAACTTTTTTGAAATTTAATAAAGAGGTTATTTTAAACTTAGATCTGCAAAACACTCATACCTCCAGCACATTGCCTCGGTGAAATATCCCCCTACATGAAAATATAGACAGTTAGTTTTTTCTTCCAAAGTGAAACACTGCAAGGTCTTTCATTACTGGTTTATTATGCTTTCTGTATCTTTGCTCATTTTTCACCAGTATTGCATTAAGTATTGATATTGATTTCTTGTAAATGGTACTGAAATGGATGGCTCACAGTTTTTGTTATTGTTCTGTAGCACTTGTATGTAATTTATTACAGCTGCAATGGAACCTGCCCCTTGCTGCCAGGGTTTAAATTAAATGTGCCATGTTTTGGCCCCTAGTAGTCACATACATTTCTCATTCTGGATCTAAAAGTGTTATGTGCAGAGCTACTTTTTTAATTACTTCCTTGATATTATTTAAAAAGTGTATTTCAATAATTTTGGTAATTAATACGTAATATATTAGTTGAATTAATGGTATTTTTCTTTTCCATTACAGAGACTAATTGCTGGCCTGGAAAAATAACATGGAGTAGCTGGTAGTCATGACTGGCTTTCCTCTTTCTGGGAGAAAAAGGGGAAATCAGCTCATAACATTTTCAGTGAGTGTGGGATCTAAGTTTTCACTTGTGCATGGACTCCCAAAAAGATCATAATGGAAAAAAAAGAGTATTGAAATTGAGGAGACAGCCCAGCTGGAGGGGTATTTCTTTGGACCATGCAGTGGACTTACTTTGGGCACAAACCTTGGCTTGGAACCATCAATTAACTTTCTTTTCTGAGAATAAACCTGCATCACTGATAAAAATGAAGTAAAGCAAAGAAACTCCCCACACCAAATATCTCTGTAGGTGTGGTTCCTTCATGGAGGGTTTGTAGAGAAAATACAATCCCTCCATTGAGAGAACACCAGCGGTTTTAACAAAAAAAAATAGACATAGCAGTTGCTGTTCTGGCAGGGAGTGGACATTTTTTGACTCTGCCCATGGACAATCTTCTGCTCTAGGATTTTGAAAGGATTGGGATGAAGGAGGGGGGTTTGGTGCTTTGTTCCAAGGTCCGTGCCTTTCCTCCTCTTCTTGGATTTCCGTAGGTGCATCTGAGGCTCTGGACTGTGGGTGTTCCAAGGCCATCAGTGTTGTTGCACTCATGGAATTGCTCTGGTGGAAAGCACTTCACTTCTGACTTGTTCCAGAGGTCATTTACAACGAAACACAGAGCTTTTCCACACAAGATTAACTGAAACCCTTTACAAAAAAATCTTAGTTCCAGTTCACTGAATAAATCCAATTGGCATTTCACAAGCTCTTCTTGGGCATTTCCTCCCCTTGATTTTGGACAACGTCCCTTGCTCTCTCCTGACTGCTCTGGATAGGTCTGTCGCACTCTCTTCCCTCTGCTCATCCCAGAGAGTAGCTGGACACCCCAGGCCTTTTTAATGGAGGTCTTTGAAGCAAAACGGGAATATTTTCACAACAATCACATTTCAAAAAATTCAACGTTTATGCAACAAAGTGGCTGAAGTCACTGTTTTTAAGGCTGGTGTGAACACAAAGAGGACACAGCCATCGTTGGCAGGCAACACAAGGTTTCAGCAAGGCAGGGACTTGCTGCTCCACCACCATATGGAATGTTGGGAAGGGCTCTCTGCTCATGAAATGACATTCCATCTTTAAAAGCATCTTTAAGGCATAAAATCTTAGAATCATAAAATAGTTTGGGTTGGAAGAGACTTCTAAAGCTTATCTAATTCACCTCTCTACAGTGAACAGGGACACCTTCCACTATCCCAGAATGCTCCAAGCCCTGTCCAACCTGGCCTTGGACACTTCCAGGGATCCAGGGGCAGCCACAGCTTCTCTGGGCGACCTGTGCCAGGGTCTCCCCATCCTCACAAGGAAGAATTTCTCCCCAATATCCCATCTAACCCTGCACTCTGGCAGTGGGAAGCCATTCCCCCTGTAGTGATATGGGGAATATCTGCCATGCCGATATTTCCACTCCCCTCCTCATGTCTCTTTCTGGTTTGAACCTAAATAAAACCCTGGTTTAAATAGCACCACTCTGTGTGTAACATATCAAATAATGTGCCTTAAGTTCTTTGCTTGATAATGACACAAATTGCTTTTACCGGGCCTTAGACCTTGGTTGTCAAATCACAGCAAGGCAGCCTCCAACTCGTGATTAATTTTAGCCACGCTATTCCCACATTTTTGCTGCACTTACCCGATTTGTGTGAAGCCTCGTGCTGAAGAGAGTAAGTGGATTTATTGAGAAGGTAAAAAAGAAAATCCATCTCCCTCTTTAATTTATTTTTTTTTCCCCAAAAGCCAAATTAGCAACCCAGGAGGCTTAGTTTCCCTGCTGGAAGGAATTGCTGGTTATTTTTGCTTTATGTTAGTTTGTTCAAGCCCCCTGAGAGCAACAGGTCCAGGCCCCAGGGCTCATATTGCAGCAGTGAGGATGTGTTTTGCAGCTGGAAGAACCAGAGCATCGGAGGTGTTAATCTGATCTATCAGTGTTGGTGTCCCACACCTCAGCCCCGGTGCAGGAAATTAAAGAGCGAGATCTGCAGGGGAGCTATTTCATAATGCTTTAAACAAATGAACTCCTTAACATTTTATGATCTCTGGAAGATTGTTTTGTTGGCAGCAGTGCTGTCTGCAGTGGGAAGCATGTGGAAAAGCAGTGGCATGGCAGTGGTGACAGCCACAGCCCAGGAAAGCCGCACTGGGGACACTGACTTGAGCTTTATCATTACTGGGTAAATTACTCCATCTTTGTCAGTTTGCATTTGGGCTGAGCTTCATGGGAAGAACTGCCCCAAATCTAGGACTGCAGCTTGCTTTATATGGAGAAATCACTGGCTTCAACCACTCTTCCTCCCAGGAGTCACCAGGAGCATTTTGCTGATGTGGGCAGCTCACAAATCAGGTGACCTCCCACATTTCCTCCCCTGCTTGGTTCGGAGGGGTTTGTGATGATACCTGACCATTAAAGCTCTCTGCTGCTTTGTGCTATTTAGAATCTCCTCCCTTCCTTTTATACCATTTCCAGGAAATTTCAATTCGCTTTCCTGCCCCTTTGGCATCCCCTGAGCTGCAGAGGGGTGGAGGGAGATGTCCAGCCCTGAACCAGCAGGCTGCAGCTCTTTTCTTGTCTGCAGAGAAATAACTGTGCAGCCTGTGCTCAGCGAGAGGCTCCAGGCTGACACCTCCTGCTAATTTCCCAGTCCCCCCACGAGGAAAAAGGTGTATAAAAAGGAAGCAGGAATTCCTCGAGGATAACGGTAATGTACCCTCTTCCACAAATTACCAGCAGACCTTTACAGGAGCTGATCGCCTATAAAAAGCTTCTGAGCAGTCATTACAGCCATCGAGCTGAGGGGGGTTTGTGACTTTTACTCTCCAGAAGGTGAGGCAGGGGTAGCCTGGTGCAAAATGCCACCAGCGCCAGGGGTGCCGCACGGACAGCGAGGAGGAGTTCTGCCACGGTGTCATCCCAAAGGTTCAGGGGGATTTGTCCTTCCTCCTCACATCCCTGCTGCTCAGCTGTGTATGTGCCTGGAGGTTGGTGCCTGTCAGACAACGTGTGTGACAAGTGGTGGGGACCTTCTGGCTGTCCCTGACAGGAGGCTGCAGTCCGGTGGGGCTTGGGCTCTGCTCCCAGGTAACAAGTGATAGGACAAGAAGAAATAGCCCCAGGTTGCACCAGAGGTTTAGATTGGATATGAGGGAAAATTTTTTCACTGAAAGCACTGGAAGAGCCTCCCTGGGAAAGTGGTGGAGTCACCACCTCTGGAAGTGTTCGAAAAACACAGAGATGTGGCACCTGGGGACATGGTTTAGTGGGGGACCTGGCAGTGCTGGGGGAATGGTTGGACTCCATACAAGAGTGTGTCTGCAAAACTCCCAAATTCAGCCCAATTTTGGACAGGACTTGTTTATCTTTTATTTGTATCCTCTTCAAATCTTTGAATGTGAAAAAAGATTGTTCTGGAAATGAGTTGGTAATATCTCCCCTTTTCTTGGCTCTTCGTGGAGGGAAGAGATGAACTGATTTAAAAAAAAGAACATTTCAGGTAAACCACAGCAGATATGTTGGACATAGTTGACCATCTGAGTGTATTGGATATTGATATTCTCTTTGTTATACAATCAGTCAAAATAAAACTGAAAAGTCTGAATGAACACAAGCTCTATGGCAGAACAGAGATGAAGTTCCTGTGCTGGTTCTGCAGAGGAATTACTGGCACTATCCTTGCTGTTAGACTCCATTTTATTTCATATCTGCACTGCAATGTAAAAAAAGCTCAGTTCAGTAATGATCTACGCAAAGAATTTTTAAATTTGATAATATTCTTATCATTTGCTGTCCAACACTTACCTTTTTTTTTAATAACCAGAATTTTGCAGTGGTGTCTATGCAGCTTCACTTCACTCTTTGTGTTCCTTTTTGGCTCTATTTGCTAGCAGGGAGCTATCACTGGTGTGAGAATAGCACAAAATCAAATCATATGTCAAAAATAGTTTTACCAGAACAGCTTAACAAACAGATTAACAAACAACCCATGTTCCCACACAGGTTTATCAGACAAAATTTTTCTTCCAGTTGCGAAGACAGAAGGAAATTCAAGTATTTTAAATAGAAAACAAATCTTCAAAGCATAGCACACGCATAAAATCCCGAGCAAATGTTTACTGACTACAACACCTGGAACAATTAAGATGGTGCAGAGGAGCAGGGTTTGATTTAAGAGGGGGAGCCTTGCTCAGTGTGCTGAGCACAATCCCCGTGTCCTCCAAAGCACAGAACAGCTCCAGCCTCCATCCCTCTTGAGCTAATCTTGTACTTACCAATAATTGACGCTCTCCACTGAAGGGAATGGGATGGGAAAAGGTGGTGATTTAGCACCTGTGTTTGCTGCACTTATTTTGACTCACTTTTGCTCTGGTGTGTGTGGAATATGGGTCAGGCCTTTCACTGCCCAGCAGTGTAGGGAATCTTGCATTCCATTAAGGAAGGATGTGCAAGTGGTGGTGTTTCATCCATTTTTTCTGGCCAGATGCATTAGATGATTATTTATAAAACAGTTAATCCAATAAAAGTCTATATATATATAAAAGTCGTTATTCAAAGCTATTTTTAGGTGCATGAGTCCAAAGGAAACAAAACTACAGTTTTCCCAGAGTTCCTTTCACATTTTCCTTCTTTTTCTTGATCCCACCTTGGCCAACAGTGAGATCCCACACGAAGGTTTGTGAGGGCAGTGGAGGAGGGGACTGGAAGAGTCCCCTTTCAGTATTATAGACAAAAAAACCCAAAACACCTTGCAATTGGTTTTAGTGACCATGGTACAGGCAAGGTGAGGGTGGGGAAAAGAGTCAGTCTGATAAAATTATTCTGATTTTATAAACGGCTTTCGAAATTCCAAACAGCTTCTCAAGGATTGATTTTTCTGTCAAGACTTTGGACAAGACTCAATAAATCATCATATTCATGGAAACCCTACAGCAAACAAACCCTAATAGATATGTATACATGCATATATGAAATAAAAAGTAATTTTTTAAAAAGAGCTTTCTTTGTCCTATTGGTGGAAAGAAATCTTGTTGAAGAAACCATTTAGGACAGTAGGGTTTTTTTTTCCATATGACCTCCATCATGTGCTTGGAAAAGGATATCACAGCTATTTTGCAGACATAGCTTTGTATGCCAGGCTTAATAATCTGCACAAAATCAGATTAGATTGAAGTCTTTTGGAAATGTAATTTTCCTCCAGTCGAGCAAGTGCTTGGGATAATTAGCTCTTACTAAGATCCCAAAGACATTGGAAACATCAATTAAATAAAAATCAGCAAAACATTGCGTATTCTAGCAATATATTTTATATTTTTATATAGAAACAGCTGATACTTGTAGAAGGAAAAAAAGGCATAACTTGTATGATAAAACCACTATTCAAATTAAGCAGTAAGTATGACTTCATTGCATTTACCTTACACTGTCGGCAGACTTGTTATTGAGAAATTTGGGTGAGAAATGTAGGGCATTTGTGGATCTGTTATTTTTCCCACAGAGTATTCCCAGGAATAATTCCTGACCAACGAAATGTTTGTTTTTAGGGAGCACTCAGCAACTTGAAATTTAAGATGCACTGGTTAGTCTTGATTGGACATACCTGTGATATTTGAATATTGCTGATTCAGTGTCCTCTGATCAAGTTTGCAAGGCAAATTCCTGCCTTTACACCGGAATTGTTTTCTCCATGGGAGGGAAGTGGGAGTAGAAAATCAGGAAGCCAGAAGAGGGAAACCAGAGCTGGAGTAAACCCTGTTTGTGTTCAGGAGAATACTCACATTCTTTTGGGTTACTACTCAATTCTGTTCCACCATATTCCTCACAGGGGATTAGGTTTTCCAGCTGATGACAGGAATTTTTTAGAGAACTAATGTCTCCAATGTATCCTCTCTGGAAGTCTTGCTTGGTCTAAATATCGATTGGATTTTACTACCAGCCAAGGTCAGAAGCTGAAGAGGTTCTTGCTGCAGCAAGCTGTGTATTAATCTCAATATCAACTAAGCACCTAAACTGTTATTGGAATTTGATGATCAATTACATCTTTGAAAAGTACTTAGTATGACATTTGTTGGGCTTCCATATTTCGTGTTATACAGTCACACCTGATAGTTCCATAACTGGAAAAATACCAGCCAAGGATCTCTTCAGTTCTTTGTGCAGACAGTATATGCTTTATAATTCACATTTCCTGCTTTTACCCACATTAATTGGCATCACACACCATTAGAAGGTTTTCTTGCTGCTCACTTGCATCGCATTAGAGAATATACTGCTCAAACACATATTTAGGCAGAAAAACACACAAAAACTTCTTCCGGAAGAATATTTCTGAATTCCTCACCCTGCAGCATTTGGAAATGCCACCATTAAATTCCACTGCCATGGCTTGGTCTGTTCCCCTGCCATTAAATGTTCTGTGGGAATGAGGAGCCACACAGCATCGCTTGGGGGATACTGGCTCAGCCTGACTGCAGTGAGGAAGGGTCACTCTCAGTTGTCCCAGGTTTTTTTTCTGTTCTAAGCTAAACAAGTGTTGTAGAAGTAAAATGATGGAATCACAGAATGGTTTGGGTTGGAAGGGACCTTCCACTATCTCAGGGTGCTCCAAGCCCTGTCCAACCTGGCCTTGGACACTGTCAGAGGTGGGGCCGCCACAGCTTCTCTCTTCAAAGCCCACACTTGTCATACCATCCTGCAAAACCTTTTAAATATTTACCAGTCCATTTCCTTCCTCACTTGCTTCCTGAGATAATTTTTATTGAATTAAAATAAGTTGCAGACAAAGAAATCAACGTGATAGCCCAAAGTCATCATAGCACAAGACCAAGGCTGTCAACAAATATTTATACATATTTAGAGAACTGCTCACGTCAGATCTGAAAACTACACCAGAACGAAAGAGCAGTTCTCAATGCACTCTTAAATTTTCTCTTTTCTCTGTCCATTCTTTATTAAATGGTGAGATAGGGACAAAGACAGAAGTCAGTAGATCACAGATAGCTTTAAAATTCATGGCTCAATTTAGCAGTGTCAGCCACAAACATGGTCCTCACTTTCTGTGAGGTTTGGGGAAGGTTTTGTTGCTTTACTATTTTCTTTTTTCTGTGTTTTTTTTTTCGTTTGGTTGGTTTTTTTGTATATTTTTTGTTTTGTTTTGTTTACTTGAACCAGTCTGGTATTTCATTCCTGAGAAAGACAGCCACTCACCAGCAATGACAGTAATGCAGAGGCTTTGCTTATTTCAAACATCCTCTGCCATGACATCATCAGAAAAAAATCAGCATCACTACGACCGCGAGGACCTTCCAATTTTCAAGCACATAAAACGTGATAAGTGAACTTCTGCCTCCTGAAATATGCGCTGCACCCTCCGAATGAGCTGGAAAGAAAGCAGAAAGGATGGATTTATCAGGCATCAAGTTCAGCCATCCAGATGTCGCCAAGCTCGTTTCTGTTGCTGGCTGCAGGTAATTTTGCAAGGGTTTGTAAATTTAATTGAGCGTGTATGAAGTGTGCACAGGCCGTGCACAATCAGCAGCACGGCCGAGATTAGCAGCTCTATTTCTTAGCTAAGCAGCTCTAATGTGCTTTATTGGAGGCAAAATACACCCTGAGGCATTTTAAACACGGCAGTCAGGTTGGGTGAGACTTGCTGCAGTGACTGTGTTTGAGTAGGTCAGAAATGAAAGTGTTTTTTGGGGCTGTCAGTCACACCAGTTAAACTTTGGGGAGAAATTATCCAACTGAGGTACCTGTTGTTGGTACCTCAGTGCCTCGGGAGGTGGAGATGGAGAATCTTGGGATCTTTGCTGTTGGTGGGCAGGTATTTGCTTTAGGTAGTGTTAGGCATCAAGGCCTAGAACATCCTGCCAGTGGCTTCCTTTATACTTTGTGGTGGTGTAAATTACCTGGCTCATTAAATGATGTTATGTAGCACTACAGTCTACAGCTGACATTTAGAACATCTCAAGCCTTATAACTAGATCACTTTAATCCACAGGTACTTATGTAGCATTCCTTAAATATAGACAGCAGTTTGAAGAGGAAGAGAAAAAAGTCTGGGATTTTAGACTTTTCTAATTCACTCTTGGCTCTGTTCATGGTGTGAAGAGGTGCTACCATGGGGGCTTTCTGCTGGCACAAGATTTGGGAGCTATGCATTGCAAAGTCTAGATAAACCCCAAAATGGCAGTCAAAAATGAGGTCTGTTATTCCTGTATAATCTTTATATTGATGCAATGCAAATCTTTCCTCGTCTTCTCTCGTGCTTGTTTAGCTTGGGATATTTGATCTTTTTTTTTTTCTTTTTTATATATTTACCACTTTTCTGTAAACTCCTATTCCAAAGATTTATGTCAGAGAGGCAATTTTCTTCCCAACAAGAGACTTATCTTTTTAGTCACAAAAGCAGCTCCCCAGAATATAGCTTATTGCAGCAGCACAGAAGAATAAGTCAAGAGTTATCACCAAGTATAGCCAATTCAAAAAAAAAATAATTTTTTTTCGTCTTGAATTATTTTTCAGCTCCAAATCCAGTTTCTGAGTTACGGTTATGAGACTCCCAGCTCTAGGCTCAGTTCTAACTAAAAAATTCTAAGATATTATAGAACTATTGTGTCAAAAACCCTTTCAGAAATTAAAGGAAAACATACAGCTGTTGAACCGATGCCTTGGAAATGCACCTTGCAGCCCTCCTAAAACGGGTCTCACATGAAATGTTAGCTCAAACTCACACAAATACTCAAATCACCCTTTGTTTGTTGCTGACCTGTATCTTTTAGGCTTAACCCACACTTGCAAAAGCCCAAAGGAGTTGTGTTTGGAGTCTGGTTGTTCATGTACCTTTCTACCTGAACTCAACAGAAAAAATCTTCAAATAGGAGTGACTGCACCACTTTTTTTTTCCCCCAGTAAATCGAGATTATTGTGCACTAGAAAATGATAACTCTATTTCACAAGGCTTTGAAGATTGGCAGGTGAGTTTGTTCTTCCCTCTGGCTCACTGGAGCTGGATGGCTTTGGGTGGTGTTGGGACGCAGCTGGAGAGCACCTTGAGGAGCCAGGTGTGGATTTTGCTAAATGTTTTCTTAGCCAGGTAAACAGATTTACATAATTGCTGTGACACTTCATAATAAATCACTAGAATACTTAGAAAATTTCAAGCCACAGCCATGACTCTCAACAGCCCCAGTCACTCGTGGAGTTAGAAAAGGAAACTTGAACCCAAATTTAGAGAGGAAAGGGCATGGCTCCCAGGCACCAGTGGGAGGCAGGGAGATCCCAAAGGGATCCTGCTGGGCACTGTGCCCCTGAGCAGTGCCTGTGGCAGGTGTGGAGCACCGTGAGCGCTGCCAAGGGCTTGGTGAATCCAGGTAACTCTACCCCTGCCATGGTGTGAGGTGTAGCAGCAAGAACAGCAGTGCCAGCTTGTAGCTCCACTGCTACACCACCTTGGAAAGTAATGGCTTTTGGAAAAGGGAAGGTATCCCAGCAGGATTTAGAATATTAACTGCCAGAGCTGATGGGGAAAAAATTCCACAGGTGTCACATCTGTGAAGAAGATGTGTAAATATTAATAAAAGTATCAGTTTGCAAGACGAGCCACCTGGAGACTGAGGGATGTCATCAGACACCAAGTCAATTAATTAAGTCCAAAAATTAAAACTGGGTAGTTCATCTGTGGGGTGCCTATAGTGCTTTGCTCATTGTTTTGAGCACAATCTTCATTCTGCATTTGAAGTCTGTGGGGAAAATTCTTAGGGATTTCAACAGAAAACACATTTCCTTGTGCCTAAGGCAGCACCTTGGCATTGAGGGACATTCAATGGGGAGTTCATTTGTATCTAGAGAGCCAGCAGAAGATCCCTGTGTCATTTAAATACAAATGAAGTCCTATTTTAATCATTTTACCATGACTTGAGTGATGCAAAGGCCTTGTCATGGTCTTTCTGCTGGAGAGTGAATTTCACCCTCAATGAAGTTATCATTCTTGTTGTTGTTGTTAAAGTTTATTTTAGAATAGCTAAAGCGATCAACCCATGCAGGTGATACTAAAGCAGTGAGAAATGGAAAGCTCCAATAGTCTGAAGAATTACATAGGAATGGTTATATAAGCCTTCATTCTACACTTCAAAAATACGCATTGGATGACCCACAGGTCCTCTCTCATCCCATCACCAGCAGCTTCCTGAAAGAACTTTTCTCTCATAAATCTCTGATGTACCAGACATGTTTATCTCTGTTTTTTTCTGTATCTAATACAGTATATTTATTAAATTTTCCCTGTCTCTTACAATAGTTTCCTGAGCCAGAAGTGGCAGCATCCTGCAGATGAGGAGATGGCATTGCAGCATTTTCCACACCTCATTCATAAAGTCATCTGCTCTTTTCTGCTTTGATGTATAAGTGTGCATCACTAAGGACATGTTTCCTCCTCTGAATTCTTCCTCCTGACTCAAAAATGCTCTGTTATCTTCCTTGTAAAACTCCTGTGAACCATTACTGATTCTTTCAAAATGGGCATGTATTTTTTGCCTTTTCTACTGACAAAATACTTCCAGAAATATTTCCACAGTATGCTCGTCAGTTTTGAGAGTCTAAGGCTTTTTTCTGCCTTAAAAGATGTCCTCATGATTTCTTGGTATGTTGTCAGTGTGAATCCCAGATGAAGAGCACCCAAAACTGCTGCTGAGTTTAAGGGTGTGAGCAACCTTTGTGAAGTCAATGGCAGCCCTTTAACCATCCCTCAGATTTGGTGTTTGTCTGCACTCAAGACTGGGACTGATTCTCCCCTCTTACCCCCTTTTTCCCCCTCCCCCTTCCATTCTTCTTAATAATCTGAAAGTTGTGCTGTGGAGGAAAGGACAGCTGATATTCAGAGCTGATCAAAAACTGGCCTACTTCTGTACACAAGATAAAATCTTGTTTATTTGATAGGCACAGATGCTCATATGTGTGTGCATTCATTTTTTTGTGGACAACAGTTCTGAATAGCAAAGAGTTGCTGCAACCAGCAAGATCTCCATGGGCATAGGTTAAATTATATACGGTGATAAACCTGGAGCTTCGGAACAAAATTCGGATTCAGAGGGATTGTGTCCATTGCTCCATCAAAGCAGCAGATGGTTGTTCTCCGGTTTCACAGACACTGGGCAAAGTTTTGATGTCTCCTTTTTTTCAGATCTCACTGTAGACCTTCCAGTGTAGACTTTGTCCTTTAATTTTCCCTATTCCCAAGGCAGAATGGCTTTAAACTGACAGAGGGCAGGTTTGGTTTGGATATTAGAAACTCTTCCCTGTGAGGGTGGTGAGACCCTGGCACAGGTTCCCCAGGGAAGCTGTGGTTGCCCCATCCCTGGAAGTGTCCAAGGCCAGGTTGGATGGGACTTGGAGCCAGCTGGGCTCATGGAAGGTGTCCCTGCCCACGGGACACAGTGTCAGTAGTGCTCACTGCAAGCAGCGCTTTCCTTCCTTCCCTTACCCTCACCCCACTTTTAGTTCTCGCTCCGTAAGAATAAAATAAATGCAATGCAACCTCCATCAACAGGCCTAGAAATCCAAAGGCATTTTTAGCAATGGCAAAAAAAAAATTGAATAACTTCAGGTGATGCTTATGGTTCCTAAAAATGCAAGTATCAACTGGTAAGTTTTTTGAAAATTGAATATAAAATCATAGAAAAATGCTTTATTTGATTCTCTGTTTATGGGAAATTCATTTTATTTGACTTTTTTATTTGTAATATCAACTATATTGCAGAGCAGAGTTTCTAGGTGCTCCCTTATGGTACCATTCTTCTAAATTATTAATGCCGTACTGTTGATATATTGTCAGCCTTGTACATACATTCTATGAAAATGAGTTTTACAGTAGGCTGGGATTTATAACAAAGCTTGACATATGCAGCTAATTCACCTAGACAGTCTTGTCAGTTTTAGGTTCATAAATAATTGATACTCAGGGCTTGGAGTTCAGCTACTGTTAGTGCTCCAGCTGTTAAATTTCAGCAGCATAATGGATGAATATTTGTTTATAATTTCTGTACATGGACCTGATGTCAGATCCCCGGCCTCATTTACATAGGTAGATTGAGATGTTGGAAGTGTAATGAGCATATGAAGATGATGAATTGTTTTCCTCAGTGCTGGTGCGTTTCTGTAAATGTTTGATTAGTTTTGAATGGATTACTGTTAGATTATCTGGTTCAGGGGTTAAAGTGAGCAGCTCTTTGCTCCCAAAGCTTTCGTGATCCCTTGCTGACAGATTTTAAAATTCATACAGTGATATTAGTGCTGCAAAAGCGAGGGGTATTCTTTGCAACAGATGTTTAGTAATTAAACATACGGTTTCCCTCTTTGGAAGTTGCCTGGGAAATTTAAATCAGAATGATTTGTTTACCGTAGTTTGAGGGAATTACAGTTTCTAAAAAAATAATAGACTTTTGCCCCTAAAGTGCTGGAGTTTTCCCCCCAACGACACTAATTAAAAATGAGCAAAACACACACATACCCTCACAATAATTCAGATGTTTAGCGCCTTGGTCGACAGATGCAAAGCCATTAAAAAACGGAGGTTCTTCTCGTTTTCTCCTTTCGCGAATTAACGAGCAATGCTCAGAAAAACATTTTCAATTGGTTGTCCCAAGCAGAGAAGCTGAAGCAAACCAGATTTCCAACCATACCTTCCTGCTGGAGCCCAGCTGGGAGAAGCCGTGGGATGCGGACACGTGTCCTACACAAGATTCCCGATGACGTGAAGAGCGCGAGCGAGGAGGGGGAGTGCACTAAGGAAATGATGTGGGAGAAGCTTGGAATAAATTGAATTGAGATGTTCCCTCATCTGTTGAGACTTGGCATGTGCCTCACAGCTAAAGGGGTGGTGTGTTGAACCAGAAAAATGTGAGGGGCAGACTGGGTCTGGCTTGCTGTGGGTTTATATAAAGATGGGAGGAAGAGGAGATGGTCATCCCATCTCCCAGCCACGGGAATGAGGTGGAAACTGAGATATGGGGGGAAAAACCATCACCGCCGCCTCTGACCCTGCTCGCTCGAACGCAACCCTTTATATTCCTGTCCTTCTCCCATTCCCCACACGCCACCCTCCGAGCAAGCAGCCCTCGGACAAGCAGGTCTGGGGGAGCAGCTCCTTAACGAGCAGATTTAGTGGCCCCAGCTCCGCGGAGCCGCGTCCCTCGCCCTCCGCCGCGCCGCGTCCTGTCAGCCCCGCGCGCGGCTCCCCCGGCTTGTCTGGCAATCATGTTAGTGATTATATGGGTAATGAAACACGTGCTCTTTTTGTCTGTGGCTCTGATTAATCTGCTTTCTATTTAGCCGTGATTTATGGTGCTCAACTGTTGAGGTGAGCGCTGGCCCATCAGTTCCGCGGCCTATTACGGGCGCCGCGGCGGCGAAATGCCTGCGAGGCTTGAACTGTTTCTTGACAGCCAGGCTTCCCGCTACATTCCCTCCAATCTGTTTTGCTTCCTGGTGTGACCTTTCATACAGTAAAATACATTAGTTGAATAGCACGGTCTCATTAAAAGAGTGAATTAACCGAAGAGTCTTTTTAACTAAATGACAGCCAAAGGACTGAGTGCTAATAGCCACGGGCAGTTAGAAACTTAACTCATGAATCAGGCTGTTAATACTGCTCGCTGCCTGAAGCGCTAAGGGCACCACACTCTCTGCTTGCTCTCATAAGAAGAAAAGCTCATTACTTTCCTCCTGATGGGAGAGAAAGAGTGAGCGAGCAATAATAAAGCTTGAATTTTTCAATACTGTTAAAAATGGGGCTGACAGATTGCCGACAATAGGAGCAACGGGCTAGACACCGCAAAGAGAGCCACTGAATTAGCAATACCATATATCATACAATCTAATTAAATCAACCCCAAGAATGAAATTAGTTTTCTGTGAGTGAAATGGCCTTTGAAAGAGCGCTATTAAATGAACTGTAGAGCATTAATTAAATAATTCACAGTGAGGGATTTTGCATTTATACAAAAATTGTGCACTTAATTGTCCATGCTGTATTACAGATTTGGCCTTATGTTAACAATGTGTCTAAAGCACACTTATTGGAGCGTATCAGGAACAGCTTAACATAAATGCAGCTTATAAAGTTTTAAGGATTACCAAAGAAACCGAAGAAAAGAGGTAACAATAGTAAAAAAAAAATACACACAGAGTCAACCACTTTTTCACATTAATCCTGTGCACGTGTGACAACTTGTTACGTTTTTTTTCCCCAGTGGAATGACATTAGGGCTTCTGATTTTTAATTAAACAAAAACTGCAACTTCCCATGATTTAGCAAAAAGAAGCATCTTTAAACTGCCTCAAAAGAGCATATGCATGAAAATAGCTGGGGAAAACAGATATTTTGCTTTGGAAGAAGAAAAGGCAAACATTTTGGTCCTCAAGTTTTCAGTCAGACAATAAAAAACCAAATAAGGGCCACGAAGTCAATTTAAATTTTTATTTTAAATCTTTATCACGCCATAACTTCAATTAAGAAATACGCCATTTTGAAATCAAACCCTTTGATTTGGAAGCCATGAGAATGAAACATTAAAAAAAAATCTATTATCAGGGAAGAGAGGTTTAAATTATAAAACTTGGTGTTGTTTTTGTGTCTCCAAATCCTCTTTTCATGCATACATTCCGGCTTGGCACTAACATTATGCTCAATGTTATGCAACTTCCTATTAAAGAGAAGCTCTGCCTGTCAAATATACTTGAGAATGTGTATCTGAATTAAATACACTATTATGAACATTAATAGCTTATTTATTCCCTTTCTTTGCCCCCTTTTATTTTTGTGCAAATGTGCAACATTACTTTAAAACATGAAAAGAATATACCCTTCCATTTGGATACTTGCAAAAAAAATTTAAGAATGTGTAGACTATTGGTATTTTAAGATGCTGGTCCTAATTCTTGCTCTTTTTCATCCTTGCAAATATAAAAAATGCAAATAGGTAAAGTAGTCCATGCTATATATTGAAATTTTATAAAATTTCATAAAATTTTGTAAATTTTATTAAAAATACAGATAGCCAGGGTATACTTTTTCCCAGTGCTTGTAAAACCAGGCTTACATTGCTCAGTAGTTCATTTGCTCAAGTTTATTTACGTATTATTGCGTTTTCTTTTTAATTTTTGATTTCTGAAAAGAGCAAATGAAATTCTCTAATACTCCCAATGGTGGCCGCTTCAAAAGCGCATAGGTAAACGAAAACATACTTCATTTATAATGAGATTCAATCAAATTAACTTCCTAAATTAAAACACAAGAAGCTGGGAGTGTTATCTACAAATTCTCTGTCTTCTTACCAGTCTCAGATTTTATCAGTGGTTTCCTCAAGCAGGAAAACATTGTGTTTCAGTAGTCATTTACTAATAGGAGAAATTTGAAGATGGCAAGAAAATTGGAACAGGCTGCTCAGGGCAGTTGGTGGAGTCCCAATCCCTGCAGGGATTTAAAAGCCATATGGATGTGGCACTTGGAGACGTGGGTCAGTGGTGGCCTTGGCAGTGCTGGGGAATGGTTGGACTCCATGGTTTTTAGAGATCTTTTCCAACCTAAATGATTCTATGACTCAATGCTGACACAGGCCATGCATTTTGTACCTTTAAAAGAGTTTGAGGTGTAATATTTTGCTTTTATGCCCACCCTGCAGTTGATACAATGAACTGGAAACCATCAAGCTGTGCTGGGACACAGCACCAACACAGGCGCCTCTTGCTTGAGTTATGTTAAAAACTCCCTGAAAACTGAAATCTGGCAGCAGTAGTCCCTGCAGGTATGAATTGGTGATGCCCAGAGAAGCCAAAGGTACCTGAGCTGATAGGGTACCTTTGTACCTCTCACAGGTACAGAGGAGTTGCAGCTATCCCAAATTGTTTAACTGGGCCTAATCTCAAATTTGCACAAGGCTGCGATTTCTTCTGTTGCACCAGCTCATGCTGAGTAGTCTTTCACTGAAAATATTTTCTTAAATGACACTGAAAGGCTCCAGTGACAAATCATTGTAGTTTCATATTTCCATTTATTTTATTCTGAGATTTGGTATTGATATAAAACCACCGTGAACCTGTTAATGATATTTCATGTGCAGTAATGTCAAACTATTCAATCAGTCGCCTCATTACCTTTCATATTAAGCATATTTAGTTTATTCAGTTGTAACAAAGCATTTCAAGCACTAAAGGTCTTCTTCCTCCAAAGTACTCACTCATTTCAATTTCATTTCATTTCATATCCCTTGTCTAAATGTGCCTTTTGTCTTGATTTTAGATGAAAGCCAAAGGAACAAATACTTTATTACCTAGCTGAGAAAACCTGGAGGTTTGCTCCTCAAAACAGGCAACTGAAAATATTTGGACTGTTTCATTGTGAAGCTAAAAGAAGGCTGCACTTTTCAAGCATTTCCTATAGAAATTGCACAAAGGCTTGGAAGGTCTGGAGACATTTGTAAAATTGGCGGAAATGCCAGTTAGATGTGTGGATCACCCTAGTGGCAAGGCAAGATGTAGTTTCCAGTTGGGAAATGACACTGCACTTGATCTTAGTGAAGGGACTAAGAAACACAGAATTAATTTTATATATCCATGTGCACGTGCCTAGCAAGCTGCTGTATGGAACCTACTGGGTGTTATGGAACTTACTGGGGGTTGTTTTGGCACAAAAAGGGAACAAAACCACTTCTTTTTGAAAGTGTGTTTTTGAAGCAGCTCTATAGGTTTGGGTATAAAGTAAGGAAGCAGCAACATTTGCATTTTTGAACTTTAGTTATGAATATTATAATAAACTACGTGTAACTATACAGAGTTACAAGGACTGGTAAATGCAAAATCCACTAACACACCTGTTACACACTAGAAATGGGAACAAAAGTGAGGCACACTAAGCAGTAAGAAAGTTCTGAACAAAGAAGTTTGATTAATCCCCAGACAAGTGTCTGACTTCCTATGGTTCCTCTAAATTTAGGTGCATTGGGCCGTGCCTCCTGCCTCAGGGAAGCAGGGCCAGAATTGGCACTGCACACATTTATTGCTGCTTCTGCTTAATATCAACATCCCAGACAGCCATCACTCAACCCAAAATGAAGTTCCAAAAGATTTTGGGACAACTGAAAAAGCCAGGGTTTTATGGCTCTGTCCCTCACCTACTGCATTATCTATAAACTATGCCTTGTTGGAAATGAACTAAGTCAGCATGGCAGAGGACCAGTGTGTTATATATCAATATATAATGCAAGAATGTGTCATTCAATATGCTGCAAAACTTGCTACTAAGAATTAATCATTCTCCTTCTTGAGCAGTCTCTTCAATGCATCCATAAAGTTGCCATTTCTGAACATGTTCCCAGTCAGGAAAGCCATCTGCTCTAGTAGGGTGTAGGTCAGAAGAAAACTAATTTTGGGATTTTACTACGGAGTCTTGCTTGCCTTAGAAACAACTTTTCCCCCTTAACAACCAGGAGACTCGGAGCAGTGGTCCACTTTGCCTGGAAATCAGATGGCAGCAGTAGGAGATGCTCCTCAAGGGAGGGTGTGGAGGTTGGGACAGCATCTGCAGCCCAGGGCTCTCCTATTTCCCAGTTTGATACCCACTGGCTTAGGGACATCACGAGGTACAGCACTGGTGACTTTTATTAGTGTTATTTATGAGGTTGTTGTCCACCAGTTTGCCCATCGCCCTCCTGATCCTGCTGGTGTTCTCCTCCTTCATGGCCTGTCCTGTAGGGAGGAAGGCCAGAAGGTCCCTGCCAACTGCAGGTCACCTTGTATGCCATTTAAACAGATTTATTAATTTAAAAATGTGCAGATGTACATCTCCATCCTCAGGAGTTTCTGTGTCCTGATTAAGGGATTTAGTGACACAGGTCGGTGAAAAAAAGAGCAGGAAAAATGTGCCCTGCACGCTCTCAGGAAGAGGCATGATGTTTGAAGCTGAAATATGGGAATGGACATGCATCTGGGCCATCTGCCCATCAACATTCCCAGGAAACAGGAAGATACACATGGAAGAGAGAATGTCCTGTGGCAATCATTAAACAGCCAAATGTCTCCTTAGGTTCCATGGGAGAGATGAAAATAAAAATCAATACATGATGAGACTGTTTAGAAAATTTGACTTAAAGGTACTTGTGCTCCTTGACTGGGTACATTTAAAAACCCCACTAATCTTAGGATATCTCTTCCTCAGGTGTCTCAGCTGATCCCATCTCAGACAATAACCTCATACGAATAAAGGACTTGACAAAGGCCCCTCTGCCCATCCAGTTTTACCAACCAATAATTCTCACAACTTTCCCCTCAATGTTTGGATTCTTTGAGGAGTTCAGCCTGTAACAAATGTGTCGTAGGTGCTCTAACAAGAAAAGAACAGATGCAAGTTTAGTGAATATTGAGTTTTAAACTTGTCTCGCCGTGATTTGTGGCCGTGTCACCGCAAATATTTTTCAATGTCATTGCCTAAGCCCCGGCTGTCACCAGCAGGGTCAGCTGGGGAATAGAAGGCCTAACACTCTGATCTCGGTATTAATGGCAGCTGTTGAGAGTGGCAAAGGTGATAAAGTATTGTTTAGTTATTGGTGCCATACTTTTGCTGCAGGACATTATTATGAAACGTTGTGCTTTTTGTCAGATTTCAATCACCTGCCCAATAACATATTTAGAAACTTACCAAAAAAAAAAAAAAAGTCTTGGAGAGGGATTTTTTTGTCTTTTTTTATTGGGTTTCTTTGATTTTAAGCTGTGACTGGAACTAAGCAAACTTAACATCCTAAAGAAAAATAGATTTAAGACTGTCTCTGATGTCCAGTTTATTCCTTTCAGTTTAGCTGTAGTTATTTTTATGCAAATGTTTTAGGTTTGATACTTAACTCAAATGGGAAAAAAATTGAATCCCTGTTATCTGGGATGGATTGGCAGCTACTAAAGGGAATATAGTTCAGCTCCTATTCCAGACCCCTGGATATCTGGTAGGCTATCCTTCCTCCTGCTGTGCATGTATATTTTATACTAATGTTAATGGGAGTTATGTGTGGATATTCAGGAGAGAGAGCACACCCCATTTGGTAGGTAAATTTATGTGTCGCTCTTTTTCATTATTCCCTAGACCAGTACAAGGAGAAATAGAGATATAAGATTTATAAAGCTTCTACAATATCCTGTTTTGCCAAATTGTATTCTAGCAAGGGCACGACAGGATTACTCACCTCACCCTTGACACCAGGGGAACACAAATTAATGGCTCACTGTCACTGTCATTAAGAGTAGCCGTGCATGTTTTTAAGTTATAATTTAAATTACCAAGCTTTTATTGATGGCCAAGATTGCTCGATTTTAAACCTTTTGATGAATACATCCACTGTTACTTTAAATGAGGTACAGTCCCTCTTTATAAAAAAAAAAAAAAGGATATAAAATTAGATTATGAGAGTTTATATAGCTTTTAAATATCAAGCTGTCAGGGCTTGTGCAGGTAGAAATATTATAATCGAAGAATGGTGAAGAAAGAGTTTATATTAGAGAGAGGATTTTCCAGTAAATTCATACCAAGTAGAATATAATGGAGACAGGCTTTTTGCCAGTGCTTTGGCTCTGCTGACCTCCATTTGCAGCAGAGATTAGCCTGATAAAGCCGACACAACCTCAATAAAACACTAACAATGGGAAGAAGTAAATAGAAATCATATTAAGCAGCAGCAATATTGCATGAATTGAAACAAAAATTTAGGTATAATAGCCTTGGTGGGTTTTAATATTGTTCCCAATCGCATCACAATATGAATCATATCATGGTGATTCTAAATAACATTTATCATCTTGAAATCTTCTCTCCTGGAAGACGACTCACATTATTTGAGAGGGGTTTTTTTGAAGAGTTCATACATAATTAAATGGGCTGCAAGCAAAGGGTACAAAATGCCTTGAGAAGCAGCAACTTTTTGTTATATGTTCAATTAAACGCAACAATTACATATTTATTGTTATTTTGCTACCTTGCAGAAGTTAAATGAATAGAATAATAGAAAGGTATTGCAGGACAGGACTCAAATAAATCCAGATGGGAAATTTTATTCAGTTTTCAGTTACTGTGGCATTGCTAAATTCCGAGCACAATCTGTAGACCATGACAAAACGAAGAGAAAATTGGTCAAAAATGCATTTATAGGGGATTAGAGGCTAAATATAACAGAAAGATGGTTCAATTCATTTTGTCAGAAAATTATCTGTCCAAGGGACTATATCTACATTTACAAGCAAAAAAGTTCAATCCATCACGTGGATGGACTTCACCCTTCAGATTGCAGTGTTCCACCTCTCAGTGCATCAGGACAGGCTTGAAATGGCCATGGAGGGCTCCAAACTCAAAGGGAAGAGGGTGGAGGTGATGTCAAACCCACAGATTTCCCCGATCCAGGCTCCAAAATGCTGATGGCAGTGACATGTTCAGCACGCACAGCTCTGGGTCCTCTCGATGGCAGGGGCATCAGGAGGATTTGGCAGATGGGCTCTGGTTTGAATACTTTGGACATCAATAGTGACCTGGGGATAGCTGACACGAATTGAAAAATGAGAAATGCGGGATATTTATCCATTTAATATCGTGAAGTCCGATATTGGTCCTACCCAACCAAGATCAAATAGACAGTGCAGTCTGTCACCCGCAATCCATTTATCACCTTTCACAGACCGGGTCTGGCTGGCTAAACATCCAAGGTAACTCATTAAAGGGTTAATTCAGAGCTCCTAAACAGGAGCCTACCTTTAGACTTTGTTTCTCTATGTTTGTTCCAGAACATGGCAAAAAGGATGATAAAAGTCATATATAGGCAAAACAGAGCAGCATTTCTGTATTGCATGATGGTGATTTTAAAACACAAATTTTAGGTGTCCTTGACTAATTGAAGAGTGGCCAGGTGGCATTCAGCAAGAAAAAATATATTATAAAATACAAGTGCAGCACATATTTTTTGGTAGGGCATACACATCATGATACTGTATTTTAAGAAATTTGAAGACAGATTCGTATTTTTGGAGCAGAGGTTAATAAAGTGCAACAACTCAATGAAGTGAACAATTAGATGGAATGAATAAATCTAATTAAGATTTAGTAATCAGCAATGAGAATAAGTTAAATTTCACTCAGGTGGCTAATTAACAAAGAGTGAATTTGCTATTTTATATATTTAATTTAGGTCTCTATAAAATGTATTTTATATATCTAAAAATGAGTATCGTATTTTTTATTCATGACTGCTCACAGACTTATTATTTAAGCTGGTTCTCTCTGGCATCATGGCAAAAATGAAATGTGAATACAGAAAAGGAAGGGCAGAAGGAAATAACCAAGTATGGCAGGAAGAGATGAAATAGCCCATTAAAGAAAATGCAGAAGGAAGAGCAAATAAAAGAGGAGAATGACCAGTGACCAGGATGGCAAAATCCAGCCATGGACAAGATGCAGAAGTCTTTCAGGAGATCAAGGAGGAGCAAGATCAAAGAGTGGTGAGAAAATGAAGTCTTTGTCATCAGAGTGTTCAGAGAAAAGGGAAGCACATTTCTGTGAGCAATATTGTGAGTGAGTTTTCCTTTGGCCCACACAACACATAAAAAAGCAGCAGTTGCCTCTGTGAGTACACAAGATATTTTTTCTGGGACTATCAGATGTTCAGTGGCCAGAATTAATCTGCTCTTTGAAGGGACATCACTGCCAATAGGGTTCTGTCTGGGAAACAAATCCAATTGTCAAATTGTGTTCTAGCAAGAGCATAGAAAGAGCTCATTCACGATCCTGTTCACTCCAAGCAGCCTTGAATGGTAACTGGTCAAACCAGATAAAATCCTTCTGGTTTGGAAGCAGAAAAAGAACACTTGGATGATCAAGGAAATAACCTGTGCTTGAGTTTGGGTTCAATACCCTCAAGCTGCTGAATTAGCACTGGGAAGATACCACGATCCCATCAGGAAATTTTGAATGTCCCAAGAGCGAGAAACCAGGATCTTTACGTTTTGAAAATGGATTTGCTGGACTTGTGAGGGCCAAGCTGCAAATGTGGGGAGTGGGAGCTCACAGTGGGTGTGGGCTCCCGTGCAGAGGTGCCCACTTGCGTTCAGACACACTCTGATTTAATGCTGTGCCCTTGTTAACGAAAACCACCCTACTTTCTGCCCTTGTCAAAGGGAAAAAAGGGAGAAAAACCAGCACTTAGGAACTATTTATTTCTCCTATAAGAACAATGAAAAAGCTGTCTGTATTTGCCAAAATTAAATAATTCTTATTTTCATCACATTCTCTTGATATTGATATCTTTGGGCTCTTAAGAAAAAAAATATAAGGCTCTTTTGACCCTGTGCCTTTAAATCTTTGTTATTTGTACTCAAAATACCAGGGCACACTATTTTTAAGGTCTGAGATATTGTAACAGCAAAATTTAAATATGCTGCAAACTTTTAACATTTTCTATCTAATTTGGACACCTAAGTTGACCATTTCTGGTGCATGCATCAGTTCATTAATACAGGAAAATATGCCATCAAACAGACGATCAAATTTCATGTAAAATAAGCTCCAGCATTAAAACTGTTCCTGGTATTTTATGTGTAACTCTGTGGGTAGATATATTTCTTGCTACTAGAGCAAAACTGATTTGTGTGATGGTTCCCCATCACGAAATCACTTGGAAGGTTGTGAGATAAAATGTCGCTTAGGATAATGTAATTGGCCTTAAGGTACAGGAGTTGAATTATTTTCAGTGATTTATAATCTGGAAATTAAAGACTCACTCATTTTCTAATTTAATTCCATCTTCAATGGAAAAATGTTCACTCTGAACTAAATTGGCGAGTAATGTTGCTAATTCAAATGCAGATGCAATTTCGATTCTGGTAGCAGTTTGCTGTGATTGACGAGTCCCCAATGGATCATAATGATTCTTATCTCCCAATCTCACAAATTCTCTAGCAGTTGTGATAATAACTTCAGCTAAGGAGAAAAGGCAAAAAATAAATTCTCTGCTGCACTGTCAATTCAGGCTTTGCTTTTTTTCTGACATGGAATGGGGTTTATTTCAAATCTATTGCATGTTGGAGACAAATATGAATCCTCATTGCCAAATTCTGTGTCATCATAAAACTGCAGTTTAATTGTTTACTGATACCCTCCTCACTTCCTTTTAAGTCTCTCTAAAAAATATTTCAGGTTTCTGGTTGTTAATTAGCTAAAGTTACATTAAGGGTAGTTTGTTGGTCGGTGTAAAACATTGGGGGCATATCCAGCAATTGGGTACCACGAGCAATATTTTGCATTTTTGAATTTTTCTCCTATTTAAAAGTATCCTAATATATCTTTTATTTTCTCAGTTGTTACACTAAATCTTGGTGCAAGTTATGGTGATGCCATGACTGCAAACATGGAGTTTCCTTTGCCAGGGACAGGCTAGCATTGGACTGGTCACAGTTTTATTTATATTTTCACAATGAACTCATATGGATGGGAAAGTGAGTCAGATGAAAAAAGAGCGAGGCCTCGCAAAGTAAATTCTAGAAAGACTATGGAAAAAGTAACTTGTAATGGAATAATATAGCTAATTTCAGGGCATGATGGGGAATACAAGGAAGGCTCCTTCTTCTCATGCATATCTTAACATTTCTGAGGATTTATTATTTCAAAGTCTTAATGATTTAATGACCTTAATAGTCTAACTCCTTTAAAAGCGAGTGCTTGCACCTCCTTATCTCAGAAGAAAAATTTCTTTTGCTGGGGAAAATCCTGCTCTCCTCCAGCTCACCCACTTCAGCTGGGCTTGCTCTGCCGAGAGAAGCTGGCAGAGGGACGGGGTGAACAGAGGATAATTAAGAATGAGGCAATTAGACACTCACCAGACCTGACACACTCTCACCATGGATAATGTGAAGTTGAGAGAAAATTCCTCCCTGGGAAAGTGTCTGAAACCCAAAGGTTTATCTGTTACAGGCTTTGCTCCTTTGTCCTTGATGACAGATTATCCTGGAACCTACGGACGTGGGAAGTAAAGGAAGGGAAAGTGGGAGGTGTTGTGGGAAGTTCCAACAGGAGAGATGTGCCCCCATCGGGGACCGCTGTCAGCAGCACCTGCCTGACCTGGGGAGAGCCTCCAGTCCAGCCCAGGAGCAATCCCATTGCTTCTCCTGTGGGATCAGACACATCCCACACCCCTCAGCACTGGAAAGACCTTGGAGAAACAGCCTAACAAAGGGAAGACTTGCCCAGCTACCCATGCCCTGCCAATATGACCTACTTATCTTTTATTTGCAGGAATATATTTTTATTAAATATTTGCAATAATATATTTCGTTATTAAATTGCTTGTTTTTCTCATGCAATGAAAGTCAAAAAACAACAGCGAGCAAAATATAGTTTAAACACACTTTTTCTGCTGAAGGACTAGGAGACACTGAGGATGTTTGACTTCAACAAAATAATTCACTTCACTGAAAAGAACACGAATCTTCATCTGTTGCTCACAAAACTTGGTAGAGGTAAAAAAGTCCATGTTTATCTGGTTTTTGTCTGCAGTGGTCAGGCTGAGAGCTAAAGTGATGGAACTCCACCAGCTTTGCACCCCCTGGGCCAGGTTGTTTGTGTCATTAAAGTATTGACGGTGGCGAGGATCAGTGGAAGTAGAATATTGCTGAAAGATCAAAGAGTGCCCCTTTGAACACACTTTATTGCCTTTCTCATCTTATCAGCACTTGCCATTATTAACCCGAGGATTTCTGTCTGAGTGGGCTGTAGAGGCACACGGGGGATATCAGGGGGAAGCAGTGGGAGGACAGGTAAGGTGTGGAGGAGATAAGATGATGTGTTCCTCCCTTCCACACATTACAGGTGCTCATATAAATATCCTGATAAAAGTCACAGAGCAGAAAGTCCTCCTGGAGAAAAACAGCACGAGGTGGGATCCGCACGACCAACGGCACCGGCTGTGACCCGAGAGTATGAAAGAACCAGCACAGTCTGATGTTATCTGTCCACTTGCCTCTGCCTTGCACTGTGAGCAGGGACTATGCCATGGAAAATAGGTCTGGAACACTGCAAAGACATTTCAGTGCGTAATGGAAAAATACTGCCTCCTCAGTTCGAGGGAAAAAAAGGAAGAAGTACCAGTCAGTGGGTTTAAACACCCAGTGCAGCTGGTTTGGGTGGAATTGTGTGCCAGATGTCTTTTTTTCATTCAAGGGTTGTAAGTTTTCCAGAATAAGATAAATATGTATGTTCTGCCTGCATTTTATGGAAATCTTCCTGCTTTATTTTTTTTTTTTCAAGAAAAAATATAACTCCTTAAGTGGAGCTTGGAATTATTCCCCTTGATCCATGAACTTGGCAGTACAGGCAGAACTGTTGTTCTTGCCCATGACAAGGATTTTCTTCATTGCACTCTCAAAACATTTCTGAAACTTTTTTTTTTTTAATCAGCTGCTTAATGAATGGAAACATCCAGCAAAGGCAGTTTTTATTGTCACATGGAGAATGCTGTAAAAGTAGGGCTCTCTCAGTGGGAGCAAATACAGATAAAACAGCAAAAACCACACAGGAGATCAGACTCAGTCTCTTCACTGGCTCTCCCTTATTGATAATACAGATTTTTATCTGCTGGATGGGACCAAGGTGGGCCCATTCCCTGTGACAGGAGATACCAGGACATGGATGGACCTGTTACAGATGGGATAACTTTTCTTTCTCTACCTCCTTCATTGCCACTTCACCACCGAAAACGGCACTTGTTCCTGAGCAGCCCCTTCCAGGATTGTCCTCTGGTGCTGGAAGGACACCTAAACTGGGGTGCCAGTATCCAGGATCCAGGGGTGCCCAGCCAAAGCCACCTGTGAGTGCCTGAACTCCCAACTCTGAGGTCTGCACACAAGTGAGAGCTCTGAGATACCTGCACCAGCATTGAGGTCAAACAAGATGTGAATCTGATTTAAGGTGGGTTCATACGAAGCAAAGAATCCCAGAGATTGATATTTGGGACTGGTCACCATCACAGCCCCACTGAAACAGGGCACAGAGAACATCACGGTCACGCGGGAGAAGGGATTTTTTGGTAAAACTCGTGGATGCTGCAGTGGGAACTTACCCTGAGCATTGGCTCTCAGTAACTCCAACAGCTGAGAGCCTTTAAAATATACTGCTGTGCTCATAATGTCTTGCCAGTGTTTCACATTAACCTTTAGACTATTTGAATTTAACTCTGTAAGTAAGCTGGATAGCTCTCTAAAATGGTAGATAATATAACAAAAAAGGTGCAGACGTGGATGAAGATATGTGAGCAAAGCAGTTATTAAAATTAGGATGATTGATGCTATAATATTCTGAGGTATCCTACATGTGGAGATCTCAGGGGCTGTTCTCTTTAATATGCATATGCAGCTGCTAATTGGGGGGCAATTAGTAGGTAAACTAACCCAAACTACACAAATAAACACGGGGCAACAGGAAAGAAAAGGCTGCTGTTGATACTCCACAGTGTACTGGAAGATGCCATGGGCTCCAAGTCCAAATTTGTTAATAAAATCAAGGAAGTTAAGCTTCCTTGTCCTAGACTCACATGCAAAACTGGAATATAAAAATGTTTAGCAATGAACTCGTTTGTGGCAGCGTGTCAGAGACCACAGGCATTCCGAAGGGATCAAAAAGCTCCACTAAAAATAGCTGCCAAGGAACCTACTCAGGTTTCACACTTCTGGGTTAATTTGTACCCTCTGCATGAGTTTGTGGTTCTCGATGTCCTCTGAAAAGTTAAAGCCTTCCTGCTCAGTAAGGAGTTAGCTGGGATATGATTGCATCACATCATATCCCACTTTACCTGCACATCTTTAAAGCAGTTTGGCCATGGCAAAGGAAGCAGAACTGGAAGCTATTGGGGGCACATCCTCTTGGTTCATGAGCACAGCTCCCACCAACACTAAAAGGAGTTATGCACTTTCACGGAGAGAAGAATACATCACAGGGAGCTGAAATTTCCCTCATGCCGAATATGTCCTTGCCTTCCTCCTAATTCCCTGATGCAAATCCCTGCCAGCCCAGGAACACACGCCCACGGACCAGGGATGACGTGTGGGAACAGCAACCGGCAGAAGTTACGGTGATGAAAAGCAGAAATCACAATTATTTCGAGGTGGACCTTATCTGTGAGGAAGCTGGAGGTCAGCTCCTTCTTTACACAAGAGGAGGTGAAGAGAGAAATTGCCACCTGACAGAAAAGACAAAATAGAGGGAATGAGGCATAAAAGTTTTCCAGTTTACTTATTAGCACTGTATGTAATTGGATGGAAGGAGCAGGTTTCAAAAATTTGTCTTACCGTAATGACTATAATTTTTTAGAGATCGAAAATGAATCTGACTAGAAAATACCATTAAACTACCAACTTGCTTAAAATTTAAAGGGTAATTCACATATAATGCTTTTATTTAATAGCCCAATTTACAAAACGTCTAAAATTAATGCAGATCTTTTCAGGACAAAATCAGCTGTAACTGCACCAACTAATTTTTGCTCATTTGAACTGAATTATTAATAAGAGAGAAATATACCATATGTTCCCAAAAGAGCTGGATACATTTATTTCAAATAAAATTGCCGTGTTTGGTGGAATATAAGAGGTTTAAATGCTTTCAGAGAAATGGGTTACTTATATACTGATTTAATAGAGTATAAATCAGGCTGCATAATTAGGGACACAGCTGTTTCCTAACCTAAAGCTGCCAGCTTTTGTTGGTTAAGTTCCTTTATCACCTGCATGGCTTTAATCAGCAATAATTTGTTCTTCTTGTGGAGCAATACAAGTTAATCAATAATTTTGCTGTTTGTACTATACTGGCAAAGGGCTTTTATGGCAGGTTTAGCTTAAACTGGGCATACGTTCTCCTGACTTAGTCACTTGGTTTGTTTAATTTTATTGTGATCCTGATAATAATCAAAAGTGAAAGTATTTTTGGCGGCTCAGCCTCTGCCTGCACGTGGCACAGAGATTGGTTTAACTTTTTAATGCACCTTCTTAAATTTGTGCTACATTTGGGCATAAACCCCAAAATCCTGACTCTGGAAGCAAAAACTCCACGAAAGCTTCTCCCCTTGGAGCACGCTTGGAGATTTCCATTCTGCTCCCAGAAACAAACAAAAAGAAGGGATAATGAGCATTTCTCTTCCATTCAGTTTAGATTTTAAGAAGTTCCTTGACCAGATATCCAAACAAGAAGACTCTGTGCATATTTAATCTACAAATGGAATTTACTCTTAACCAACAACTCTGATGACAACACTGTGTTGTAGGGCCCTGGCTTGGCTATCAGAAGGTCAACAAGGGACAAAAAATCATAATAAATTCCCAAAAGAGAGCGATGCAGCTCACATGGGCATGAAAGAAGCAAAGTTTCATTCGTAAAGGTTTTGCTTTTCCTACAGAGCTGTTCACACCTCACGTTTTTCCTCTTCTTAAGAAAGTTATAAAACCTAACTCAAATCCCAGCAAGTTCCTCTTGGCTTTTGTATCCTGGGATCAGGGTGGAGACTACAGAAGGTGTGCTTTGAGATTTATATTATACATAAAATATATTTATAATATATTCATACAAATCCTAACCTCTAACAATATGTAGACACATACATATATATATTCTTAGCTGCTTAAACATTGGAGTGTGTTAATTTTAAAAGTCTTGATGGGCAAATGGTAGAATGTGATATAGCTAAATTAAATTTTTAAATTGTAATTGGCCACATGAATGCCACAGGCTACTTCCAGCTACTTGTTGAATATTATAAAAAAGCAGTATATGATACAAGTTTACATAAATTATATCTGAATATTGTTATTTACATCCCTGTTATTTCTACCTAATGCAAGCCTATAAATTCACCTCTGCAGAAGGGGATTAATTTTCCAAATTCTGCCATAGCACCATGGAGGCTCCAGTACCACTACTTTCAAGAAAGAGCATATTCCTTAATTGCAAAATGGAACTGTATTTTTATTTAGGGGTGGGGGAAGGAGATGGAAAGGGCTGTGAGTAATTTCTGGTGCCAGGTTTATATTTTAAATACTCATATTTTAAGTGCATCTGCTCCTTCCAGCCTTTCTCCTCGCCTTCCACAGGGTTACACGCAGATAATCACATTCCTTCCTTTTAGAGCCAGAATATTCTTTTAAAACCCCAAAGAGACAATATGCAACTTAAAGTAGAAAATGAGCTTCCCTCACAAATTATGCATTAAAGAGACTTTGCATCTCACTCCATGCCTTGCTCAGAGGGAACTTCCACGTTCGCAGATTCCAGCTGTGCCAGGCATAAAAATTTTATGCCGTAACTTTTACAGACCGAGGAGGACTTTCTCCACACTTAGAGTGGTTTGAGGAACTGCCACTAAAGAGCAGGCTCTACCTAACACCTTCTGATTAGTTCTTTGTCCCTGATGACCAGCACAATGCCACCAAGGGGGACAATCTGTGGCTTCTGACCAACTAATTGAAAAATTTACCAATTCTTCTCCTTCCACTTGAGATAAAAGTTAAATACATGAATCCCAGCCACCGTAGAAGTGAAGAAAACAAGTTTTGCAAGTGCTTTTCTTTCCTCCTTTGACAGCTCACATCACTGCACTCTGAAGAGCTCCCTAACTTTTTCACATCCAGTGCCTGTGGTTTCCCACAAATACCTGCCTTCCCTGCTTTGATGTCAATACAGAAACCATAGGAATGTTCTTACCAAACTCATTTTCCATGTGCTCCATGACACAGGCATGACCACATGCATTGTACGGTCCCTGGACATCAGCAGATGCTCCAGAAGCATCACTCTGCAAGCAAACACACCTGAATTCCTCTAAAAACCCTTCCCTGGGGAAGAGTTGAGGTTTTGGTCAACACAGAGAGTCCTCAGCTCTCCCCATGGCTGAAACACACGAATTTTAGTTAATTTACCTGTTAAGCTCTTCCTTCTCCCTGTTCTTACAGCCTTATTTCAAAGTATTTATTTAGATTTTTGAGCAGGCTTTCATGGAATGGTTTGGGTTGGAAGAGACCTTAAAGAAGCCTTGTGTAACACTCACATTTTCCACTATTAAAAGTTAAAAAAATCCCCAAAGCTCCTTTGTAAGTTTGAGTGTCCAGAGATGCTCCCCTCTCCTGACTGGGGACTCCCCTCTGCCAGGACTCAGGGAAGAGGTGATCCCCATAACTTGCTGATTGTATCTATAATTAATTCTAATTTTTTCCCTCGCTCTTCCAAGCAGCGCCATTAACGGCAGCGGAAAAGCTATTTGGGAACATTTGGTTTACAATGTTTATCACATTGCTACACAATATATGTTATAGGTTAAAATCAATATGTGCAAGTGGAGAACCAGCAATTAAACAACTGCTGCTTTCTATGCACAGAGAATGTGCCTTTCCTCCTTTGTACCTCATATCAGCTGCAAATGTATGCGAGGCTGTGCAGGCATGACCCCTGATTCTTAATTTTGAAATGGTGGAAAAAATGGAGAAGGGCTTGTAAACAAGATATATTTGGCAATTCCTCCAGTGTACTTTGATCTATGTAATAAAGGTCAGCGCTCAGTGCTTCATTCCACATTCTCCCAAATATCTAATTGCCTAATTATTGCATTATTTCACAGCCAATTGGCTGAAAGGGGTTTGTATGGGAGTAGGGCAGAATAAGAGAGCTGTCAGTCTTTGGTTATGGTCCTATAGTTCTAATTCAAGAATTAAATATCTGTCTTTTCTAAAAGTCATTACATGATTTATTGGAAAATTGGTAGAAACAGCCCTGGGGGGGTTGTGCTCAAAATCTGGTTTAGAAGAGTGGCTGCTAGCTATGACTTTTGATTTTCTTGTCTCAAAATGAATAGCACTGCCTGTTTCTATGCAAATTAAATGTTTGAATGTATTCTTTAAAGATAGATTATAATTGTTAATTTAATTGTATTTCTTATGCAGTGGGGTGATTTGTGTTTTGATCTTTATTTCTAGAGGAAACCCCTTTTGCTGCTGATTCCCCAGAAGTGCAGGACTGCTTTATTCTGTTGTTTGATAGCTCTAAAATGTCCTGCAGAAATTGTAGGTCAAGAATTACAGCCATGGTAAATCATGCCTCATGAATGAGAAGTCATCTGTGATTTCTCTGGGGTTTTTTTGGTCTGTCTTTAAAATGAGTGTAATATTCAGAAGAAAATAAAGGCTTCTTTAACATATATTGGCATAAATAGGAACCATTCCAATATATGCATGTTTATGACATTCAAGCTCTCTTGACATCTAGAATTTAGGCTGCATCAAATAGAGAGGAGCCTCTATGAATAAGCCTCAAGAAAAAAATATTTTAGCAAGGGTTATTCCCAGTAATTATTTTTTAAAATGTGATTAAATTTCTTTTCTGGATATAAAAATGATCACTTCCCACCACGAACCCAGAGGTGCCTCCATCCTGTCTCCCCCTGCCTGCTAAGAAGCTACTTGTGAAGTTTTTTGCTTTATGCAACTTTCAGCTATTTCATGACTCAAATGTCACTTTTTTTGTAGACATTCCCCTCTTTTCCCGGGCTTTAGGGCTAAAATAGGAAGAGGTGGCTCATAACTCCTGTGGGAAGTGGAGCTGGGACACCGAGGGAAGCAGGACAAGGGATGGGTGGGGTTGGCTGGTTCTCTGGGGGCTCAGTAGCCCCCAACTCCTTTGGTGTGGGCCAGCAACTTTATCATCAGAATTTCTTCTCTATGCATCTCTGCTGACCCATCTACACCTCTGAAATAACTGATCCACTTCTGTAGTGCCAAGGAACAGTAAAAGTGATTCCCCTTTGCTGCCATTCACAGAAGGGCTGCAGGAGGTAGACAAGGACAGGCTCCTTTGTGGCTCCATTCACCTCCTTCCTTCCAGGAACTGCCTCCCATTTCATGCTTCCTAAAAATCAATAATTGCTCCTGCCTTTTCTCCCTCCTTTCTGCCAAAATGTCTGTCAGAAACAGTGACGATTATGGCTGGAGAAGAAGATTCACAAAAATGCAAGTTTACGAACAAGTAAAGGGTTAACTTTCCCACTTATGCATCTGATAATTTATAAGAGTTATTTGCATGTCTTGTCAGCCCCTGGACTCACGTAACAGCCCTAAAGCTGCAAAGGGCAAACAAGAGGCACAGGAGATGCAGCTGGATGGGTACAATAGATTGAACATCCCCAAAGAACTCCCATTAGAGTCCGTTGGGTCAATAATCCACAAACTGAGAAGGATTTACACGATGGACCATAACATCTGCTTTGGAGCCATTTTATCAACATCTAGCTTTAAAACTATGTTGATATGCAGGTCCTGCTGCCTGTGAAGGTGCCATTCTAGGCTACAACGTAATAAATAAATGGTATAAAATTACTAACAGGATCTTAACAAGATCATAATTGGTTATTTACTCCATTGCACAAAATATCTCTCTGAGATCCACTGTATTTCTTGCAATGAAACTGAAAACTTAGAACAAAGCAGTCTGTGGGCACCAAGAGCTATGAATGAGTTGCACCTTTATTGAGAAAAAAAGAGACAAAAATATATTTTTTACGTTATTTTGACATGTTTTGTTCAGTAGAGACCTAGGGAAATATTGTGACCTATTTTCAGGTGTAGGCAAACTGGACGGAATCTGTGACAGGAGGATGTACAGGAGATGCTACTGTACCCTCTCCTTCAATCTCTGTGCTTAGGGTACCCAGAAATTAATTTCAGCTTGGTTAAATTTAGAGCAGCCTCAAAATTCCTCTAATTTATGGCAGTGAGAACTTCCTGTGTATCAGTTTCATTCTTTTTTCTGACAGAGGACTGCACTTTTGCAAAGAGAAACTTGCATCAACAGAAGCAACTGGGGGAAAAATGAGGGGGAACTCCCAATTTTATTGACCTTTTCCTTTGTGCCAGGACACTGGTATTAAATGGATGTGGAAAACACCGGGATCCAACTGCTTTTCCCCTCAGAATTTCACAGAGTTTTAAAAAGCTCTGCAAACAAAACACATAACAAGAAGATGGTTGCAGCTACATGGTAAATCTGCAAAAGACTTAAACATTAAAAATTAATCTCAAGACTTTATTATTCCTTTGTAACTCGGCACTGCAACGATCTTTGTGTGGTGGAGGTCTCTGCAGTGCTCGTGTGTGCTCTCATGCCCAGGCAGAATGCCATGAATTAAGGATGGAGCGTAAACCTCGCCTTTGAATTTCCTGGCTTTTGTTGGTTTGTGTCATAAACTCGACATTATTCAAATCTCGGGTTTTGTATTTAATATTATTAAACGCCTCCTCATCAATGCCAAGTCTGTAATTGGTCACAGTGAATAGGTGATTAGACAGATAAAGTGCAATTGTGATTGCAAAAACTATCACCAGGTTTGCCGAGGACAATAATTATGTAGCTTATAATGTTTGAAAATATTGCCTAAATCTCTTTCCCACATGTTGTTTGTGATGGAAAACAATTAGACAAAGGATTCTTTTTCTAAGCTGCCTCTGATTCAGATTTGCCTGATGAATGGTCTTTATACTGAACCCAAAGCATTTGTTCCGAGTAAATTATATGTCATTGCAAATGCAAAAGGTCTGCTTCACAATGTTTATTGGGATAAATTAAATCTTCTAAGGATGGTAAACAGAAGGCCTCAATAATTATTCACTTCTGTATAGTTTAAACTGAAAAGGATGTTGCAGTTAGAAGGATGGAGATGAGGCAAACAACACTCCCTGCTTTGTGTTAACAACATAAGAGGTACAATAGGGAAATTTAATTTGATACTGATCTACATGAGGCATAACACAGCAACACAGCTTCAAATGCTACTTTTCTAATGGCAGCCTTTGAATTGCAAATTTCCACCAAAACCACCTGATTCATTACTTGAACGCGTTCCCAGTCCAGTCAAGGAGCTTCTTTCCCTGCTTCCACAGGGGCAGGAGCAGACTCTCCTTCCTCATCATCCCGGGAGGTGGATATAAAACCCGAGGGATGCTTTTCTTGTGGAGCCTGCGAGGTGACAGGCACACGGGCAGCCAATCTAGGGCTCAACAAAAGAGCTGCTGATGGCTTTGCTGCAGCAGCCAAATTTCTCCCTGCAAGGAAAGGTCAAATCCCAGAATAGTCCGCAGCCCTTTCGGAAGCGCTCGCCTGGTGCTGGGAAAGGACACAGCTCAGAGCTGGCAGAGATCTGAAAACCTTTTGTGGCTTCTGTGGGCCATCCAAAAGCCCGCTAAAAGAAGTGGCAATCTCTCCTTTAATGCTCTCAGGCTCCCAATGGAAAAGTGCTGTGAGGATGGCAGAGCCCTCGGGACCAGAGGAGCCTTTGGCAGGTGGCTCCGCACGCCACGGGCCCCAAAGCACAGGGAAAATCTCCAGGGCTTTCTCACTCCCTGTGAGAGAGAAGGCTGGGATTCAGCCACTTCACCCGTGGAAAGACACAATGGGCTGTCTTGGAAGCTGTGTTCTCCTTGAGCCTAAAGGGAATATAGGGGAACTTTAAAGGGTGCCAGTTAATTAGCTGATGATCCAGCTTAACATAAAATTGGATCTTAAACAATTTCTGTACGTGTTGTCAGGTCTTTTTAGTCCCTCCATTAGCTCGATCTTCCAACCATTATGTGCCTAAATTGCCAGCTCACTGGAATCTTGTTCACAGGTGATTAAAAACCGTCCTATGGACTATTAAAATGCCCCACGGAAAATTATTAGCTGATACTCAATCACTTAGTTGTCTCTATTTTTAGAATATTTGTTTCTTTTAACCCTAGTTCTGCATTTCAGGTGTTTGGACTGCTTGCAACATCCCTTGGAAGGTTTTCACCACCTACTCACTGTTCATTAGCATTCACAGTCACAGGAACACCTTTAACTCACATTCATGCACACACTCCCAGGCAAAAGCTCAATTAATGGCACTTCATACCTGATCTTGAAGACATTGGTATTTAAACATACATAAATGTTGAAAAATAAATAAATGTTTGCATGTTACTCGAAGGTGGCATCCGATTTCCTCTTTGCTTCAAGGACAGACTCCCCATCCTCAACACATCCTGAATGTTCTGTCACCTGGAAGGATTGGCAGGAAGTCAGAAGGAGTTTGTAATATCCCTGCTGCTCAGCAGGGACAGGGCAAAGGGGATGTACAGCAGAGCAGGTTTGAGGAAGGTACAAAGATCTGTGGTCACAGAAAGCATCAGGACAGAGAAGGAGATTCTTTACTTAAGGGAATGGCAGTAAAATGCAGATAAGCACATATTGCACCTTCACCTCTGAGGATGGCACAGATAATATATACAAAATGTGGACACTCTTCTTTAGTGCTTCCAATAGTTCGTAAATAAAAAACCACCTTTGTGAACTCCAGGCTTTCCCCTGCTTAGCAGGTGGCCAAAGGAAGCAATTACAGTGTGTACTAAACAAGCAGAATTTTCTTCACAACACAAGTCACTAAAATCCTTTATATGAGAACAAGCTTTTATTAATGACCTCTTTGAATTTTACTGGTGAGCCCGGCAATAATACACGGGTATTGTCAGAAATGTAAATGTAAAGAGATAAGGAAATTTTCAGGCAAATCTATATTTAATTTCAGAGAAAAGCTGCTCATTTCTAATGGCCCTGTTTGCATGGATATCTGATGGTAAGGCTAGGGGAGGGTCACAGCAGATAAAACCTAACAGGATCATTGAATGAAAAACAAATATTTATTTTCTCTTTGTCTCTTTGGGACTCATTTGCATTAAAACTGCAGCTTTTCAGGAGGCCGTTAGTGAAAAAAGCCACCCTAATTTATGCATTTAATATTAGGAAGGCTCTTTGAGATTAAGGTTATATAAAAGCTGATTCCACTCCACACCCTCGTCTCTCCACAAAGAGCACGGAGCTGAGATGAACGGTTCGGGTGCTCCGTTGGTTGTACACCTCAGATTTGCATTTTATTGCACCTATGTATTTTTATAACTGTATTATAGATCCCATTGTCACACTTGGTTTCTTTCCTGAATTCCAGCTGCTATTCCACAAAGCTATTTGTCACTTATTTTAACCTTGAGCATGCAAAACTCCTCGCAGGCTTAAAATTAAGCAAGAGCTGACGTGAAGAGACATTTAATGCGTTCAGTCAGTGGTGCCTCACTACCTGAAGCTCCTTTGCATTATCTCCAGCACCTTCCCTGCGCTTTGGCTCTGGAAAACCCTTTTTGTTGTCATCCTTAATGTCATGAGATTCCTTTCAGAAAGTAAAAATATTGGGTGTGGGTACATTTTGCACTGAATGAATTTTGATTTGCTCAAGTTTGTTAAACATGTTGCCGTCACAGAGTCACAGAAGGGTTTGGAATGCGAAGGACCTTAAAGACCACCCAGTCCCACCCCCTGCCATGGGCAGGGACACCTTCCACTATCCCAAGTTGCTCCAAGCCCCGTCCAACCTGGCCTTGGACACTTCCAGGGATGGGGCAGCCACAGCTTCTCTGGGCAACCTGTGCCAGGGCCTCCCCACCCTTACAGGGAAGAATTCCTTCCTCAAATTCATTCTAAACCTACTTTCTTTTAGTTTAAAGTCATGCTTTAAGCTTTTGTAAGGACAGTTTGGGCAATAACTCCCCCCAGCACATTTTGCACCAGGGATGCTCCCAGCAGAGCCTGTCACGATTGTTGTGCCCATGTTTTTCTTACATGATAAAATGCAAATACCCAAGGGGTCGTTGGAAACCAGGATGATTATCCAGGATACTTTGCATGCCTTTTTATTTCTGTCATTGCTCTGTTTGACACACAGTGAAACTGTAAAATGTGATCGTTGTGCCACGGTTCTCTCCTTTTTTCTATTGTCTGCTTGGTGTGAACAAGCATGGTGCAAAAGCCAATTGTTTTTAAAGCCTGTTTAAAAATTATTTTAAAAGCTGCACAAGCATATGTTTCTTTTTAACAAATAGCTGATTTTCAAGTGAGTCAAGTTTAAAAACAGGGCTAAAATTCAAGAAATGCAGGAGGCGGGATCTCTTGGTGGAGTTTTCTACGGACTAGCATTTCACATCAAAATAATTACATCTCTGTGCTGATTAATGATTAACCTGGTCCTTCATTATTCCTTTCTGAATGCCAGCGTCAGTCCTGAGATAGACTCCCTCTGAAGTCAATGGGAGAAGTCAAAACCCAGAAGTTATCTTTGTCATTAACCTTGAGAAGCACCATCGATTACTGGCACTAAGTAAGATCTAATGGCTCCAGAGAAACAACTGCTGCAAAAACAATTTGCAAGGCATATTTGAAAACGAGTTAGATGAAGCTACAAAAATATGGCATTGATATGATTTGGTACAGCTCGCTCAGAATTGCTTTGTAACGCTGTTCAGCCTGATTTACCGGGATGATAAAGAAGGGGAAAGTCTCCATGTTGCCTTGTTTTCCAATCAAAATTAGCATCTGCCTGTGATGCAGAAATTAATAGAAGTAGAGAGGTGTGTGAGTGCAATGCTGATGCTCTAACAAGATCATTTTTATGCTGCACTATTCACTTAAACTCCTTTGTAACTCAGGTGTGTTTGAAAATGTGACCTTATGCTTATAATCTGACAGGGAAAAATAAACACACACATGTTTTCTGTGGGCTTGGGAGATATAAAAACTTACTTTGAAAGAGATTTTCATGCCACTTTTTGGTTTGAAAGGAATTTTAGCTGCCCATATCCTCATCAGTTCTTAAAACCATAGATGTCACTTCCCCAGTAGACAAAACACCACTAATTTGAGTCTTTCTGGATGAGTCTCTCTGTACTTTTTGGAAAGTACAAAAGTGGCTTTTGTGGGGAGTTCTGCACAGAGGACAGAGTTCTGCTTAGGACAGGGAATATGGTCCCAGACTGCCTTGGCTGATGTTTTTAATGGGGTGTGTCAGTTCAGTGCCTTGGGAGAGAAAATGCCCAGAGCAGATCAGATGAAAAATTAAACTCAAAGTTGAATCACGTGCTATTGAAATCCTGTGAAAAGATGATGAAACAAAGGATTTTGTGCTGAAATAAAATATGATGTAAAATTGTTCTACTCTGGTGCTTGGCCAGCAGAAAACTGCAGAAATTTAAGGCCTAACTTGACAGCTCTACTTCAGGTAAACCCTCAAATACACAAAGACTTTGCCTAAGCAAATGCTGTAGAGGTTCCCAGTCTGTGCTAAACTTGCATGAGACAGACTTGAGTCAAAGGCACCCAGCTCTGCCTATTTTATTAAGATGTGACCCTTCTCCTGCTGCAAGCTCATCTCTTACACCATGATTTGCAGCAATTAATTGGCCTCCTCTAAGCTGACTAGCAAATCCATATACTACTGTAATTACCTGAATGTAAAATATTTAGGAAATATCTATCATGCTCTTGGAAGTCTCAGGTCATTGAAAGAAAGCCAATGAAATTGCAAACAGGCTGAGGGGATTGGCTACCAGGTACCTTTCCTCCCCCCTCCCCATCCTCTTGGCTCTTAGCATTTGTCTCTAGGGCATGACCAAATAGTGGCCATGTGTCATAAAGACATTTATCATGTAATTACAGCTTTAAGATCAGTTTCTGTTGATGTGAGATGATTACTTTGTATTTCACGCCTTTCAGGTTCCCAGCTGGGATTCAGAGGTTTAAGGACATGGGGTATATATTTTTTAAATTTATGAGATAGCCATTAATTTAATTAATTGGACCATAAGAGTTCAGTCAGTGACCAAATAAGAATCCCGCGAAACAGAGAGAACCAGATGTTTTATGAAGTTTCGATATTTTTGTTGTGTATAACTTGGCAAAGCAAAGGCCTTTGTTCCCTCCTCCAGGAATGGAACAATTCTGCAGAGTGAGAAAAATGACACATCAAAGTCATTCCCTGTGAAACCTGATACTGGAATAAGAACACACTTCAAATGAGACTATTTTAAGCCTGGCTTAAATTGCATTGTTATAGGTTAACAATAGCCCAGTGCCATTTCTATATGGCTTGCATCAGTACTTGCATTCCAGAATCTGGGCTCAGACATTGTAACTGTGATTCCTCGAACTAACTTCGAGATTTTTTGTTGTGTGTGTTTATGGGATTTGGTGTTTCCAAATCCATATCTGATTTGAATTATTGTGAGAGGAACCCTGTCACCAAGGTGATCACGAAGCTACATTTCCACTGTTTTCAATGTTCACTACATTTCCATGAGTTTTCCTGGAAATGGATTTCCACTGAACTCCTATTTCGTCTGACACTGGGGTCAGCTTTTTGACCATCCTCACAGCTGCTTAAATTAGTCCACGTGGTTTTTAAATGTCTCATTTGAGATTTTAGTGAAATAGATTTTAGTTTTCTTTCCATTGTCTCCTAACATGAGATACAATGGGAAATCCAGGACAGCAGCTGGGCACAACTTGCAGCCAGACAAAATATTTTATGCTTGTCCACTTTTACCAGTTTATCACGATTTCCTCTTAAAAAATTCAGCCTGGCTCCTGTCCAGAGAGAACCCCAAATCTCAAAATTTAGCACAAACAACTAGAAATATAAATCTTACATGAAGGATGGAGCAAGATGGAATTGTGTGTCATGGCACAAAACTCAGCCTTGTGCAGGAGGGTGATGTGCTGTTCCCTGGCACCGGCACACGTGCCTGGGTGCATCAGACTGGCAGCAATCCAGTGGAATGGATCATGAATTAAGTCCAAAGGCTTCTTCCTGAGGTGCTGTTTGCTGGCAGAGCCCCTCAGCATCAATAATCTCCTGTGAATGCCACTGAGATGCTTTCCTGTTGTGCTCCCAGCCCCATGTGTCGTCACATCAGTGCCATCCACTTGAACACAACCACATCCAGTTGGGATGTACTGATCCAGCAAAGCATTTCCACACTTTTCTTTCTTTGGGGAACGCACTTGCCTAGTGGAAATTATTGTGGAAACATTAAAGAGGAGGGAACTATGAAAACTTAAATGAGCAGCTCCATTTGTCTCTTCTGGTGAAAGATCAAAATGCAAATCTGGCAGTGGCTGAGGATTGTCAGAGGATGAGCCAGCAGACAGGTGGGATTTACACCAAGAGGAAAACAATGGCAGAAGAGTGGTGACAGCAGAGAAATTATGTCTGGTTTTATGTGAGGGCACAGCCCTGGCCCTGGCTGTCCCAAGATCACTGTGCACGTTGCCAGCCAAGCTGTTCTCGTGCTTAATTTACAGCTCACGAGGTTCATGTGCTGTCTAATGAAACATCTCAATGGGAACTTGCCGGAGAAGGTGGAACAGTCACCAAATTATTCACATTTCTGCAAGGAATGGAGAGCTCCTTTGGCCCAGAGAACTGCCCTGATGATGACTTGGCAGCAAAGGGCTTTGTGAACTCTGAGTTTCTTTTCTTTAGTGTGACACCAGTCTTCATCTTTTGCTCAACTCAATGCCACATTTGCAGTAGAGCAGCAGCCACAGAGGTTTGAGAAGCTCCCCTGGAAGCTGCATCCCAACCTTGATGCTGAGTCTTGCTTGGTGTGTGCAGTCACTAAGGGAAAAGCAATAGGAATTGCCTTGTCTGTTAATCATGTTTACTTCTTTTTAAATAATAAAATCTAAAAAAACCCAAACTGTAAATGTCTGTTTAGTTTGACACAGGCCTAACAGAAAATAGAATTTTACTGTGCCAATAAATATTATTGTTTGCCCTTTCCTGTGGTGTATGCTTGCCTTTCAGGTAGATTTATCTCCACGGATCTTCATATTTTAAAATGGTAATAAAAGATCCTAAAGTGTCTGTGTCTTAGGAGTGTTTGTAACTAAGAACAATTTTCTTGCAAACCAATTTCCACGCTCTTTTAGAAGCTGGTACAGAAACATTCCATACAGTTAATATTTAATACCAATATAGCCATGAAAAATTCAGCTGCTAATAAATGGGATTTATTTATTTTCTACCATTTGAATCACCACCACTGTTGTCCTAAAACTGTCCGTGGATAGACTGTCTCGAGTGGAAACAAATACTCATTTGTTAGGGGCTGGTTTGTGTTTACAAAAGCTGTTTAGGCCCAGAGGTGAACCCCAAGCTTTTATAGGAACATGAACATCATGGGAACACCAGTGCCGAGCTCCTGCTTGTTCTGCAGGGCACAGAAATCAGGGCAGTAAGGGAAGACTCCTCAGCACAGTAGAGGCAATTATCACAACTATTGCTTGTGAGGACAAATTCCTGCCAGTAAACCCTTCAGTGGTGCAGCTTTTGGCCTCCACTGCTCCTTTCTTCCATCCTGGCACGGCACAAAATGGATTTGGGCACGTAACACTCGCTCCCTTTCTTCATCGTGTGCCTGGATCAGAGATGCATATTTGTATTCTGTACTTATTAAAACGGAAGGAAAACATTCCAGCTGGATACCCAGCTCTGGGTTGCCTGGGCTGTGGCCTTCTAAGGGCAATTACACTGTCCACTTAGAAAAGAGGGGTTCTGATTCCTCCACATTTTCCACAGCATCAAAATTCACACTTGCCCTTTGAAAGCTTGCATTTGCTTCCATGTGTGATACCCAGGCAGGTTCCATGCTGGCATTTCTTCCCTCTGGATTTTAAAAGAAAATCTCTGTGTAATGGTCATACCCTCATATTTTTCTTTCCTTTTTTTTTTCTTTTCTGTTTTTTTTTTTTTTTAATAAAAATAACAAGAAAGAGAGGCATCAAAAGCAATTTTTCATTTCCACATGCCTATGTGGTGAACCCAGATGTGAGGCTTTTTGTGGTGATGTGATTCATATCACTTCAGTATAGGGTGTTAGCTCTGCATTTAGTCCTGCCTGCACTGGAACCAAGGACACCGATTACTCCGGTGATTCCAGCTAAAAGCTGCAGGAGAGGCATTAGAATACAGGAAATGTATAGGGGAATGCAATTCCTAAGTGGATGAAAAATGTGTGAGTGGATGAACATTCAGTTCGGTAATTACAGCTCAGGTTTAGTCCTGAATTTCCTTCAGCCTTACTCCAGGAAGAGCCTAATGGCCAGGCCTGAGTTTTTAATGGCAACATTTGGGCAAAAAGTATGGCTATTAGGTGAGCAAATGTAGCACTTTATCCTGGAGGAGTGGAGATCACCTTCGGTGTCAAAAGCAAAGGAGAATCAATTCAGCTCTGTGAGCTGTGGAAGTTTTCCGTGGGAAATCCTGGAATGGGCTCGCTCCGTAGGGAGGGGAGGGCAGGTGGTGTCTGAGCCTGGCGTGTGCTCAGCACAAAACACGTGTTCAAAGACAGTCAAATCCATTCATTCCAGCCATCCTGGTGAAGCTATTCCACATTCACAACAGCAGGAAAAGAGAATCTCTTATTTAGGTAAAACCGAATAATTCTGGTCGAAAGAGGTGCAAAGCCAAACGAAACAGGAGTGCCATTTTCATCACCACGTGGAATGTGTTTCACAGTGAGCCAGTTCTTTAGATTAATAACAAGAATTGTAATACTTCAGGTAGATTTGTCAAATGTTGTGGCAGGGACAGAGTCACCAAATGGCTGAAGTAAGAACAACAACATCTTCATCCCAAGGCACTCCTGGGAAAGGCGGATGAGCTGCCTCTATGCTCCCCCATGGAGGGAAAATTTATATTCTAGTCTTTGAATCAACATCTTCCACCTTTCATAGACATGTTCTAACAAACCTGCACTGTCTTGGCTGACCAAAACTCTGGAGCTGTTCCTTTGTGCATGGCATTATTCAGACATGCACTGAGCCACCCGGCTGAGGTCGCTCATTTGTTGGGGAATGGGGTTCAAATTCCATGAGGCAGAGGGAGAAGCTTCATCTTGGCCTCGCAGATCTAAAATACTTGTCCAAAGGTGGATATTAAGCCCTGTATCTTCAGCGAAATAGTCTGGTTTTACTTTTTCCTTAAAAAAATCCCTATAATAGAGGCATATCAAAATCAACGTGGCTCAAGTAAACTTTTTCACTTTACATAAAACCAGAATATATCTTCTTTTAATCTTACTTTTAATTAGAAAAAATAATTCAGAGTAGAATGGAGAGAACAACGCCTGCTGTGGCTCTTCCCAGCTCCAGTTCTGCAAATCAGCCCAACCACATCTGCTTTCTGCACTGCCTTAATTGCTCCCAAAGCTTTTTATGGCCCGTTTGGACCCCAAATTGCAATTACTGCTGCAGGCTTGAGGCTAACACGAGGAACAAAGCACAGAGTAATGGAGAGCACCCTGATCCTGCCAGCTGATGTGCAGGATGAAACCTGAGCTTGTCTCCCTCCGGGCTCCAGCTGGGACAGAAGTGGGACAGGAGCAGGGGGAACCTCACCGTGACGTGGTTTTTGCACAGTGAGAGGCAGGAGCTCCAAGGTGTGAAGCAGGAGGAGCCACACTCACGAGATCTGCTGCACCATGGGAAGCCCTAAAAGGCTGGATCACCCAGATAAATCCCCCCAGATGTGCCTGTAGTTTTTACCTTTACTGCATTTTTGAGCAGGGAGCTGTGCTGCAGTGACACACAGCTCTACCACATCACAGTAGCAGGGATACTTATTTCTCTTGTTATTTACTGCAGCACCCTGTATTTCTGTGAGCAGGCATTTGATCCCTCCGACAATCCCAATCCAAATGTCCTTAAAGTGAACTGATGTACTGTACTTAATAGCCTGGTGACTTCTTGGATTAGACTGATCGAGCCAGTGATGAATAGGGTAAGTATAGTTAACAGCCATTCTTGAACAACTTTGAGTGTCATTAATTTTGTTATAGGACAGATTAATCTGAAATGTCAGGACTTGCTGTACTAGACCTAAAATTGTATTTTCAAACCAATTTTAACAGATTGTATTTCACTCTTGACACAAAATTCATTTACTCGCCTTAGATTGCGGCTTTTATTGTAATTGTATCAAATTAAATCAGGGCATTAGAACCACAGAAAACTAAGTTGAAGTTATAGGAGGACAGTTGCACTAAATTTCCTCCTATTTTCCTTTTAATGCATTTTTCTCCTTAAAACAAGCTCAAATACATGGACACTGCTACAGGTCAAGAAGAGATTATAACTGCCTTGTGTAGGTATGTAAATCATATGTAAATCACACCCAGACAGAGGACTGTACCTGTTCTGTGGATTGTCTTGTTTACAGAACAGAATACTTGCTTTTCTTTAACAAATTTGATGTTTGTTTTGATTAAAATCACAAATTAGATACTAAAGCCAGTTTATTTAAGTTTATTTCAAACATACAAATGAAGAGCTACGACAAAAATAAACAGAAATGAATTCAGACCCCAAGAAGGCAGCGAACAGCATCATCAGCTCGCCTGAATCCTTTGAAATGGAGTTTAGGGATGAGTTAGAGGGCCTTTGAAAAGGACTATCCCCCCTCGTCCCCCAAGTAATACACTGCAGATAATAAATAGCTAAATCAATAATCTCCTCATAGGCAAACTCTGCAGCAAAATGTGTTTGGACAGAAACATTTCTGGAATAATTCTGAATTATGAATAAATTCGTGAAAGTCCCAGTCAGTTCACAGATAATTCATGAACTGAAATAAGGGCAAAATTTGTCGAATAAATTATTCACTACAAATAGTTCCTAAGCTCTCCAAAGTACTATCACACTTCATTTATCTCTTGCCTTAGGGGTAGATAAAAATACTCAGAAAAAATTATAACTAACCTGAATTTTTACCTAAAAAATTTAAGCTAGAACATCTCCTTTTTCAGTATCTTTAAGGGTAAGAAGATTGCTCAACTGCAGCTTTTATTCCCCCTCCACAGAAACCATTTTTCATGTCAGAGGTCTCTGATTTCTATCTCAAAATCAGAGACAATATGGTCAAGAAAGAGCAGATCTAATTCTGGGTCGCTGGGCTTGCAGCAGTACCTGCCAAAAGGCTCACTTTACTGCAAGAGGTCCAGAACGAAATGGAAAATTATGGAATTTTTTTGGTGACTTCTCAAAACTCTGCTTTTCTTCTGATCCATGTTCTGTGTCCAAAGGGAGCTGTACCTGTGGATGTGTTTCCTGGATTGGAAGAGCCCGTGAGCTCAGGGGGGATTCGATGGGAGTAAATGGAGGCAAACCAAGGAACAGGAGGTGCAGCTGCAGATTTTGTGCACCAGGTTGGTGAATGTCCCATGGATTTTCAGGATTTGCCTTCAGGAAAGGAATGTTGTTGGAATCATAGAGTCCTGGAATGGTTTGGATTGGAAGGGACCAAAAGATCATCATTAGAGTGACATCAGCTTAAATAATTCCTGGTAGCAATATTGAGTGTAAAAAATGGCTTTTCTACTCTATTGTGTTGACTCAAACCAATATTTTTATCTGCTATAAAATAAGAAAGAGAAAAATATTTGAGAAAAGTCTGTTCTGGACAAAAAGGAAGAGAGGATCTTTCCAGATGTAGGCAGATGTTGGAAAACTGAGGGGTATATTGGTGTATCAAAACCTTCCAGAAATATGAAATGTTTGGGATTCTGTCCTGACCATTCAGGATGAATCCTGGTGGGATGACATGGCTCTCTGTTCAGGAATATTTCCTGTAAGAAGGCTGGTGCAGCAAGAACCAGTTTGAGCTTGTGATCTTCTGACTTTATACCAGGCAACTTTTACTCCTCATGTCAAAGGAAGGAATCGAGGCAGTGAAGGTCAGTGAGCAAAACGACTCCAAGCTGAGATTTCAGGACAGGTTCCAAACCCAAAGGAACCTCAAAAACAAAAAGAAAAAAAAAGAAAAAGAAAACAAACCACCACACAATTCAGAACTTGTACATGGGGCAGGTTATGCTGGGTTGGCCCCTGAGAAGAGAGCGCCCAGGGCAGTGTACAGACACATAGAGAAGTTTGGTCTCGTTCTCCGAGGTCACATTAAATGATACCAACCCCAATCTCCAGCCTTTCAAAATGCCACCTCTCCAACGGTCCCTGGCAGACCCCAGCAGCATTCTCCAGGGGAACAGCCTGGTGGGCATTTAACCGAGTGCCCGGCTCTCCTTGCCTCACCGAACAAAAACTAAATTAGACGGGTCAAGCATTGTAGATCTAATCTCGGTGCGAGCTGAAAACACAGTGGCTCTGCTGCCACCAGAGCAGAGCAGAGCCTGCTGTGACCCCACCATGAACCGCAGGGGACGGGAGATCCCAGCAGGTGCAGCCGGGGAGGACTCAATGTCGCATTCAAGTTTATTCTTTGTGCGCTTCTGAGAATGGCGGGATTGTGTTTTGAATCCAATACCCCAGGGCTTTCACTTGCTTTCTCACAATTACCTGTGCAAGAAGAAGGGGGGAGGGAAAAAAAAAGGAAAAAAAGGGAGAATTCTTCTGTGGCATAGTGGGAACGGTCAAGGGCAGTTCAGATTAAAGCCCGTGATTGGCACAGGCCGCGGAGAGGCTAAGCCAACAAAATAAAAAATAGAACCATCCTGTTTAATAGAAACAAATTGCTCTCCACTTCTCCCTGACACAGATAGTGGGGCCATTTGTACCTGCTGCCCTTTGTTGGGAACAACGGCAAGGAAATGTACTCGTCCTGGGCGGAATAAAATTCTTTTTGTTGCGTTTGGCTATCTCGGCCCGTGGAACAAGCGCGGCGGTTAAGTAGTTGAGCTTCCTTGTACATTTGTTTGATTAAAGGTCTGTAACACTGGCTCAGGTAGAAACAGCTCAGCTGCATGGAGGAGCAATGAATGAAAGGCTTGTTAGGGAGCAGCCAGCGAGACACGGCGGAGCTGCCTTCGGAATTACCTCTGAATAGGAGCTTGTTGTTTTGCTTGTTCGCCCCGCCATGGGGGGACAAAACTGTACATTTGGAATGACATGCCATGGGATCTGGGCCGGTTTGCATGTGTATATTGGGAAAACTGCTAAAAAGCAAGGCCAGCTCTTTTGCAAGTCAACCCATGAAAACAAATCTCCTTCAGATGTCCCCGGGTGCTCCAGGTAACATTAGCATTTCCAAAGGTCGGAGTGGAGTGTGTTAGAGCGTATTTATGAACTGACCAAAGACAAGGCTTTAATTTTGATCATAAACGGGCTGGAGAAGATCCAACCAGCAGCCTAACTGATAAAAAAATGATAAATCCAGCATTTATTTGTGTTGTTTTCCAATCTTATAGGGACGTGGCTCTGAGTGGCAGATCTCTTACAGTATAATAACTATGCCAGCTTTAGCAACACCAATCTCCCAGGTTCAGCAATAGCTGCTCCAGTTGCCTCCACCTCCACCAGCTCCCCTCAGGTAAAACTCAGCACACAAACAGTCCATCTATTTTATTGCACTGATGCTGCAGTGAGTATGTAAATGGCTGTATATACCTACACATGACATATGTACATACTTACATTACTTTTCTGATGCTCTCTAAATGCTGCCTGGATTCTGTTCTCAGTTTTTCTATGTAAATGGACAAAGTAAGGAATTGCCAATCAAATATCCAATGTCACGACTAACAGGCAAAACCACTCCTTACAGCATGGGGGTTACAAAATGTAGGTTTAGAAAGATATTTCTTTAAACATATTCTATGTGATTTTAGGAGGAGAAACTAATATGTGATGTACAGCTTTGTTGTTTTGAAATTTGGAAAACTTAACTTGTAGAAGTAATATTAGTAAATAATAAAAGTTATTTACTCTGTAAAAGTTGTATTAGTAAATCGACTGCATGTACATAAAGTACAGTAAAGATTCATTCAAATATCTTGCACAATTTAAGATTAATCTAAACCAAGCTTTTTCTAAAGGTTTGCAAGATGTAGTTATTATTACTGTGTTTGAAACGTATTTATGTATTCATTGAACATTTTACTTGCCACTTTTTCCTTTGACCTGTCAACAAGAACTGGAAAATTTTCTATTTTTTCATGTCTGTATTTCTGTGAACTACAGACACATGAAAGAACAGAATCCATAAATCATCATGGATTGTAATACTGCAATTCTGGAATTTCTGATCTGCCGGAATATGATGTTTTAGAAACCACCAGCAGCAAATAAGGCAGTGAGACTTTGGGTCTTTCTGGCATAATGCACATATAAAAAGCATAGAGAGCACACCTAAAATTTGGTGTTTCTGGGAACGTGACCTGGCAGGGTGCAGGGCCATGCTGAGCAGATCAATCTGATACCCTGTGAGGGAGAAGCAAACGTTCAATAACAGAAAATCTTTGATTTTATGAAGAGAAAGCAACTAAACCATTAAAGAAGGAAGACACGTGGGAATGGGGCAACATTTTCCAAAGGACAGGCATTCCTACTGCACTTAGTGCTCTGATCCATATCTGGAAGTGCCTCCCTCAATGTCAGCTCTGTAGTCAACTGCTCTGAGTGGTATCTTACATTTTGAATGTATCCTTGTGAGAGTTTCCTTCACCTAAACTCAGAGTCCTTGTTCTCTTCAGTCTCTGCTGGAAAATGTCGTCTGTAGCATCCACTCTTCAGCAATTCTTTTTTCTCAGCAACATTTCCTTCTTTTCACTGAATATCCATTTTTTCACTCTAATTTCTGGATAGGAAAGGCCTTCCTTCAAACTATACCCCAAATGCAAACTGGAAAGCTACAGAGCAGTGAAAGGAGGAGATAATTTCGGTGTGTTTAGTTGCTTCTTGCACCTGCAGGAAGATTATCGTAGGGAAGGTTTGGCAGAAAATAAGGGAACGTCAGAAAAAAGGGTGTGATGGCATCACAAACCCGTGTTAAAGAAACAAATACTCTCTTAAATTTACACTCCAAATCAATGCCCATTTTGAGCTGATTTCATGTTTACAGAAGCTGATTGAAGGGCCCCTATCCCCGCCACAGCGAATTTCATTGGAATACAATGCTGCCCTAATGAAGCAAGGCATACAGCTAATGGTGATTTGGTCGGGCTCAGAAACAGATAATTCGTTATCAAATCCTTTAATGGCTCGTGCTGAAGTTTCTGTCATTACTTGTTGCTCCTCTCAATCTTTATTATGACAAACCCTTTAAAAAATGCCCCGGTAGAAAAAAGTGCCCATTAATCCTTTCAAGGAAAGGCCGCCGGTCCCAGATTAAGTCAAGCTGGCATCTGAGACTATTCTTCTCTTTATGACACCGTAGTAAGTGGTGGGTAATCCACATCTTAATCTCCTTGTTGCACAGCTTGGTTTATGGTAACCGATACTCCTGTGACTGCTGCGGGCTCCTATTGTGTTACCTTGGGCAGTCAGCTCTTCTTCCTGTTTTTTTCCCCCTGGAATGTCTGATAAAGGCACCCTTGAAGTTGACCACAGTCTCTTGAGAAAGTGCTTTTCAGAGAAAACGTGATTTCTTTAAAGTTGTATTTAAGTTACTTCTGGGTTTTCCCCTGAGCAAAGCCTCTGACAATATTTCTGCTCTCCTCCAACACATGAATTTAATTGCTACTTTAAAAGAAAAACTTTAAAAGAAGAACTCTTTTAAATCCTCTATTCCAGTCCATAATTTTCTCTGAGCTACAATTATACTTTATGTCAGTGCTTAAGTATGAAGAAGAAAACTAAAACACTGCAAGAAGTGAAATTTAACTTGAGCAAAGTATAAACAATATAAGCACCAGGTATTTTAACCTGGAATGGTTGTGTTTCATACAACTGTCTCTCTAAGTGATGCAGTGTTCAGAACAGCTTGAAATCCAGAGTCAATCTGGATGAAACAAAATGTTTTACCTTAGAGTTAAACTGATGTGCAGTCTTCCATCTGGCTGAAGAGAGTGGGGCAAAAGTTTGTGTTTAAATATCTGCTGAACAGAGAGAGGTATTTATGTAACTAAAATTAAGCATTTCAAAAACCCTTCTGAATTGGGACCCCTGAAAGAATCCTCTTAATCTTAAATTGCCAGGCCACAGGGGAAAAAAAAAATAAAAGAGACATACTGTGCTTCAGATTTTGGAGCTCATAAAGGTTTTTATAAAAACTCACCATCTTGATTTGTGCTCAGCTACTTCAAAGTTCACATATTTCTTATTTGAACTTTGCTAGGTGCAGTAATTTTCTTCTCGCTCAGGCTGGATTGGTTCTGCTTATTCAGATCTCATTAATTACAGGAAACTGGACTCATGCTCACATATCCCATTCACCCATCCTGCCCTCAGGCCAGTCAATTTATCTGGCATTTAATGAGGAGTTTTAGATTTTGCAAGTTATCAGAAGTGGGCTCTGAAAGTGTTAGCTCGTGAATTCTAAATAAATGGGCTACTCTGGGACTTGTTTCAAAACAGACAGCACAGCAGCCCCTCAGTCTGTGCCAAATGAGCCTAAAATCCTCTGCAGGGTCACACCAAAGGTGCTGGTTTTTTGTACTTAGAGGTTAAAGCTGATAGTGGCAATATTCTTTCAGTTGTATGAGAACTTCACATATGCTGTGATGCTTTATGCATTTAATTACCCAGCTTTTGGGTCATTTGATGCATCAGTATTTTGTCTCCCCATCCTTCCAGCTGAAGGGGGCTCCATTTGACAGCACCTCCAGCAATAACACAGCACTATTGCCCGTGCTGGGATTTCATATCCATCGGGATTAGCCCAGGTCCAGGGCTAAATGAAGGCCATAACAATCTCAAACTCACATCAAAATCTCTTTGAGGGGTATATGACGTGTCTATTAAGCATATTAGCACCAGAGCATGCTCTTTGATATAAAATTAATTCCAGCATTAAAGAACAGCCTGTGACTGGATGCCTGCAGTGGTTGGCTCTGTGTCTGCTCAGATACCTGCCTTTGGAGAGCCACCTCTGGAAAGGTGACTGGGATAGAGAGGCAATCACATTGTGCACTGTGAGCCCCACTCTCCTCATTAACAGCCAATTATTCCCTGAAGTAGACGGGTTGCTGTGGTCAGACACTTTTCTCAAGGCTCTGGGGAGGGTGTGGGATGCTCACCACCCATCCCATGGTGTTCTCCTCTGGAGATAAGTGCAAAACATCTCCTCTTTTGGGGGAGTTCTGTACCCTTCCCTCCATCCTCTGTTGGAGAGGTTTAACCCCAGGGAATGTAGAATGAATGCCTTTAATTCTTCATTGCACCTGCCAGAGAAACAGCACCACCTTTTTTTCTCTAACAAAACCAACAAATAATAGGATAAATGTTGCAATATTTTAAAAAAGTGGTAAGTGTGGGGCCCAATGCACGTGACCACACACTGTGGAAACAACAGTGCTTTGCCCAGTTCAGCCCAGCTTTTCCCATGATCCCAGAACTGAGCAGTTTAGCAGACATTAATAATTTCCTATTGTTATACAGGATTAGCTACTGGTAAAGCAGCCCCTCTGGACCAAAATCAAGCCTGTACAATCCCAGGGTAAAAAACTTCTTTTCTGTACTTGTAAATCTGTGCATATAGATGTGTTTTATTTTTGTTCTGCAGGAAGAGCTGCTGGTTGCACCTCAGCTCTGTGGCCAGAAGAAGATTGCCATCTATAGATAAGTGTCCCCAACTGCACGTCCCTGTGTCAGCTGGGGAGGACTGGGCTGGGCTGCCAGGGTGAGGGGCAGATGTGCTGGGCCCTCCTGGGCTGGGATGTCGGTGGGGACACAGCTTTGTGCCAATTAACTTCTAATTCACGGTGCAAAAGGTGCAGTTTAAAAGTGGAAATGGCTGAAATTCTTTTTGCCTGTGTTAGTTATGCAAAACCACTGACAGTCACTGTTGCCACACCAGGAACAGTTCAAGTAACCTGCAAACACATTCTGATATTGCTTTCCATTTATTTGTGTTGTCTTCTTGTCTAGAAAATGTGAAAAAAACTAAAGCAAGAAAAAAATCCATGGTATTTCTCAGCCTTGTCCAGTTTAGAGAGCAAAAAGCTGAACATTTAGGATATCACTGGGTCTTGGATGATATACAGGTGTAATCCTCAGACAGAAATAACAGTTCCAAGGCTATAAGTTGTTCCATGCATGCAAGGAAACAAAAAGGCAGGAAAAGTATTTTAATCTACATAAAAACATTGAGCAACTGTACACACACATACGTCTAGATAAAAATTATTAATTGCTTTTTTAAAAACACAATATGGCTTAAAATCAGTATTTGCTTGACCACTTGCTTGTATAAAATGGAAACATTTTCTGCAAGTATTGAGAAGAAGATTTTCCCCAGGACACTCAGCTCTAGAAAAGCTGCCTGGGAGTGGCAAGAACAACTTGAACTATAAAGGGAATAAAAAACCAAATAAAAGCACATTCTAAATGCAATATATTTTGAATGACCTGGTACTAAAAATTATTGACCTTTGCTTTCAGCCAATTAGAACCTCGCAGAAAAACTTTCTTTGCTTTCTGTCTATATCTGGAAAATTTCAGAATAAACTGTTCCAGATAAACTTTAGTGTAACCCAAAGCTGGTCATTTCAATGGGACATGAAGAAACCTTGTGCATGAAGAGAGGACCCCATGCAGCTAGCAGGAAGAACTATTTCTAAAAGAGCATTTAAACAGAACAGTTTTAGCTTTAAAAGTGCCTGTTGCAAGAATCAAGTGTCCTTTGACTTGCCTTTGATATGCAGCCATACGGCAGCAATATGTGAAATTTGTGAAATGGTCCAACCTGAATACAAATCAAATTACTTTGGTCTTGTCAATCTACCAAATCTTTCATCTTTTCCCTGGTCGCCTTTTCTCGCTACATTTCCTTTATCTCTGCTTGCAGTTTTAAGAAGTGAATGGCAAAGAGTCATCTCCAGTTCATCTGAAGATAAAACCCATTAAGCTGTTGTATTCACATTTAATTAATGTTTTCCAACTCTCATTTCCTATTTGCCTCCTGAAAATCTTGCCTAAAGTGCTATATGCCAAATAAAATAACTCAGGTAAGGGATATCTGATCCAAATGTTTCACAGGAGATGACTGGATAAGATAACTCTAAGGAGTTGATCATTTTTATTATTTGTGGACAGCCTTTCTAGCCGAGTTCATTCCCTGCAGACAGACTCTTATCCCTCAGGGATGAATGCTGCAAACTGAGCCTTTCCTTTTATTTCTCAAGCGTTGCCCGGCGCTGATACAATTGCGCTTTTATCTTTATTAATGCGGAGGGTGGGCGGTCACCCCGATAAATCAGGTGCTAAAACGGAATGAAAAGCGCCCATTCCTGCACATCAGGCAGCACCTCCTAAGGCTTTGCGAACATCAATCCGAGCCAGACACGCGGCAGCAGCTCCCAGGATGGGAGAGAGGGGGATTTGCATTTTAAAAATGGGCAAAGCAAGGTGAGGGTTGTCCTGGAGGTGACAGCGGCGGCCGGGGACAAGGGGATGGGGTCTTGCTGGAGCTCCCCACGCTCCCACGCAGCAGTGCCAGCAGCTCGGGTGTGGAATCCTCTTTCTGCCAGGCAGAGCAGGGAATATCTCTGGAATCGCTGGCTGTGTTTGCTCCCTGCTGCTGCTGGCACAAGGGAAAGCATTGAAGCAGCCGGGCAAGGTGATGTCCGGGGCCGGGAGCGGGGAGAGACACCGGGGATGCGGAGCTGGGATTAAAAACCAGAGCGATGGGAAGGGGGGGCAGCCAGCAGCCAGGAGGGGTAATCTCAGTCTGGGATCTCGGTATGACCCAGATGAAAGGAAAATAACAGGTCAGAGTTTTATGCTGTAGTGTTTGTCACAGGGCGGCTCCAGCCCAGCGGTTCTGCTGTTGTGTGATCAGGGCAGAGTCCTCAAGGGAGCCTCTGGAGGCAGTGACAGGCAGGAGCCAGGTAGAAAATACAAAATGCTGGTGGCAACTGCAAGGAGAGTACTGCAGAATGGGCAGATGACTCATGAAAACAACATAAGGACAAAATATATATATATATGTATGTATATACACACATACCTACGCATGCACACACACAAAGGGACCATGCTTGCGATGCTTTATATTTCTTTTTTTAGCTCTCATTGCCACAGTTGCCAGCTATTTTCACTATATATATTATATAGATATATAAAAAATATATATATATATTTTATATATTTGAGCCAATCACACAGAATTAGGACGCTTCTACACACTGAAATCCCCCCACTATAAAATAACCCTTCAATCATCTCAGGCTCCTCCTTCTCTTTAGGTTTAAGAATCTTAATTCTTTTGCAAGCAGCAGATCAAAAGATTTGAAAGTATCTGGTATGGTTAGTAACCTGCAGGGATTTTTCATTACCCTCAAACATTTTTCCCCAGTGATCATTGATGTTTATATTCTTTATAACACATAATAGATTTTAATGTGAATTCTTGCTACAGAGATTTTTCACAGCATTAACTTTATCACTTAACCTCTGTGCAGTAGAATCACATTGTGTTGCTATTTATCCACATTTTAGTCATTAAACAAGAAACACTAGGCCTTTAAAACCCAGCTAAATACTGTCTAAATGATCTGGGCTTTAGTTTAACACCCCTTATTTATTGTAATACAAAGAAACACCAAAACTTTTATCAAGATTCTGGGTCAACAAATGTTTTTCAGGGCAAGGATTTTGACTTAGGGAGAATATGTACACACCCCGTGGCAGTGGCTTTTTCCACCATATAGAGAAGATCATCCCAGATTAAGCTGTATTTTCTGACCTTGCAGAACTGTCAGCTTGATTTAACAGCCATTAGAGAAAAATGCCCCCAAATTTCTTCTGACTTTGGCGATTAAATATTCATTTCTTGGTGGATTTGCCCTGCTACATTGCAGCACAGCTTCCAGAGGCTGAGCTGAACAAATTGCCATGATCTGTGTGAAATCCCATTATAACCGGTGCTAGGACCTGACCTAACAGCTGGAAATTTTGCTGCTGAGGTGCTGCTCAGCCCTGATACTTCCCATCCAAGCAGCATCCCTTTTTAGGAGGCACGGACCACTCTCTTCTCACCAAAGTCCTGTTGGGCAAAGGGATGGAGCAACTTTTAGGGGCTGGGTTGTACCTCAATTAGCTTGTGTGGAGTTAATTAAGCACGATAGGCCCTCTGTCCCAGCTATAGCAGCGTGGTGTCCATCACTGCTGGTGCTGGAGGTACACGGCCCCCAGCTCCATCCCTGCCATTCCTGGGTCTCCTGCTTCCCCAGACAGCCGGGAACCGACGCCGCGTTCTCCCGGCGCGGGCGCGCGCCAGAATTCCCTACTCCTGTCCAACAACCGACTCCTGTCAGGTCCTTGGAATAAACAGGGAATTATTGAGAGCTCCACGCGGTGCCGCGAGGTCATTTCAGACGAAGGGATCAGTCAGGATTTCATAAAGTATTTATTTAGCTGACAAAGGAATTCCCAACCTCCCTTTCATGTACGTTTGAGCCGATGCTAAGTTTCCGAGACAAGGCTCCGATTGTGGCTGTCACCAAACAATGACATATTTCTTTTCTTCTCTTAAATTCTCTGTATCATTCTATATAAGAGGGCAATTTGTCTGTCATGCAGCTAAAACAGGGCCCACTCACTGCCCTCATTAAACTGACAGCACAGTTATTAGCAGTAAACGAAGCCAACAGGCAATGAATTTAGCCACTGTTTTACGGCGAGCACCAGTGAGACTTTTTCAGTAATTAATTTGATAAATATATTAATTATGAATTGAGTTGACAGTACAATCAGATTGTCAGCCTTCCAGACAGGCTCTTGTGATAAGTAGCTTTGTGATGAAGTGGTCGGATTTCAGTACCTGTCATCCTCCGGTGTCAGTCTCTTATCACTGTCCCGGCCATTCACTCTGTAATTTCCTGTGTGTTGTAATTAAATGGTGGCTTTCTGATTGGAAGTGACTCCTCAAACTTAATCTCTCATTCTCTCAGAATATATTGTTCAAAAAAAAAAAAACCAACTCTTTGTTTCACTGGCTTTTAATGTTAAAAAAGGAGCTTTTTATTTGGTTACTGCCCCAGTGGGTGTTTGGGAATGGCTGTGTTGCCTTTGCTCCTGGCATCACATGGGTGAAATATCCATGCTCTGCCACTGGCATGGCGAGCAGTGGCCCAAGGAGATGAAACCATGGGGAAATGTCAGACCTGTTCTCCCTCTCGTGCATCCCCAAGCAGGGAGCAGCCCAGCACAGTCTGGAGGACTTTGGGAAGGGTCACCGCCGGTACCTCTTGCCAGCTTTTCTATTTTTTTCCTGTAAGAAATTAATTAGGAACAGTGCCTGAGGTCATTTGGCTCAGGAGATACATGTCAAGATAAGATATTTCAAAAATACCTCCTTAATAATTTAATATCGGGTTGGAATTTGGAAGCTTGATAGAGAATTGTTTAGAATTGCAGATTTAAGCAAGTTAGGAAGAACTCATAGCAAAAGAAAACCAGCAGCTTATCAGGATGTTATGAGTTCTTCTGTTGCTATTTAAGCCTGTCAGAAAAAATCCCAAACTTGGGGAGAATATTTACCAAAAAGCAGCGGGAGACTCTCTGCTTCCTGTTGCCCCATGCTGGAAGCAAAGGGTGACCAGGGAACTGAGGACTGCAGTTGGTCCCCAGATCTTGGGTCCTATGGAATCCTGGGGTCAAATTGTTTTTAACCTTGAGCAACTCAGGATGACCTAACCCAGAAAAATCTTCAGTATGTGCTTAATTTAAGCACATGGGCACAAGTTGCCCCATAGAAATCTTACAATGTACGTGTTTGATTTTAATTTTCTACCATATCCTGGACTGTATCAGGAGCTGTGGGACCAGCAGGGTGAGGAAGGGGATTCTCCCCCTCTGCTCTGCTCAGGTGAGACCCCTCCTGCAGTGCTGCATCCACCTCTTGGCTTCCAGCATCAGAAGGACATGGATCTGTTGGAGCAAATCCAGAGGAGACCACGAAGATGCTCAGAGGGCTGGAGCATTTCTGCTCTGGAGCCAGGCTGGGAGAGCTGGGGATATCCAGCCTGGAGAAGAGAAGGCTCCAGGGAGAGCTTAGAGCCCCTTCCAGTGCCTAAAGGGGCTCCAGGAGAGCTGGAGAGTGACTTGGGACAAGGGCCTGGAGTGACAGGACAAGCGGAATGGCTTCCCACTGCCAGGGAATTGGATACAGATAGACAGATAAGAGAGTTAGACTGGACATTGGGAAGAAATTGTTCCCTGTCAGGGTGGTGAGGGCCTGGCACAGGTTGCCAAGAGAAGCTGTGGCTGCCCCATCCCTTGGAAGTGTCCAGGGTCAGGTTGGATGGGACTTGGACCAACTTGGGATAGTGGAAGGTGTCCCAAGCGAAGGAGTTGGAATGAGATGATCTTTAAGGCCTCTTCCAGCCCAAAAAATTCTGTAATTCTATGATTTTTGCAGCCATGTGCTTCAATTTTAAGCACACACAGAGTAGTATTTCCGTGGGAAACTCGTGTCCATGTGCATGTCCTGCCCAGGTGTTACACCCCTGCCCCAAACCAGAGCACTGTTTTTTATCAGCATCCTGTTTCTCACAGGATTGATCATCTCCAGAACTGCAAGTCATCACTGAAGCGTGGCTGGTCTCTGCTGGAGATGTCCCTGCTTGTCCCAAGACACTGCACCCTTGGATTCCCAGGTCTCCCTGAGCACTGCTCCTTGGATAAGTCCAAGTCCTTTGCTGACACCAGAATGAGGAACTCGAGGCTGTTATAAAACGACAGGTAAATCACAGCCACCTTCTGGCAGCCAAAGTGAAGCCCAAAAAGGGTCTGAAACAGGGACCCACTGTCAGGATTTGCATTCCACCCTACAGCCCCAAGCCCTGCAACGAAGCATTCAGAACAGTCTTTTTGAACTCCTCAACAGGGATGGTCTTTATGGATTATTTAAACGTAAAAAAATATACAGCTTTGTGGAAAAGAACCATTGCAGCCCTTGGGGACTCATAGTAGCTGTGGTGTTGTAGGCAGATCTATAATTGAGCATGCTAATACTGATATGCTATTGTTTGAGAGGAATTTCACCAGGCGTGAGCTCATAATGCAAATTATGTCCTAAAAGGATCAATTTAGAGACTCTGTTCTATCATTTTGCTGATTTGTAGGTGCTTCCAAACTACAGTCCAAAGCAAGCATCTACTCCATAGTGGTGAGGAGATTGCTATTCGCTATTAAAGGTGTTTTAAATTTTGCCAAGTATTTTATTTCAGCCAATTCCCATAATCACGTGAAAAACAGATTTTAAGCAAACTAGTTTCTTTATAAAGCATCTCTTCCTGAATCTGATAACCCTAAAAGAGATTATTGCTTACTAAACTGGCAAAGAATCCTAGTTAATGCTAATTAAAGTGAGTTTAATTGTGTTTTAAAATCAGTATGTGTCTATACCCTCTTACTTTGAGTAAAACATGTAATGTCTTTGCCTATCTGCAAATCTTCCATAATGGAACTGCCATTTCCCAGTAAGCTTTGAATTTTCTTGTTACTGACTGTGTTTGGAGCTTATGGCCAATGCTCTTGATTTCTCACACAGCATAAGGCACTGCATTCAATAAAAAATTTATGTGATGATTCAAAAATGGTGAGAAAAAAAATAATGGCACCTGACACACTTGTAAGGGTGATTAGGTGTCTCTCTGAGCAGGCTGAATAATTTTCTTCTAACAGCTTTTTCCGTGTATTAAATAATGTCAAGTTGTGACATATTCTTACTTCCTTACTTTTGGGGCTGTCACTGATACAAGTTATTCCTGAGACAAGCTACGGAGGAATTGCGCCCCCATAGCTGAATTCAGACTTCTTTTTTGCTTTATTTATGGTATGTTTTTTTCTCTTAAACATAAGCTTTAACTGCAGAGCAAGATTTGCTTTCTGCTAAATGAAAAAGTGACTTATTCCTTAGAATAAGACCGGGGCAGGCCCGCAAGGAAATACATCTTTATCATGTCTGAAAAATTCTAAACCAAACTGATTACGTGTCACTTGATAAAGTGCTGGGGAAGAATTATGGGTGTATTCCTGTTCCCACCGAAGCCAACCTGAGCTCTGCAGCAGCAGCAGCTCCCAAAGCATCCCCCGCGCTCCCAGCCCGCCGGGTGCAGCGTGGCACCGCCAGCGAGGCAAGTTGTGAGGAGGTTGTAATTATTCAGCAAGGAAAATGCCCAGCATTTCCTGAGTGAGTCTTTAATCCTGGTTTGGAGTCATTGCTGCCGTTGTAAGGTCCAAGTGGAAACTGTGGTGCTTTTGTGCATCTGTCAGACGCCGCTGCTTATTACAGAACCAGGAATGATAAATATGCCGAGCGCTTTGATGTGAGTATCAGCTTGAACTCCTCCAGCGCTCAGGTAGAAAGCAGCTGAAGCTATTGTTTCCATCCTGCATGAAAGGTTGAGCAGATGTTTGAAAATAAATAGGGCCCGGTAAAATGATAAAAATCCTGGGATAAAGAGCGTGGCCTCTGTTCTCAGCGCCTGCGGTGCACCCAGCCCAGGCCTGAGCTGTCACTGTGGTTGATACACAGCTCCAAAGGTTGTACAGAACTGCCCCCCCAGTAACAGCAGCCACAAGAGTAATAAAATCCACGTTGTCTGTCCAGATTAACTGCTGATCTTCATCTGGCCAAGAACAGAGAGGTTTTGCAACATGGATGAGGGTGCGAGGCTTCCCTCTGAAGAGAAGGATTGCAGCGGCCAACCCAGACCCAGAGTGCAGCTCCCAGATCAGACACAGACCTGTCAGGTCTGTTCTGGGGTGTAATTTAGGATCCAAAAGAGTCTTAAGGCACCCAAAGAGAAGTGACCTAGAAATTTGCTCTTTCTAGATTTGTCTGCACAGGTCCAAGCAGGGCTGTGGAGAGTCACTCCTGCCAGCTCCGAGTCAGGCAGAGCAAATATCAAAGACAACCCACCCTCATCCTGCTCAATGGGCCACTTACCACGGCCATTCCTCCTTCATTAAAGGCATTAACAGCAAATCTCGGAGGGTTCTGCCTCTTGGCTAGAGCAAAATGTCCAGTTTGAATGCAAAGTGTACGGTTTGATTGGCTTTAATGATGCCTTCGATGAGAACAGCAAGGGGTGAGGAGGAACTGATGATGGTGAGGAAACAGCACTGGAAAAGCAACCTCGCCTCCTGTTGCTTCTGTGCTCGTGTTTCTTAAAGCAGATTGTGAGTTTCCTGGAGTATAGTTCTGTTTTCTGACTCCATCAACACCTGAAATTCCAACTCGTTTGCCTAAAACCCTTAATAGATTCTTTCCAGCTTGTGAGTAACAGGTCAGTGGGAGTTTGGATCACACGAAATTGATGAAGACAATCTCTCAAACATGTTATGCCATGTGATTTTTACATTACAGGTCCTAAAATTGCTGTCTCCTGGCATATTTGCGAAAGGGCTGCACTCTTCTCACAGGAGATTCAGTGACTGAGTCATGCTTTGGAAGACCACCAAGCCCAAAAAGTTCATTATCAGCTCACAGTCATGTGAAACAAACACTTAATGATTTTTAAAGTTTAATTATTGACATGATGGGAGCATATTATCTAAGTTTAATTCTTCAAACACGTACCCAGCGGTGGATGGTTTCCTATTACCCCATTCCCCACCTCTCACAGGTCTCTCCTTCTGCCCAAATTCACTGTTTTCTCCTCTCCTCGTCTAGAATTGAGTTTCCAAACAAATCTTGTGATCTGTGGGACTTCATATCCCCAGCCAGCCACCCACACCTATTGGTCTCGGGAGGCTTTTCCAGGTGAGAAGAGTGGAAGTGCAGATGGAGACCCATCCATCTCCACCTTCCTGGTGTTTGCCACCAGCCTGTCCACAGAAATCCTGTGAGCTCTTAGCAGGGGGCTTTGGGATGAAATTACAGTGGGACCAAGGGGAGAAACAAAAAGAAAGGAGAAGCTTAAAATGAAAAGGTTTTCTCATTCTTTATTGCTAGCCATAAGCAAATTAATATAATTGTCTCATTAAAATGAATGCACTTTAGTTCCTATCATTTTCTAATGAGGTTTTATTTCCTGAGGAGATTACCTGAATGTTCTACTCCACTGTGGAACAAATAGGAAAACAAGAGGCGAAGAATAGGAAACTCAGGGAGGAAAAGGTGAGTCAGAACATCAGTAAAGAAAAAAAAATATATCACCCTGAGGTACTGGTCCACAAAAATGCTTTACAATAGCTGAACACAAAATCAATTCAAAAATACAGTAGATCACTGCCCATAAATAACAGGTCCAATCAGAAAAGCATGAGGGGAAAATGACAAAAGGAGAGAACATTCTCTGAAGGGGCAGTGAGGAGGTGGGGCTGAGAGAGCTGGCTTGGATAACTCCTCTACTGAGCCAAATCCCAGGATGGAGAGAGGGAAGGCCGCTGAGACCCCCCATTCTTGCCTAATCTGCTACAACAAAGGATAATCTCACTGCAATCCAGCAGGATGTAATGCCTGCAACGTTTCTTCAATCCTGGTAAACTGAAACACAACTCACAAGAACTACCAAGGGTTATGTTTTAAAGATCACGAATAAAACTCACTGCAGGCAGGGTTTGCTGATTCTCTGAGAAACAGAAAGGCGTTATTTTGCATGTTCAGCCAGCTGGGCAGAGCACAAAGTGTGTGCCTGAAGGAAAAAAGGCTTTTCATGGGCGCTGCTGGGTGCTCACAGCAAACCACAACCGTCCTACGTGAACAGTGTTGTGGTTTCAGGTCCATCTCTACATTTCACATCTCTTACATGCAATACCTAAACAAACCCCACTTTTTGCCTTCACTGGGAAGCCTCTCACTGGCCAGGTGAGTACAAGAAATACCCAAGTCAACAGGTTTCTACATGATCAGACTGATATCTATATGGATATATAGCTATATATATCTTTTTAAGGTGATGAGAAATTCTAAGCAACACTATCACTGGAAATTTGGCCTTGTGGAGATAAATGCCAGGCTTTAGTTCCTTAGAGGCAAAGGTCCACAGCCAGGCAAAAGCCCAGCGAAGTGTTGAAGCAGTTTTATTTCACAGCACTCGGGTAACTTTTGGCATGGGTAGTTCAGCCAATGGATGTGAGTGCTCGAGTAGCTCCAGGGTCTGCATTCCAAACTCATCCAACAGCACAAAGTGCCTGGGGAAAATGTGGTCACACGTTGGAAACACTGCCCATCATGCAATAAAATAGGTACAGAATCCCTTATGGAAATTAAATCCTGGATTTGGTAGATCTGAGTTTTATTCCTGTTTGTAACATCCAGTCTCATGTTGACTAAGGTTCATTATTTCCTTTCTCTAGGATTCATTTTTCCCCAGTTATTAAGTGGCCTTACAGATATTTAGTCCTTAGCATTTTGAGGATCAACAGAAATGGCTTTTATCCACCAGTGCCAGGCAATCATACCACTGCCAAAGTATTCTTGTTCTACTACTAACCTGCTAACCAGTCAAGAAGAGTTTTTTTAATCATATAAGCTACTTGCATAAAATGAGACATAGACAAAAAGTGATATTTTGGCCATCCTGGATGCTGTGCAAGTCCTGCCCCACACTGCAGCCCCTGGCCCTGTTTGTCCCCATGGAAATCTGTGGGCTGCAGGAAAGGTGAGAGCCAGCTCAGGTCAAATAAGAGTTGATTAAGCACCACCAGGAATCCAGCTGGATTAAAGGCTTCCATCACCTCTTGGTTCTTGTGTTCTGATTGCCAGTTTTAAGGTGGTGAGAACCAGAGGGGACTGGCTGTCACAGAGGGTGACAATTCTCCTGAATTTCCCAGGTTTGAATAAGCAACTGCACTGAACTAAAATTCTGAACCTTCCGAGGTTCATCCATCACTTTTACTAAATTACCTCTTCATTCTCTTTTCTGCTAAGAATCTAATTTTTATAGCACTGTAGAGAATTTTTATAGCACTGTACTTTATCTTGTCACAGTATTTTTTGTCATTATTTTCATCTCAGTGAACTCTGGAATGATACTAAATAGACTGTGAGAGCCTGGCTGGGAGAGAACGAGGGAGGTGCAAATGGTAACATCTGCAAATGGTAACAGCTCGCCCTCCAAGCCTTTTGCCTGGGAACTCAGGGCTTGCACAGGATTTGTACCTTCTTGTGCAACAGACTGAGGAATTGTCTATATTTAGTCTTCATTCTCCAGAAAATGGGTCAGATCAGATTTTTTTTTTTTTCCCCCTGTCAGGGTAGCACCTACAGGGTGCTGAGACTGATTTCTCTGTGATATGGAGAAAGCTGCAATGAGTTGATAAAGCTTTAAGAATTAAGTGAATTTGTTCCCCATGCAAATCTAAAGAAGAAATGCTCATAAGCTGTGTGTTGGTATTTGCAGGTCTGGGGTCAGGAGCACGCTTGTTACAGTCACAGGGCCACAGGGAACCTCAGTCAGAAAATGTATTTTATTTAAAACAACTGAGAAGAGACAGGAAAAAGGGATGAGGTGAGTTGTGTGCAGTCACATATCGTAGAATCATAGGATAATTAAGGTTGGAAAAACCTTCTAAGGTCATCAAGTCCAGCCATTAATCCAGCACTAGCAGGTCCACCACTAAACCATGACCCTGTTGGACACCTTCCCACTGCCTGTGGCAGGAAAAAGCTTTCCTGTGGTCTGTGTTTGAAGGAAAGTTTAGCTCTCTGTGTCTGCACTGCTGATTCCTGGGAAAATATATTTACCCAGCTCTGTCAGATCCTTGATTCCCTTGTCCATCACCCTAGAAAAAGTGTTTTACAGGATGGGAGAGGAAAGCAAGAGGCAGCAGAAAGAAAAAAAATCTCTTTTTTCCCTTGTCCAATTTTCTCCATCCTCTCTCATCCTAACCTGATGCTGGGCCTGGCAAAATGACGGTTTTCTAAAATGAGACCAAATAAATGCGTGCAGAGGTCAGGGGTGGCAAATTTAGCTAAAGATTTTAGTTTTGCTAAATGTTCACCCAGCCTAACTCATATATTTCATTCACCTGAATATACAATCCTGTGCAGAAAGCCTAAAGGCAGAAAAGCCATTTAGACTTCCACATCCATAAAAATTTGCTCAATTAATGCACTCTCTCACGAGACTGCAAGATCTTCACCCCCTATTACAGCTCCTTCATCCTTCCCCTGGTGGTGGGGGATGGATGTAGAATTGCCCTGATGGGGCAGGGCTGGGAGGGATGGGAGGCAGAGCAATCTGTGCTCCTGGGGTGGCTGGCCCTGCCTGGACACCACAAGCTGCTCCACCACTCCCCTCCTCAGCTGGACAGGGGGAAAAAACCTAATGAAAGGCCCATGGGTTGAGATAAGGACAGGGAGAGATCGCTCACCAATTGCTGTCACGGGCAAAACCCTGCTCAAGACTCCGCTTGGGGAAATTAATTTAAATTATTACCAATTGGATCAGAGTAATGAGAAATAAACCCAGCTCTTAAAATCACCTTCTCTCACCCCCTCAACTTCTGGTTTCTGGGCTCAACTTCTGATTTCTCTGCCTCCTCGCCCTCAGTGGCTCAGGGGAACAGGGAATGGGGGCTGTGGGCAGCTCATCCCTTCTTGTCTCTGCTGCTCCTTCCTCCTCAGGGGAGGACTCCTCACACTCTTCCCTTGCTGCAGCGTGGGCTCCCTTCTATGGAAAACAGTTCTCCATGGACTTGGGAAGTTCTTCACGAGCTGCTCCAGTGTGGGTCCCTTCTGTGGGGTCAGTCCCTCAGGAACAGACTGCTCCAGTGCAGGATTCCCACAGTAGCACCAGCCTTGGACATCATTTTCAGACCCATTTCTGAGGTTTGCATTCCCTCCAGGAAAGCTGCACAGCTTAGCAGCTTCACTCCCGACATCTGCTTTGCACAAAGAAGCATCAGCAGCAGGACAGGGTTTGACTCAGCCCTCTTAGGGACCAAAATAACCTTTTGCAGCATCAGGAGAGGTATAAGAACAGAAGAGCCCTTGCTCACGGTTATGCTGGTCCTTCTCCTCACACTGTTAAACCTCGTCACCCAAACTGCCAGGGGATCACTAAATTTTGGACTTTGCTTGTTACCATTTTTTTTAAACAAACAACTTTTAAAACTGTATCCAGATGGGTGCTTTCATCGATTGCCTGAACTGCAGTACCACGTTCCTCCCGAGCCACATTTGTTATTTATTTTGCAGGTAGTCAGCTGAAAAGCCTGCTGTCACTGCCTTGTAGCATTCCTGCCGAGCACGTGCCCGTGCTGGTGTCCGTGATTGTCCTGTTTCTCAGATGTGCTCCCTCCATTTCAACCCTCCAGCCCCCATTCCTTGTCTTCCCTGCCGTGCAGAGAGAGCGGAGACAGGCAGGGTGGAGGTGATGACAGTGGGGTTTTTTATCTGGGAATCTCAGGGGGGATAAGGTTGCACGGTTTGCAATTAGACAGGCGGGTACTGTGGCAGAGGACATCATTTCCTTCAGCAGGTTATCATTTCCAAGAAATCAGGAACCTTTCAATATACAGTGTATCTTGCAGAATCTACCGTGGCTTTCTCTTAGCCAGCTTAAAAGGCTGAGCTTAATGGCCTTTGACTCTTCTGGGGGTTTAAGCTGGGCTTGTTTATTCCTTCATATCCAGGTCCATCCAAAGCACCATGGGCAGCAGGGGAGGGAGGTGGTTCTTCCCTGAAAATGTGGTTAGGCCCTGGCACAGGTTGCCCAGAGAAGCTGTGGCTGCCCCATCCCTGGAAGTGTCCCAGGCCAGGTTGGACGCGACTTGGAGCAACTTGGGATAGTGGAAGGTGTCTCTGCCTATGGAAGGAGGTGGGGCTGGATGAGTTTTAAGGTCCCTTCCAATCCAAACCATTCAATAATTCCATGCATCAGGGCTAAGCCCCCAGTTTTGGCAGCATTGTCTGTGCTGTGGTCACCAGATGTGGCCCAGCTGTGTGTTATTGGAGCTTATTTTTGTCATAGAAGAAAAACAGATACATTTATGGACAGATGACACTGGAATTTCTATTTGTTTTCTTTGTGGTTGTGCGAAAAGGAGAAGCTTTTGCTCTAAGTTTGTGTTTCTAAAAAGGCGGCAAGAAATTTAGGACTTGGGAAAGAAGATGCTTTGGAAAGGTGGTGCTTGTAAAATCCTCAGGATTTTTATACCAAACAATAGTTACAGGATGGACTGGAACCATGGAGAGGATCACTGTTTAGACTGGAGCCACGGAGTAGGGCATGGATCACTGCTTAGACCATTGCAGTGTTTGTTTTTTTAGCTTATCATCCTCCTGAGTGTACAATTATTTCTCTGAATTGCATTTCTAGAATTTGTATAGCTCTCACTGCAACGGAAGAACAACATTCAAGGACTGTTTGTTGCAACCTGGCGACAAGAAGAAATCTGCTCAGTGGGAAAACGTCATTTCCACGCCCTCTGTGCAAGTATTTTGTGCATCACTGATCAGGAAAACTTTCTGATAATAATGAGGGTTGGACCAGATGACCTTTAGAGGTCCTTCCAAGCCATTTCATGATTCTATGAACCAAAACTATGTGTTATAAGAAGCTTTTTCTCTAGCAGAGGTAGGCATTTTATTTTCTAAGGCTTTTTTTTTTTAATTAAGAAATTCCAGCATTGGGAATTTTTCCACTTTATTCAAACACTTCAGAGTAAATTGGAATTAAGACTCTGTGTTTAGATATAATTATTTTTTTTTCCACCAACAAGCCTGGGAGATTGAGGTTTTTTGTAGCTATAGGAGAGGAGCAGTTCATTCTTTAATGCCTTTTCCCAGGATACAGAAGCAACATCGTTCCTCCAAGCTCCCGTTCGGTGAGGTTGTGTCCTTCGCTCAGCACAAAATCCCTGCCAGAGTCAGACTTTTCCCAGCAAGGAGGAGTTTGGTAGTGCAGACCTGTAACTGTGCAATGCCAGCAAAAAAGTTTTATCTTAATTTCCTGGTGCCAGCTCTACGATCTGACAAGAGTTATAAAGGACCATTTATCTTGTCGGAGAGAAGGGACCATCAGCATCTGACCCCAGAGAATGATCAGCAAGATCTGTCTGAAAAATGATGTGCCTTAAAAAGCCTGATCCCAAACCAGCAATCCCAGAGCAGTACCCATGTGTTAACTCTTTGAGCTGCACTGGGTGGATCACTGGAATGATTGAAATCCGGTGGAATTTTAGCTGCCATCTTCTACCATCCAGCTGCAACTTTTCTTTGGAGTCACTTTTGTGATTTCTCACGATTTAAGGCGAGTTAATTGAAAAAAAAAACACGCTAAAATGAAAACATTTATTTAAAAATCTTGTTTTCAACACGTTTCCTGTCCTGAAAATATGTTGCTTTAAAAGAACTATTAATGCTTTTAAAAAATATTTTCTGTGGGTTCTCCCTTTTAACTCACCAAGTTATTTTTTTCAGAGATGCCATGAGGAAGGCAATTTACAAAGCAAAACATTTAACGAAGCAAAATGCGTGGCTGCAAACATTTAAACTGATGCTATGTGGTGTCCATGCCTCTAGGAGACAGGAATTTCTTTGGAACAATATTTTTCCCCCATTTAATTCTATGCAAAACTTTTACAATCAAGACTGGAAGCTAAATAAAATTAAATCGGCATAAATGGCATGAGGGAATCTACTTGTCTGTGCCAGGCAAATTCCCAGAGCCTATAAAAAATGGGAATTTGGGCCTTGAACTTTTGGCTGCAGTATTATTTGCAGACCAAGTGAACCATTCCCAACTGCTTCCGAAATCCAGGCTACAAAAGTAGGAACTGCTCGTACATGGCCAGCACAGAACAATTGATTCAAACTGTCAGGATTTAACTCATGTTTCAGGATCGCTTTGAAATTTTTCCATTCTTGGTAATTTAATTCTTTTGCAGTTCTCTCTCACCGGATTGAGAGAATTGTGCTCCTCTAGCCCTCTTTTTACCCCCCTCCCTCCACCTTTTTTTTAACGTGGGAGATATAATTTATACCTGTTTCAGTGAATTTGCCACAATAAAGAATCCAATTCTTTCAAGGGGTCGGTTTTTTCCTCCCCCCCCCAAAATCTCCTCCGAGAGTGAAAGTAGCATTCGCTGAAATTAAGGTGCTTTTTGCCAGAAACGTGATGCTAATCCTCTTAGTTTTAATGGTTTTGAAATGGTTTGTGCAAGAAGGTAAACAGAGTAGTTGATTAAGAGGAAGGAAGTCAATTGGCCATGTTGCAAGTGTTATGTGCTCTACTGTACAATAGTTCTTTATTTCTGCAGAGCGAGGCCCAGACTGCTCTCCTTTTGAAAGTTCTTAGGTGAAAGCTGATCCACCTTCTTGTACTGTACAATCCACAAGAGTTTGATTCCAGCACCAGAAAAAAAAGCAAGCAGTGCACTTTGGAAATAGCAGTCAAACAAATATCGCTGATAAGACACTGACGTGACACCAGTTATCTCCCCTCTTTATTGAAAATAGGCACACATAATGAGGTGCTTCACATTTTAAAGTCTTAAATCTTAGAAAGCTCCAGGCCTAGATGGTTTTGATTTTGGCTTATTAAACCTGCAGCTTGGGGAAGGGGGGGAGAGCAGGAGATGGAGTGACTCCCTTATCCCTGTTATTTAACCTCTCACTGGCCAAGGGGATTTTTGTCCGCAATTTATTGAAGGGGTTGTTCATCCCTGATTTCCTTCCCGGTGTCTCCTGCCTGAGCTGGGATGCCAAGAGCTGCCCAAGCCAGGCAGGTGCCCCTTCCCCATCAATAATTCACCTCCAGGTCTCCCAGAGCTCGGGCACTCTTTGCCTGTAAAGTGAGAGGAGGCAGCGGTTCCCTGAATTCCTTTGTCTGGCACAATAGCAAAGCTCTCACGCTCGCATCGCTTCTGGTCCATCAATTAACACCGACAATTAAGGGCTGCGACACAAGTGTGAAGTGGCTGAAGGTCTGAGCGGCAGAGGCAATGGGTAACCCTAGAGCTTCCAAGGAAGATGTGGAGGCTGCGGTTACAAGGGATGGCTGGGACAGAGTTTCAGGGTTTAGATAGGGAAGAAGATGAAATAAATAAGATGAGTGACAGAGAGAGAAGCCGAAGCTGCTGCGGCTGCAGGGATGGAGTTTGCAGGTGTTTCCCAGGGCTCAGAGGGAGTATGGTGAGGGCAAGAACCCTCAATTCCATAGCAGAACTGCCTTCAGCCTCTACTAAACAGATCCTTTACTGGGAAATGCAGTAAAATACTACAGTGTAAGTTAAAATTATCAAAGTGCTCTCTGAGGACAGTCATGGGTACCTGGTCTGGTGGATGGTGTTCCTGCTCATGGCAGGGGGTTTGAACTAGGTGGACTTTAAGGTCCTTTCCAACCCAAACCATTCCATGTGTTCTCTCTTGCCCCTTTTTCCTGACTAGAAAGGTTCCTTCTCTAAAGCTGCCTCTGAAGACCCTTGCTAGCTGAAGCAGTTAATCAAAATTATCTAATTTGAAAAGGTAACTTAAATAAAAACTCATAGAAACAAGTACTTTCTCTCTTTTTGGGGTGTAATGGAAGATAAAAATGTGTTAAGGTGCGAAAATGTTAATTTAAGAATAAAGCCACAGAACAAATACAATGATTCTGGGTTCTGTGTTGGGATCAGACATGACAGAACAATGTCTTCACACATGCAGAGTTCTTTCACCAGGTAAACTCAAACTCTGACCATTTTTATTTGGAAATGAGACAAAACCCAGACATGGTGGTGTATTTAGGGTGACAAGGGTGTGAGGAAACCCAAAGCACAGTGCAGCCCCTTTCTACAAGCAGCGCTGGGTTATGGGAAGCTCTCCAGAAGGAGTTTGCCCTGCTGGGTGTCAGTGATGCCTGTCCCTGCTCCATCCCACAAATACCTTTCCTTTCAGCTTTGAGTAAAGAACAATTTTTACAAAGCATTAATTTATGACTCCATCTCCTCTTGCAATTCACAGCTCTCATTAAGTGAACCCCATGTATGGTATAAATAATTAACTCTCCTTCTTCGCATTAAGCCACAAGTAACAGAATTATGTAAGAGGTTTTGAGAGCTATATTTGCCTCTCAGTAAATAATTTGTTATTGACTCAGCTTTAGGATCTAATAGTTTTATAGATTTATTGTATGGGAGAACACTCCTAGAAATAGGAGGGAAACTACTCTTCTGTTCTTCTTCTGCATTTCTCCTGGTAAAATAACAGACTTTCTACAGGAATGCAGCTAAACACAACACAGTCAGTGCAGAATATGTGCTAACAAATATATTTGTACCCCGAAGTCTCATTATTGCTTCTTCCAACACTTTTAAATTTTCCTTCCAAGTCGGCTACACTTCCATCTCAATGGCAGTAGTGTCACTCAAGAACAATTTCATTAGATTAAATGCTCTGGTAGTCAATGCAATTGTAATCAATAGCTGTAACTCCGAGGAAATAGCTGGGCTCAAACTTTCAGTCTTCCCTGCCCTGCTCTTTGAGTGACTCCAGAAGGGCTGTAAAGCCAGAGCAGCATTTCTGTAAAGCACATTTTAAAGGATCTCCAAGATTTCCAGTTCTACAAAGCTGCCAACCCTGATCTTTCAAAGCAAAGAGAAGGCTTTTTTTTTGAGCAGGGGATGGAGTTTAATGTCTCAGGCTGTGACTGATGGCAGGCAGAGGGAGATGGATAAAGCCCATCCTGTCTGTGTGTGTACACTCCGCTCACCTGCAATTCCCTGGCTCCCATCATTGCTTCCCAACACAGAAAGAAGCCCTCCAGCAGCATTTCTGAAAGGTTTGGGAGATCCAAGGAAGGAAAGCACTGGAGTTTCTCTGCACCTTCAGAAAAATAAAAATAAAAAGATCACAGCATCAAAACCCCCCCACACATCAACTCCTTTTTGTTCCATTGCTGCTTCTCCTCCTTCCTGCCTTGTCCCCAGCCTGGGATCTGAAAAGCCCAAGCCAAGGATCGTAGGTACTGCAGGCACTGCTCCATGGATGCCACCTGCAAAAATGTCTCTGCCATTCCTGAATATCTGAGGCTCGAATTCCACATTGATGAATCACAGAACCAAAGAAGGTTAAGGCTGGAAAAGCCCTCTGAGATCATCGGGTCCGTCTGTCGACCCAGCACCACCGCCTTGTTCACCGCCAAACCTCGTGCTCGAGTGCCACATCCACACCTTTTTTGAACACTTCCAGGGATGATGACTCCACTTCCCTGAACAACCCGTTCCAATGCTTGACAACCCCTTTTTGTGAGGAAATTTTACCTCATATCTAATCTAAACACCCCCTGGTGCAACTGGAGGGCATTTTCTCAATGTTCCCTCCGCCTTGTTATGTTGAAGATCCTCTGTATTGGTGAAAATAATTTCAGTTTCACCCTTATCTTGTGTTCCTTTAGAGGCCTTAAATCCAATGTACAACTCCTTCTGCCTCAACATTTGCAGGTGTTTGCCCTGCACTTGACATTTTCCAGCCATGCTGGATGAATGACTAAGCAGTGATCCATGTAAACCTCGTGTCACCCGGAGTCTGTCGGGATACCTTTGACACAGGAGGTGGAAAAGATAATCCTTTCCCTTCTTCCTTTCACCTGGAAGATAAATCACTCTATTTGTCCTGCCTGGAAAATTAAAAAGCTTCTATTTAGTGCTGCTATTTCAGAGCAAGCTCCTTTCTGAAATACAGAGGCACTTTGGAAAGCATATGTCCAAAGGAGGGCAGATATTCCTGTATTTATTACAGCTCCTGCATTGCAATCTCACAAGCTGATGTATTTATATTTTTCATGGCACCTCCAGCAGATGATAGGGTATATGCTGCAGTTTTCCTCATATGCTTGGGAATGTAGGAAAAAGGCCTCTTGCTTTAGCATGCATTTATCTTGTCATTCTTTTCCCTTCAGAACTAAACTCAACAAGGCCACTGACTAAAATTTCTGAACTGGCACAAGTGATGTGCAGAACTATGGTGAATGTGCTCCAAACCCCCTCATCCCATACTAAACCAGATAACAGCCTGGTCCAATGCTTGGCTGCTGTAAAGGTGGCTCCCTTCTCTTCATAGGGTTGGAAGAACCATATGTCTCTGCTCGGTATTTATTAGTGCTTTTTATTATGTATTTTAGTTTTTATAAAATATTCCAGCCTAATAAATAATGTCACTTGGGGAATGTGGCTGGATTAGTGGGAAAACTGACAGAGAGAAGAGCTGGGTCCTGCTTTCTCCACTGGAGACCTGAAGTGAGACAATTTCTGCTCCTGCCTTGACCACCAGCCCTGTCCGGCGGGCTCAGGCAGAGGAGCACCAGCGCAGCAGATATTTCAGCACGGGCTGCACTGCACCAGCCGCAGCCTTTTGTGCCGGTCCTGAGCTCCCAGAAATCAACGTTCTGACGGAATAAATCCAGGTGTCGTCAGCCAGAGCCCTCACCCGGCAGAGGGGCTCGGTCCAGGGCGGCAGCAGCTCCTGCCCCGAGCGCTGATGCTGTGGCTGGGCTGTCCCGCGGGGCTGCCGGGAGCTCCATCAATTAAACCCGCGCTGCTGGATAATTCCCGGAGCTGGGAGAGGCTTCTTCTCGCCGGGGTGTAACAAGAGTCATTCTAACAAGGACTCTCCCATCCCTCACCGCCGCAGCTTCCCTTAGCAACAGGCTGGAGCACCGCGATAGAAATGCGGGCAAAGCCGAGGGGGAGAATTCTCTTTGATGCCAAGGAGTTTTTGTCGCTGTTTTATTTCGGGAGGGCAGGCAGGGGAGGCTGTCGGTGCGGTCAGCTAATGACAAACAGGGGATAAAGCTCGGCGGGGATTAGCCAAGCCTGAATGCAAGTCAAGTGCTCTGATTCTGTAATTTCAACCAAGTAGCAAAGCAACCTACAGGCTTTTTAGAGGTTAGGTGGCCACAAAGAAGCTTTGCTGTCATCTCCGAAACGCTTTCTCAATAAGGAATTTCCTGGAACGCCAAGGTCTTATTTCTTGTGGGAGGTTAAGTCGCTGCATTATCTCCTCAGGTGAAAATTCATTATGTTCATCTCCTATGTGTGCTGAGCAGCCTCTTCCTGTACAACAGGCTGCCCATCTCTCCCTCAGGCAGAAACAGCATCAAGTGGTGTTCAGTGCTACTTATCCTGCTCACCTGCCAATTAGCTGTAAACTGTAAGAAGCATTGTCCACAAAAAAAGAAAAAAAAGAAGCAGCAAGCTGGATCAGTTTCAAGTTTAATTAGTCCAAAAGAATTCAATATATTATTGCCTCAAACAAAAGGAAAAAAAAAAAATCTGAACCTTTAATCCTCTTTGAAGATGCTTCTTACTGATATATCCCATCACATATTTCGAACACTGGTGACAGTACTTAGAGAAATCATATCCTATGTTCAGCTAAGCCAGGAAATGCATTTGATTCTCCTACTACAATTTTCACAGCAGCTTAGTAAGTGCAACCTCTTTACCCCTTGTAAACCACCCCATCCATGGCACTTGGTGAAATGCTATGTAATAAATGGAGTAGCTGTAAATTAATTTAATGTGTTTGCACGTCTATTGTATAACATATTTACTTTGCATGTATGAATGTTTTATTCAAGCATTGCCTTTTTTATAAAGATGGTAAGGTCCTCACAGGGTTTCCACACAGGGTTTTTTGTGTCTCATGACTCTGAGATTAAACCTGAGCCCTGGGGAGGGAGCACAGGTGAGATTCACCCCCATCCTTGGAGTGTGGCCCACAGGGAGGAGGGGGAGTCAGGCCCTGGGGATATAATCCTGTCTCAGGTGGGGCTGGGGAGCACAGTGGGCTGGCTGAGCACCCACAGCAGGAAAATGCCTTTAATTCAGGGTGCTCTAGGAGATGATGCTTGACCCAGGAGAAACAAAAACGCTGTATGGTCGAAAGAAGGAGGGAAAGGAAGAGGAATAGGGGTTTTATTCTTATGGAATTAGAATGCAGCCATGAGCCACAGACTTCCAAGGGTGTTTTTCTTACCCACAAGCTTTTAGGGTGTCCTTGTGCTATGACCAGGCTGCTTGAGCTGAGCCCACTCTGCCTCTGTGGGGCTTGGCTGCAGGAGGGCTGGATGGCAGCTCTGTGTGTGTGGGACTTGTTTAGGATCCCGTGGGAGGCCTTCACACGTGGAAATGCACCTCTATCTTCCTGTAGCCCTGCTCTCCTCAAGTGCAGGAGGTCCTGGATTAAATAGGGATGGGGTTGGATGCTGCAGGGCACACCCAGACACGACCTGAGGGCAACGAGCCAAAGCTGAGGGGACCAAGGGCTCTGACCCCACTCCCTGCGACCAAACACTGTCATTAGAGATGTTAAGGATATAAAATCTGGTTTTCAAGGGTAACCAAACAACCATGAAAGGATTTTTTTCCCTAAGCAACGTTTCTTTGGCAGATTTCAAAAGGACCCTCCAAGTATCTTCAAAGTTTGGATGAATCATTTGTTTTTCACCCAAGTGCAGCAGTTTGTTTTGCTTTCCCTTTGAATCAGCTCAGGTACTGATCTGAGAGCAGCAGAGACTGGAGTTTGCTGCAAATTATTAAAAAGCTGTCATGCTTCCTCTATGCTCTTCCCATAATTGAAAAAGTGCTGACTTTGTTTTATTTTAAAACTGAGCTGGTCCTTTGTGATCATCAGATTTACAAAACAAGACTGTTTTCAACATAAACTGCTTCAGGATTAAAGGTCCTCACTGGATGACATTGTTTCATGTTTTCTTCTTAATTTATATTCCATTTTTTTTAAACACTGAACTCCTTAAACTTACATTCCTCAGGAGATCTATTCTCAAAAAAAAAAAAAAAAAAGCCATTAAAAATACAAGGTGTCACTTCAAGTTTTAAAATGGCACATTTGAAAATGGAATATGCACTTTTATGCAATCCATTTGCTTTGTGTTTTATTATGCAGTGGCATTAAATGCAGCATTATTTTGGACAAGGGCAAATTTACAGTAGAGTTCTTTATTTTAATTCTTCCTGAATGTTCATTCCTTGATTTCTGAGCATTACAGACACATTCAGGCTGCGTTTAAGTTCCTAAAACCGCTCAGTGTTCCTGATTTAACCCTTTGCAGCGAGGTGGCTGTGAAATGCAAACCAGCCAGATAATAAACCTGCACTTTTGCACTAATTGAGCCAAAACCCACAATGTCAAGGTTTGACATTAACCTTCAGTGGTCACTTGTGCAGCTCTGGACACCCCAAAGATCCGAGCTGGGGACACGGCTCCTTCCAGAGGGCGTTTGCTCCTGGCTGATGACGGGAATTCACCAGGAATTCGCACAGAGGTGCCGCTCATGACGATGCAGAAATTGGGATCGCAGGTAAAAGAGCTGAAACCCGACTATTCGGACACTTTTCCATGGTTTAAGGCAGCCCTCTAGAGACAGGAGAGAGCAGTGCCGGGAATGCCGCCGCACCGGGGCGCTGGGCTCGCGGAGAACAGATAAATATTTTCTGGGTTGTTTGTTTGTTTTTATTTTTTTTTTTTGTGCTCTTTTGTGTGGGTTTTTTTTCCTTATTGTTTGTTTGTTCGTGGTTATTTTGTTTCATTTTCTTTTAATAGAAAACTTCTCCATTTACCCCCAAAAATGAATTGCCGCAAATGCAGGGACTGGAGGAGGGTCAATGGCTGCGAACAGACAGAGGGCAGGAGGGAAGGTTTAGATTATTGGATTTTAGGAGGAAATTCCTCCCTGTGAGGGTGGGGAGGCCCTGGCACAGGTTTCCCAGAGCAGCTGTGGCTGCCCCATCCCTGGAAGTGTCCAAGGCCAGGTTGGATGGGGCTTGGAGCAGCCTGGGATAGTGGAAGGTGTCCCTGCCCATGGGGTGGGACTGGATGGGCTTTGACTCCCTTTGAACCCAAATGATTCTACGGTTCTGTGAAATCTTTATTTCACAATTATTAGATTTTCTAGCACTCCCAGCACTTTGAATGCGCTGGCAAATGTGTGGCACCAGTAAGACAGGTGGGGTTTCAGCTCAGCGATGCTTTGTCCAGGTGGAAGGGAATTGCTGCTCCAAGAACAGGGATACCTGGGGGAAAGCTGGGAATGAACTGTCCAGAGCACATGGAAACACACAGGGATGCCACATCATTTCAGTGAAGTTTGGGTTAGATATTAAAACATGCACCAATTTAATTCCTACCTGGATTAAAATTTGCACTTGGAAGAGTTTCCTGCGGGATACTGGCACCTGATGAGCTCTCAGGGCTGGAACGTGTCCCAGCAATGCACAGACCTTCACCACACCAACTTCAACTTGCCCACCCTTCTCTCAAACCCCTGCAGCTGCTGCATCCCAAAAGCTTTACAAACCATCTGGTCAGGCCTCAGAAATCCCGAGCTTCTGGCGAGTGAGGGAAGTTGGAGATGGAGGGTCTCTGTGGGACCTCCCTCCCCAGCTCCCATCTGCTGCAGCTGCTCCGGGAGATTTCCCCATCTGGCTCAGCCTGCTCCAGAGGAGCTCCCTGCCCTGGGGCTGTGCCGTGTGACCCTGAGACAGCAACTTTGGCACCGAGGAAACCTGCAAATGTCAGACCTGCCACTTGGGGCCAGTTTTTCGTTATCAGAGGTTTTCAAGCAAAATGTCATAAATGCCGTGTAAGGACCAGCCCGTCCTGGCTCCTCTGCCCTGCCCCAAAGCAGAATAACCCACAGATCTGTTGGATTTCACCATAAAATGCAAAGGCACTTCATCTCCTGTGTTTGTATGTTCTCTTCAAGGTGGGCTTTGAAGGAAAATGCATTCTGCTTTTTAGAAAGAGTAGGTAATTAAACAAACATGGCACTGTCAAAAATACACAGCGACTCGCCTATAATACCTGTTGTTTAACCCAGGTATTTGATAAACCAATCAGTTTATGGGGAGAATCATATCAATCTTCATTTTAGTGCAAACTGATGTGAGCATTCACCCCACAGAGCCTTGTTTTTGTTTTTCTGGGATGGGGGAAACTGATTCTATAATTGATGGTAGAGTTTGTGTGTTGTTTCTTTATATGATTTTTGTATATTCTTTTCTCTTTGCCAGCAGCCACTCTTTTTCTTCCCAAAAGAAGATTCAAGGCACTGCTGAGCATCAGGTCATTGGGTCTAATCCACTGTGATGGACACGAGCTGGCATTTTCACAGAATCCCAGGGTCATTTAGGTTGGGAAAGTCCTCTGAGATCATCAAACCCAACCTGTGACCCATCCCCACCTTGTCAGCCACACCAGAGCACTGAGTGCCACGTCCAGTCTGTCCTTGGACACCTCCCAGAGCAAAACCCTCAGTGTGAATGGCCCCATAACCACTGTGGTTTTATGGACTCAGCTCTGTTTGAAAATTAGGAAAACGTAAACCGATCTTCTTGGGATGCCACCCCGCGTGTGCCTTCCCTCGGAGCGCGCAGATGTTGTGCCATGTGCATCCAGATGGATGGCATAAACAAGGCTCTTTTTTTTTTTATTATTTGGAAAACAACTGTAATTTCTAAATTGTTACAGGATGGTTTGCTTCGGTCCACGTCTGACAGAAGCAATTGCAGTCACTGAACTGAAGGGAAATTAAAACAAAAGTGTTTATGTGCCACCTGGGACAACGGAGCAATCTGTGATTTCTGACCTCCCTAAGGAGCATCTGATGAAATCAAGAGTCAAGTTTAAACCAAGGAAAAAGGGGTACTTTTTCATGTGGGTGGTCACTTCAGGACCAGAACCCCAAAGTGTATGGACAGATTCATGTAAAAAAAAAAATAAATTGTCATTTAAATATGTAATCTCTATATGGGACTCAAGAAATCCCTGAGACACTGATCAGCAGAGGAGTGATTGCTCTGAAACCTTTCACTGTGAGATGTTCTGATCTTCCTTAAGCCTCTGCTGTGAGTCTCTGCTAGAGAACAGGTAATAACAGCAATAAACTTTGCCCAGAGGAAGTGCAGCTGTCCCTCTGTTCACATTCACTGAGGAAAGGCAGAAATATTCAGCATCACATGGAAACAGCTCCTGTCATTCCCAAAAGCTCAGACTGACCAGGTTCAGCAAGATGTACAAGCCCCAGTGGTGCTCATGGCACGATTTTTGGCAAGCGCTTTCCATCTCGAGGAATTGTAACTGTAGGTCCTTAAAATACAGATTATATGTATTTAAATCAATGATTTCACTGAGTCGGGACACCTTTTGGTCACACCTTTATACCTTAGAAGTGTACGAACAGAAAAGCTGCACAAACCTCCTCCCCAAAGCCTCCTTCTGTTGCATGCCTTTGCTATTTTCTTACCTGGCTCCTGATTTTTTTTTTTATATTGACACCTAAAATGCAAGTTATCTGTGAAATTACAGTTATTGCAGCATCTTTCTTCCATGGGCAGGGAGCCTGAGCAAGTAACGACCCCGAGCAATTTGGTTTTGCTTTTCTGGTGCACTTGTTTTCACCTCCCCTGCCCCTGGGCTGGCAAGATAAGCATAATCATTTTCTCCCTCGTGCTGTATTTGGGCCATATACAGGAATTTGATCCAACACCCTCCATTTGCTAGGGATAAGAAATGGCTTTAATGCCGCACACCGACACGTGAATCCCGGCCATTTTCCCCCTGTTTCATTTCTTCCAATAACCCAACCAATTGGCTTGAGCAAGCAATTCAGGGGGGAAAAAAAAATAAATGTAATAGAGGTCCCTCTTTTGAGAAAGGTACTTCTGTCCAATTGCTTTCATCTTGAGAATACAGCTCTGAGGTCTGTTTCCAGGGATGTCCTTCAGCAGGCAGCATGAATTGCAAAATCAGTCACACAAATGGCCTCCCATATATAAAAATAACCAATATATCAACAGGGCTGAAGCCAAGCAGCAGTTAAAATAACTACTGGATCAGTAGCACTAAACTTACAGCAGACAGATGCATCTGAAAAGGGGAAGTGCACGGCGTTTTCAGTTTGATTTATATTATTGCTTCATTTTTTATTCAAGATGCGAAACATTCTGAAAAGCAAATGCTAAAAATTGAAGAGGTGGCCACAACAAAAGGAAATACTGCTTAAGTGTAAAATCACTGGGGGATTATTCCTGTCTCTAATGAGGCAGAGTGCTGTGGCTGAGGAAAAAATTGGGATAAATTGGGATGGGGGCTGCCATCCCTGCTTGTGCTCCATGGAGTTTTCTGCCTTCCTTGCTGCTGGTGCAGGGATCAGCCTCACCCTGCTGGTGCAGGCATGAGACAGCAACTCCCTTTTAGGCTGAGCTGTGTTTATCCATATTCGTGTTCCTAAAGTTTTCCAAGTGTCTATTTGGAGAGTTCCACCAGGAGGATGGAAGGGTTTAAGGCAGGGAGGTAACAAGGTAAAGTGCACAAATAAAAGCAGGGTTATGAAACTCCAGCGGGCACACCTTCCACTAGACCAGGTTGCTCCAAACCCTGTCCAACCCGACCTTGAACGATTCCAGGATGAAGGCAAATAATATGGATCCCTGGGAGGTGTTATATAAGATGAGAATAACCTTGTCTGTGTGTGAGTAACAGGATTTAATGAGAGCACAGTTGCTGAAAGACACGTTTGATCCGCCTTAGAAGACAGACTGAAACCTCTCTCATTAGCAAAATTCATGCTGACTTCAGTGAGGCCAGAGTTTTACCTATAAATAAACACATTTATTGCTTTAAAAAAAAAAAATCAAACTTATTCTCTTAGGTAAAGACAATTATTCTACCTATATAAAACTCATAGAGGGAATAGACACCCCTTTAGATAAAATACATGTGCAAGTAAATACAATTCTGGCTACAAAAACAGTTGGGAAAATTCAGACTTAAATACGTCTTCAAAGCCCAAAGCGTTTGAGCTGCGCCCAGGGTTCAGCATAAATAGATATGAAATCAATAGATTTCATTCAAACTGAGTGAGGAAGCTCCATTTTGAACTCTAATGACACCTTGCATAGCCCTGGGTTGATTCAGTGCTTTGGAAGGCCCGAAGATGAATTTCCTGTGGCTCTAATATTAATTTGAGCGTGTTTTCTGCTGTGCTGGCAGCTGCCAGGCTTACAGGAGGGCTGGTAATTCATTTTATCAGATGGTTTTCAAGGGGTGAGACAGGTGCACCAGGCTTCACACACAGTGCCTGGATACCCCACAGGCATCTGCAAGAGGAGAAATTTGCTTCCAGGGGTTCGACAGCTTTAATTGTGTGAAATATGTCAGCGGCGTTTACTTGATAATTAGTAATGTTTACTTAGCAATGGGTAATGTTTAATTAGTTATGCTGGTATGGAGGGTTGAAAACAGGCTTTGATGATCCTGTGCTGCAGTGTGGAGCAGGGAATCGCAGAATTATAGTCATTTAAGTTGGAAAAGACCAAGAAAAAAAATAAAATTGAGTGGAACCATTCCCCCAGCACTAACCCACGTCCCCAAGCGCCACATCCACGTGTCTGTTAAATCCCTCCAGGGATGGGGACTCCACCACCGCCTTGGGCAGCCTGTTCCAACGCCCTACAAACCTTTTGGTGAAGAAATTTTTCCTAATATCCAAGTTAAACCTCCCCTGGTGCAACTTGAGGCCGTTTCCTCTTGTTTCATTACTTTTTACTTGGGAGCAGAGCCCGATCCCCCCCCCGCCTGCCCCCTCCTGTCAGGGAGTTGTGGAGAGCCAGAAAGTCCCCCCTGAGCCTCTTTTTCTCCGGGCTGAGCCCCTTTCCCAGCTCCCTCAGCCCCTCCTGGTGCTCCAACCTCTTCCCCAGCTCCCATCCCTTCCCTGGACACGCTCCAGCCCCTCCCTGTCCTTCTTGTCATGCGGGATCCAGGACTGATCCCAGGATTTGAGGTCCCTCGGCGGTGCCAGCACAGGGGACAGGCACTGCCCTGCTCCTGTTCTTCACGAACTTCTCGGGCGTGGCTGATGAGTCGGGAGAGACGCAGGATCGGGTGTTTGCCTGGACTTTCAGGGCATTCCTGGAAATCTGCTTCCAACGCCGGGCTCTGCCAGAGTTCTCCTGTCCAGCCTCAGCTCATCCCCTCCCAGTGAAGTTTGCACGGAGCTCCCAAACTGCCGAGTACTTTTAAAGGTGTTGGGTTACATTTCACCCCTGTTTTCCCGTTCCAGCCCCCTCCGGGATCTCCCCATTCCCACATTTGTACTCCTCCCACCGCGCACCCCCCCGCCAGTGCCACGCGAGGGCGCCCTCGGGCCGCGCATCCCGACCCTGCATCCCGGGAAAAGCGGGACGGAATCACCTCTCGGCTCCTCATCCCGGGAAAAGCGGGATAGA
>VZRJ01000261.1:106-27685 GCA_013397565.1 Ptilonorhynchus violaceus
TATAAATACTTTTGTAGGCATTTTCTGCAAATATTAACCTCTTCTCTAAGACAGAGAGAAAGAAAAGCAGTCACATGAAAGAGTAAATATGGAGACCAGCAGCCAAACGGAAGAGAAGACAAGGAGTGGCAGGAAGTGCCAGAGATGCCATCTTTACCAGCATTGGGATCCACCTTTTTCTTTGAGCTGTGCTGTGTGATCTGGAATAATGCCAAACTAAATTTCTCTATAAATCATAATATGAGCCATGGGGAGTGAGACAGCCTAAAATAAGAACATTTTTATGTTGTGTGCAGATGAAATTTGCAGACTTTGGAGATTATGAGTAAAGCAGGAGCCTGTGCCTTTGGTGCCTTTAGGCTGGAACGACTTACTCTTAAAATGTTTAACCCATTAGACTTTTCTCGTGACCCACAAACTGCAGAGTGTATTGTGGGAGAGAGGATACACCACTGCAAAACCAGGGTGAGCTGTGGTGTTTCTCGAAGGTTTGGAACCACGCTGAAGACACTTCTTAGGGAACTGTCTTCTGTGGGATGGATCCCACTACACTACAGAAAGAACTCTCTTCATCCCATAAAGTGGCAATAAGAACTCTTAATCATAAGATCAGAATCTCATGTTTATGTCCTTTACATGATCAGTGAGAAGGATTGGAATGGATTGGAGGGAGAATGATATTTGTATATTATGCCTTAATATTTTCATTTATTTTTTATTCTTTCTATTCTTAGTAGTGCTAGTGAAATAAATTATTTAATCATTTTTCAAGTTTGCAGCCTGTTTTTGCTGTCTCCTCTCCTCTGAAGAATATAGCGTGGGGATCTGGAGTTTGCCTCCAGGTTAACCCTTGACACCAGCTTTGTTCATTTCCTGGCTGTGAAACAAAGAAACCTTTACTTATTAAGACTATTCATTCTCTGAAGAAAGAAAAAAACAAACACATAAAAACTAAAATAAAAATAAACCACAAAAAAAACCCCAAAAAACCTCACTAACAACAGACTTCCTTGTAGTTGCCTGAAGAATGTGGAGCATCTCCATGAGGAACTGGGAAACCTACTTGCCCATTGTTCTACCATTCTGCAAGGCAAGATCTCTTTCTTCATTCTTGCCTTCTTAAAAATGTAGTGGCATTTAATGTGTTCATTACATTTTAAAAATAATCCTACTAGAGTATATTGTTCCTAATAACATGACAAAGAGCATATCAATAATATTATTTATCAATTACAATATCAAAATGATGAAAGTAGTACAGGATATTACAAAAACCATGGTGCACTGTACTAGTGCTAAATCCTCTATCCAAATATACTAAAGTATTTGGGTAGAATATGAAGAAAAAAACAAAAACAAAAACAAAAACAAAACCCACCTTATTTATATACATTGCAAACAAAGCCTTTTTTTCTTATCACCTAAAATTTCTCCCTGTTTTCTTTAAGGAAAGGGGAAATTAATGGTATTAGTTAAATATGTGACAAAATTTCATTACTATAAATTGGGATGTATCAACCAAACAAAAAGTGAGATTATTACAGCAGTATCAGATCAGTACATTTTGTTGGGCTGCTAAGTCTGTAAAATCATGATGGCTTATCCTCATTTCATATAAGCATCATCTTCATTGATTACTTTAAAAATATAGTGACTTCAGTGGTGATAGCAGATGTAGATTTAGTGTTGCAGTATCTAACATTTAAAAGCCCTACCCAGTGAAATCCTTCTTAATTATTCAATGCTACACTAAAGTTAATGAATTACAGTTACTTGGGGAATGAACCATCTTTGTCAAGAGATAAAAGATGTGAGCAGAAAAAAGTTGCCAGCAGAACTATGGGAGTGATTGTTTCCCCGTACTTGACACTGGTAAGGCTGCACCTCACATCCTGTCTTCAGTTTTGAGTCCCTCACTACAAGGAAGACATTGAGGCACTGGAGCTAGTCCAGAGAAGGAAAAAGGAGCTGGTGAAGGGTCTGGAACACAAGTCAAGCAGATGAGGGAGCTAGGGTTTAGCCTGGAGAAACAGATGATCAGGTGGGATCTTATGGCTCTCTATAACTACCTGAAAGGAGGTTTTAGCTGGGTGGAGAGTGATCTCAGTAGACAGCTAACAGAAACTTTTGTTATGTGCCTTCTGGTGAACTCCCTTATCAACTGTTACAAAGGCTGAACAAGTAACTTCTATCAAATACTTTTTAACATGTAAAAGAACCCAATCTGAGGTCAAATAGTATAAACCTGCAGCTGTGTATATGCCACTGTAATCACTATACACTAAAAGTATTGTTTGCTGAGGATGGATTGAGAGATGCAGTTATGAATGAAAAAGGAAAAAGTCTCTCCTTATTGATCTGATATTATCTTTGCCCCCTCAAGCTTCCTGTCTTAAGTCAAGTATCTCTATTTGTACTAAAAGGTATACTAAAAGAAATTTATTAGAGTGTTTGCTTTAATCCACTGAGACAAGAATGAACTCGATCTTTAATTTTCAGGTCTGGTTATGTGCAAAATTACTACAGACTGTAAGGATCTTCACCACCTCCTAATCATCTAGGCATTCAACTCACCACAGTCAGTTTACTGGCAACCTCAAAATAACATCTCAGATCATCCTCAAATAACTCATAGATGCATGATTTTCTGGATGTAATGTGTGCAATACCAGGTAAGCATGGATGTTTCACATGTTTGCTCAATCAAGGCAACTGTAGGGTCCTGCACATGGGGATGAATAACCCCAAGTACCAGCACAGGCTAGAGGATGACCTACTAAAGAGCAGCCCTGCAGAGAAGAACCTGAGACCTGAGAATGTTGGTGGATGACAAGTTGACCATGAGCCAGCAATGCCCTTGCAGCCAGGAGAGCCAATGCTTTCCTGGGGTACATCATGAAGAATGTGGCCAGCAGGTCTAGGGGGATGATCTTCCCCCTCTACTCTGCGCTACAAATCTCAAGTATTGTGTTCAGTTCTGGTCTCCACAGCTCAAGAAAGCAAATTTGCTACTGGAGAGGGTCCAATGGAGGCCACAAAGACGATTTGGGGTCCGGAGCATCTCTGTTATGAGGAGAGACTGCAGTTTAGAGAAGAGAAGGTGGAGAGGGGACCTCAACAGTACATATAAATATCTCAAAGGCTGGTGCCAAAGGATGGTGCCACACTCTTTTCAGTGGTGTCCAGAAAAGGACAAGTAGTAATGGCCATAAACAAAAACATATGAAGTTAAATCTCAACATGGGGAAGAAATTCTTTACACTGAGGGTGTCAGAGCACTGCAACAGGCTGCCCAGGGAGGCTGTGGAATCTCCCTATCTGGAGACATTCAAAACCCACCTGGACGTGTTCCTGTGTAACCTCCTCTAGGTGACCCTGCCTGGACTAGATGATCTCCAGAAGTCCCTTTCAATCCTAACCTGTGATTCTGCTTCCACGTAGCTGAGTTACACATCTGACCTGTAATTAAAGCTTTACAATTCTTTGGGTGGTCTCAAGTACAATCAGGCACTCAGCATGGAATGCTGCCGTACACATCTCATCTACTTAACACAGTTCAAACTTAATGAAAAAAACATTTTATTGGTGGCACATCTGAAAGGAAGAAGCAGAAGATTTGACCTTAATCCTGTGTGCAATTCTCCTTCCTGATCATTATGAATTTAGATGAAGACTTTACAGGCCCCAACATCATGGGGGAAAAAATCATGAGGAATAGAGCAAATATTTTTTTCTGATTTGTTGTTGGAATACATAAAGCATATTGCTTCCTGTGAAACTAAGTACATCACCTAGATGCTTTCAAAATATTCCTGCCTGTAGAAGTAATAATAAATAAATACACTTCTTGAAAAGTATGACCATCTAACTTAATATAAATATTCTGCTTGGTGGCACAGAGATGCTGGTAAGATATAATGCATAAGGAATCTCTCTGTCCTCTTTGGTGCGCCTCCTTTATTATCATGATTTCACAAAGGAATTACAAGAGGCTACCTTATTAAAAGAGTACAGATTTTTTTAAGAAAGCAAAAACTGAATAAAAAATAGCAATCTCATGCTATATTTTAAAACTGAAAAAAAACCTTTCCATTTTAAAAGTAATTTGCTTTAAGCATGCCCTGAGCATTGCAAACTTATTTCATATGAATGCCCTAATAATTCTGCTTTGGCAAAAATTATTTATTGAAACAGCAGATTTTTCCAAAATTAAAAAATATATTGACAGACTATACACAGGATGAATCTGTGACGCTAAAGACAGTTGTCTAAAATATCTTTTGCCAGTTTTTTAGCTCTTTTATACTAAGTACACTTAAGCATAACAATCCATGGGGCTGAAGAGTTCATGGCACCATCTTTCCTCTAGAACCATCCACAGCTCTCCCATTTGTTTGCTTTATCTCATATTTTAAAAAAACCATAGGATGACCACCACACTATGTTTATACTGAAAAATTAAGCCTAATAAAAGATTTAGAAATTAATGTTCAGATTCAGATGGGAACAAGTGATGTAAACTATATATAAAACCTCCCTCTACAGTATCACTTGTCATTTAAAACTACAACTATATTTTGCATGAGGAAGAGCATAATTCCTGAAATGCTTCAATAGATTTCAAAAGATTTTCCCCACCTGAAAAGCTGTTCTCCACTTTCAGTGAAATTTTGCTCTGACCCAAGAGATCTTTCCCTTATAATGCAAAATGATCACCTATCAAGATTATTATTAAATATATTTTATTTGGATTAGTAAGGCCTTTTTCTTACCTGCTCTTTTCTGATTGGCAGATGAGAGAGATGTTGCCGCTACTCACAGAGGGAATATAAAGAACTCTTTTTTTTAATTACCTGTAATTAGATGAGTGATGAGGAAAAATGAGGTCAAAAATCCTTCAGACTTCAGCAGATTTGTAGTCTGTTTTTTGGGACTTGGATGGCAAATGCAAAATACTGGGTGAAAGCTCTTGCATTCATCCCTTTTTCTTTTTCTTAAAATGACCATAACCTTTCTGTATATCCGTGTCCAAATTGAGGGGAGACTTAATAGATCCCAGTTTCCTATTAATTATCTGTATAAACAGTGGGCAAGTCATGTACGTTATCTTGACTTGGGTGATCATTATTATCTTTAGAAAGGAATTTTTACATTTGCATTCAGTTCTACTATGGATTCTATTCCTTCAACTTTTCTTGAGACAAAAGTCTTCTGTTTTGTTGGAACAAGGATTGCAGAATCAAGAAGTTGCTATTGTCCCTCTTAATGAAAAAATAGAGGATTTACATACTACTGCACTATCAGCAATGGAAAGTAAACAAAACGTTTTCAATCAATTCTGAAAGCAAGCATGAGCTTCCTACAACTCTAACAGATATGTCCTGATGATCAGTGGAATATTAATTGTACCACAGATCCAAAATTTTAAACATCAAGAGATATTGAAAAATGGATGCAGATTTTGCATCAGTGCCTAATGTAAACCTCAGTTTGATTTAAGTGCAGAAAGTTGATGTTTCTTTTTCTTATCACAGCCTTGAAGAAACAGCAATGGTGTGGGTGTCAGGAACACTCAGACATAGTGCTTCAAGATTTCAGATCCTTCATCTTTCTTATGCTTATGATTGTCAAGCACTACGCAAATCACTTCCCAATCTTTAGATTTGTCATCAATGCAAATATTTCTTTTAAGAATGATTTATTATACAGACTAAAAAAAATCTTCTGGTAGGCTCTATAACAGAGAGGGAAACCAAATAACATAAATTGGCTGAAATATCCAATTTCCAGAATTTTTTCTTACATAGCTATGTTTCTGCCAATACAAATTCACTTTGTAGTAGAGACAAAGAAAGAGAATAATCCTTAGCCGGATAGTAAAATACACATAGAGAGATTTACCCTGCAACGTTTACTATATAGCCTGTGCTGAAAAGACTACTGCTAAGGAGACTATGAGTTTTTTCTAATTAAAGAAAATAATTGATTTATGAAATGTGTTCATTAAATAGGAAATCAATTAGCTTCAAATTAGTTATGTAACTCAATATTATTGTCATAATCTGTTGACTTTCTCAGCACCTCTGTGACAACAATGAGGTTTAATGTCAGATCCTGTGTGACATAACCTTACTTCCACTATGTATTAAAAATGTGACACTTCAATATCAACATTCTCTAGAAATAAATCTCATAAGTGCTAACTCTCAGTAAGCCTTCAGCATAGTATTGTTCTGTGAGATCATTAAATTTTAGATGGAACAAATAAATATTCCCTATGGGACTTAATTACAATTGTTCTATCTGAGGACAAGAACATACTATGGATATTTGACAGTATTATGCAAATAACAGGGAGTATATAGATTTCTTCTAAGAAATCCAGAGAACTTATCATTCTGGGGAAACATAAGAGAAATTGAAGAAAAGAATTGTCTTCATAAATTAGGTCACATAACGTATTAATCATTTTCACCAGAAATTTTCCAGTATGGATACACAGGGAACCTTAAAGTTGTCTCATATTATGCCCATTTCAGTCAGACATTCCACCACAATATGATCATTGTCTGACTGAAGACAGAAGTTCTGCAAAATCAGCCATATGCTTGAATATTGATGCACCTAGCTCAGTTGAAAATTTGAGTAGAATTTGAGTGTTAGTCATTTTCGTAACTATGCATTTATTAGACAGGTCCTTTCATAAATCGAAGAGTCTCTGTAATAATAAAAAGGAAAATATAGGCATTGAATACAGTATTACAGAGCACATACATTTCACAGATGACCCCAAGAATAATGTTTCTTGCCTGTCAAAGAAAATAGTTCCACGGAAGAACAAGATTCCATATCATGAGACCATCAAAGCAGAATGCAACAAGAAAAATGTGAACACTAAATATGAGAGAGATCTTTTTCCTGTAAAAGCTAGTATTTAATGCTTATACTTTAATATACGAAGATTTTATTTTCAACTGTAAATCAGCTGAAAGCCAAGCAACTCAAAAAAGTTTCTTGGCCCTTTTGCTTGTTTAATTTTCGATAGTCACAACAAATTAATTCCATATACCTATTAAATTCAGCACCTGAGTGATTCAGGATACAGTGTCCACAAACTATCTTTTTCTTTTTTTTTAAATATGCAAAATTCCAAGCTCTAGTGGCACTTTTGAAACAAGAACAGATATGTCTTGAAAGCAGTTTCTATTTTATTTTCATAATTAGTTTCCCTCTTAAGAAATTTTTCTCTGCTAAAATGAAAAAAAAAAAACCAACCTGGGAACATGATCTACTTTAGTACAGCTCTTTGTATTTCTTATCCTGTTTACTTCTTTTATCATTACTTTTCTGTTATCACACAATCACAGAATCATCAAGGTTGGAAAAGACCATTAAGATCATCTAGCCCAACCTTCAACCCAGCACCACCATAATCACCCCTGAACCATATCCCCAGGTGCCACATCCAGATGCTTCTTGAACAGTTCCACAGGCGGTGATTCCACCACCTCCCTGGGCNCATGATCTACTTTAGTACAGCTCTTTGTATTTCTTATCCTGTTTACTTCTTTTATCATTACTTTTCTGTTATCACACAATCACAGAATCATCAAGGTTGGAAAAGACCATTAAGATCATCTAGCCCAACCTTCAACCCAGCACCACCATAATCACCCCTGAACCATATCCCCAGGTGCCACATCCAGATGCTTCTTGAACAGTTCCACAGGTGGTGATTCCACCACCTCCCTGGGCAACTTATTCCAATGCCTAACCACTCTTTCAGTGATTTCCTTTTTTTTCTAATACCTAATCTGAACCTCCCCTGATTATGGTAAATATCATCTGTATTTATTTCTTTGGTCTTTTGTGGTGGTGGCTAGGCCCACAGATAGGCCAGCCACACCTGGGACCGAGGAGCTCGTGGGCCAGGGGGCCCAAGGGTTGTATTGAAGAGAGGGCTCTGAGGTCCAGAACAAGAGCTCGCCCTAAGAAGTTTAGGAAGGTCTCTCCCATCTAGGCCCTGCTANTTTCCTTTTTTTTCTAATACCTAATCTGAACCTCCCCTGATTATGGTAAATATCATCTGTATTTATTTCTTTGGTCTTTTGTGGTGGTGGCTAGGCCCACAGATAGGCCAGCCACACCTGGGACCGAGGAGCTCGTGGGCCAGGGGGCCCAAGGGTTGTATTGAAGAGAGGGCTCTGAGGTCCAGAACAAGAGCTCGCCCTAAGAAGTTTAGGAAGGTCTCTCCCATCTAGGCCCTGCTAAGCTGTGTCCCCCTATTCAGTTGGTTTATCCCTGTCAATCTATGCTCCTTATATGGTTCAGTTCTAGCAAGTTCTCCCTCACTCGGCCTCATTGGCCTTGTTCCCCTGCTCCTCCCCTCACCTACCCTCAGTGGTCCTATGTATTGTAGTCCCACCTTTTCTCCTCTCTCTTACCCCTATGTGATTGGCCCGTGGTGTTTTCTCTGCCCCCATTTGGTTCTGTATAAAACCCTGTGTCACCATGTTCTTTTGGCCGTCCTTCCCTGACCCTTCACAAATAAACACCTGTTGTGGAACATCATATGGAGAGTCTGCCTCCAAACTCTTTGCCCCCAGTCTTAAGGTGCTGAGTGTGTGTGAGTGTAAGGCCTGCGCTTCCACCTGAGCTGGTGGGATAGGGTGTCAGCGGCAGACGGCATACCTATCTCACCGGCCCCCGCACACCACGCCGAAGTACCACCGGAGTCAGGAGCACTTTCAGGAAGGTTGCAGCAATTTCCACCGAGCGCGCCGCAATAGTCTTTTAATTCTTGAAAAGAACCAGGTTATGAAAGTACAATAGAGAAATGCTACATACTGATTTCCTTCTATTCTGTTCATTTATTAGAAACAACAATATGGATACTGTCACTATTACCCTTACGTAAATTTGGGTTCCACTGAGATTTCAATTTTTTATAGCATAATGTGATTAAAAAATAAATAGAAAAATTATTCCTTTTTTAAAATATTGAATCTATGCACTATATATAATGTTTTTAGATTTTCATATATATTTTCATTTCTGTTCAACCTGTATGGAGTGAATCTCCATATTAAAGATTATAGTAATAGATAATGTATGTCACATAAAATCTGCACATGAATCTAAATGTTCCAAATATTCCCTTAACTCAAAACACTTTTTAGTCTGTTTAAACTAAAGAAAAACTGTCCTTTCTATCGTCTCTGCTGCTGAACAATGATTATGCTTTAGAAATGGTATGAAAAACAGAGCTTTCATGTCTGTCCCTGATGGTAAGTAATACTATTGGTTGCTGGACACACTGTCTCCTATATCAATCAGTATTTCTATAACTTATTTCGTTCTGAATTTGCAGGCTGTGAATGTGTTAATGCAATTTCCTCGTAATAATAAAACAAACTAAATTTCACAGCCCAAATTCAGAAAAGAAAGTTTAAATTACTAAGAACCTTTTTAAAATGTTATAATGCAACAAAATAAAATACATCAGAGTTCATTTTTTAAAAACTAACAGATTCTAATAGTCTCTGAATACTTCTAAATCATTAAGAAGAAAATCCAGTGCCTAAAATACTAGGTAATACACAAATTGTTTGCTGCCATGGAAACTGACAAGTTAAGAGATGTTTGAATTTCTGTGTGTAATTTTACCATATCTTTCTTATACAGATTTAATGCCTTTTTTTTTTTTAATTTAAGACCTTTTCTATAAAAATAGTTTCTTTCTAATGGCTACTCAACTAGTCACCCATAAACTATAATAAGGATGAATGGTATGGAAATGTCAGAGGCTTTAATTTTTGTAATACTAGTTACTACTAAAAACTATGTATTTTAAAATCCGGTGCTTTTGTGTAAGAAACTAAAGTACTTTAGACTGGTGATCTTAGAGACATTCAACCAAACTGATAGTAATGATGACATTTGAGCACATTCAAATTGCCATTGACTCTTTTTCAAATGGTCTAGCAAAATCAGCCCTTTTGCGTAGGTTTCTCACGTTGCGTTTTAAACAGTTACTAGCAATGCTTCATCTTTCATTTCTACAATTAAATGAACTACCACTTCTTACAGGCATGTCAGCATTGCAGAACAAGTTTTGGCAAGCTGACTGTATGATACTCAGTTGATACCTATTGCCTATTAATGGAAATCACCTAACCATCAAGTGATTGCTCATCATCCACGGACTGATGCCCAGCCCATTCCTGAGCACCTGTCCGTGGCTTCCAGCAGTTTATACATGGAGCATAACAATCTGTGGTCTGGAATATCCCTTTGGCCAGTTTAGGTCAGTTGTCCTGGCCATGCTCCCTCTCAACTTCTTGTGCACATACTCACTCACAGAACATGAGAAGTCTTTGGTTTAGAGCAAGCTCTACTTAGCAACAGTTAAAACATGAGTGTCTTATCAACATTATTATACATGAATCCAAAATACAGCTGCTAAGAAGAACCATTAGTTCTATCCCAACTGAAACCAGGACTATTAGAAATACTTTTCTTATGAATTTATGTTTTCTATTTTTATAAATTATCACTGTTGTTGCATTTGTAGGCAATGCAATGATTGTCCATTATTGTGCAACTATCACATTATTGATGTGCAATTTGTACTTCAGTGTCCAGAGTGTTGTAAGGACGAAAATTATGAATGGGTTGAGGAAAGCAGATACAAGTGAGAAGGCAGCAAGCCCTGGGCATGGCTAGAACAATAAGCAAGATCTGCTATATTTACCCTGCTATTTAAATTAGGTTTTACATATATTTTGTCCTAAGGAGATTAAACCAAACTTTTGTGCTGTAAGTACCACCTTACAAATCTTAAATATTTTCTTTTTAGTGCCATGAATTTTATATGTAGCAATGTGGCTTGAAAAGGAAAATGAAATTAGCAAAAGAAAAAAAGAAGAGGAATAATATTGAGGTGGTCAAGGTGTTTACTTTTAGCTTTGGACCAAAGACATAAGTTATCCCATTTCCTTGGCTACTACACTACATCATAAAGCATATATGAGACTACCCTCAGTTCTCCTATTAGTTTTAAAATCAGTAAAATGAAGCCAGCTAGAAATCTGCATGCAAGACAGAAATCTTAAGTGTAGATCCAAAATGAAAAAGTCTTGGAAAGCATAGATATATATGAATCAGACATAGAAGCTTCAGACACACTCTTTTCATTATATACATCCTTCGTAGTTTGATAGATTCATGTTTTAAATTATACATATTTCCTTTCAGTAGGTTTAGGGGTGCTTCATCACTAAAGGCAGATACAGACTATAATATTTGGTACTGAGGAATATGAATTGAGGCTTTTATTACAAATTGCAGTCCTTTTTTGAATTGAAATAATGTAAACCTGGTTCTGTCTCTAGGAATACAATGAATATATAAAACAAGGGAAGCTACACATATGTATACACACAAGAATACATATACATATGTATTAATACAAAGTCTCAGGTTTTAGTTCTAGCCCTAAAAAGGAGGATCTCAGCCAGAAAATACTACAGTAGGTTCTTTCCTGTTATTGGAAGGTGCAGAATGTCATAAGAAACACTTTTACAGGAATCCTCTTTGAGAAAACTCATGCACAGCAAGAGAGAATTTCTGAAGGTTGGAATTTCCTCTAATATTATTGACCTTACAGAGACCTAGAAACTGCTACTTACTTTTTATCTTGGATTGGGTCCCTCAATACATGTCTGTCTTCAAGCAGAAAAAAGGCAGCACTTTTACATGGAAGATTCAACATGTTACAAGGACTGCTTGACTTTTCTTAACTAACCTTATATTCTTCTATGACAAGGTGACCCATCTAGTGGGCTTTCGTAAAGCATTTGACACCATTTCCCACTGCATTTTCCTGGAGAAACTGGCTGCTCATGGCTTGGATAGGTGCACTGTTCACCAGGTGAAAAACTGACTTGGGCTTCTCCCAAGTAAAAAGTGACAGAACAAACCAAAATGGCCTCAAGTTGCACCAGGAAAGGTTTAGCTTTGATAGGAGGAAAAGATTGTTCACTGAAAAGGTGGACAGGCATTGGAATAGGCTGCCCATGGAAATGGTGCAGTTGCCCTCACTGGAAGTGCTCAAGAGGTGTCTGGATGTGGCACTTGAGGATATGGTTTACTGGTGAACATGGTGGTGCTTGGTTAATGGTTGGACTCGATCTTAGAGGCCTTTTGTGATCTTAATTCTATGATTCTATAAAATCTGGCCAATTGCCTAATTGTCATTTTTACAGAAAGTTAAGCTAAGATCAAATAATCATAGATACTGAGAAAAGTAAAAATTAATTAACATTTCTTATCTATGGTTATATAGGTGTCTAATTAAAAAAAAAATCTATTGCATTCACATCTAGCAATGAAATGCTATGTTATGTAAACTGTAAAATATACACTAAAATGTCAGATATTTATCAAAAGAATTTATGCTCTAAGTTGAAAATATAATTTACTCTTACTTGATGTAGAAAAAGAAAAAAAAAATTAAAAACCCCAAATGTCAACCATATATAAATAAGGGTATGAATGCTATAATCAAAATCACTTAGAAGTATGCTTAATAAGGAATTAGATAACCAGCTTCTTTTAAAAATTAGAAAAGAATTTTGACCAAAAAAAAAATCTTTAATTGTGGATATAGTAAGTTTTAAGTGTTGATGACTAAGGCTCTAAGACAAAACACATTAATTTCAAGCTTTCAGGCTTTAAGCATTATAGATCTAATATTGAATATAAGAGAAGACTGCAAATACTTTCCAGAGAAAATGAACTTAAAAGTTGACATTTGTAATCAGAGCAATGGATTAAATTCTGTTAAGAAGCTGTATTGAAAATGGAAATTACTTAGCAGAGAGTACAAGAAATGCCAGTGAATACATTATCTATTTTGAAATATATATATTAGTATCAATAAATTGTGTCTTATAACGACTTCTCTATGAAAACATAGAAACACGGAATGACAGAACAGCTTGGGTTGGAAGGAACCTCAAAGATCATCTAGTTTCAACCCGCCCTGTCACGGGCAGGGATGTCACCCACTAGATCAGGTTGCTCAGGGCCCCATCAACCTGATCTTGACCACTTCTATCTTTCTGTCATAGTTGGTTCATAGATTCCTTCTTAACAGCCATACCACGAAAGAAGTCAAAAAAGCCCCAACAGCAGTCCATGCAACAAGAGAAATTTCTTCTGTTTTTATTTCGGTTTTAGTACTCAGTGACCTAACAAAGTTCTCATCACCTGAGATCTCTCTAGTCCTTGAAATTGCCTTTAGTTTTAGAGTGTGGTTGAGAGTATGACTACAGTACAGTTTCACTCTGGATTAGGAGAGTGTTTTTAATGCTAACCATCCCCATATATCATGCTTTGATTCACTTTGGGACAGTCTCAGAGCACAACTGCATTAATTTCAAGTGAAACTAATCTGAAGATGCACAGAAAGGCACACTCAATGACCTTCAGTAATTAATGCTGTTCAGTCAGTTCATGAAAGCAGACTGAAGACAATCTGAAGTAACCCCACATGAAACATAAATGGTGGATGTCAAGTTATTGACAACTGCTTTGATTTACAAGTCCATTTCTACTGTTCTGCCTTACTTGCTAAAGTAGACATAACCTACATGATTCCCCACTTCTGCTCTCATGTTACAGTGCAATCAATGAAAAATACTTCTGGTTTTCTCTAGAGAATACACAAGTTCTTTGTCCTTCTTACTACTTTTGAGCACAAGTACCTAGAAAATGTTTAAGTAGTGGGCAACTTGTACTGTGCCTCTAAGAGCAGTGAATAGCTACAAAACACGAAAGAAGACCCAAAACATAGAGTGCCAGTAGTCAGGCAGCATCCAGATAAAATGATAATAGGTAATAGGTGTACTTTAGGCATTAACCTTTTTACCAGACAGCGAAACTGAGTGGGAAATTTCCATTGCAGAAAGCAGAAGAAAATTACCAAATGGATTTTAGTTCTGTTAAACACCAGCAATGTTTTCTACCGTTATGATCCCAAAAATAAAAAAATACCTTGTAGAACTTGAAGTCTAAATATCTGGAAGAATGACAAAACCTAAGAAGAAAGCCAAAGAGATTCTTCATTTAAGTAAGCTACATTCATTTATGAAAGACCCCAACAGAAAATGTAGCACTTACAGGTTAGCCATTTCAGTGGCTGATTATGCTCAGCCTGAAAAATGGAATCCAAAGCTTTGAGTTAAGCACTGCATATGAGACTGCATACGTCTTTTTGAACGTTGCCAGAATTTCTACAAAGTAATAATAAAACATTTAAAATAACTAGTGAAAAATACCAAACGTTAGATGCTTGTGAACTTCCACTTTTCTGCGAGGACTCAAGATTTATTAGACCACAAAGAGAAGACTGTTGGCAGTATGAACGTACAGCCTAGCTGTTCTTTTATTCATATGCAATGGAAAATTATGATCAGAACTATTTTTAAAATGCGAGTGAAAATTCATGATGGCATCCAATAGCACATGAAAGGGTGTGGTGATGCATCTTCCCCTCCTGCCCCAAACCCCTGCTTCATCAAATTGCGCTAGGATGAAAAATTATGACTAAAGTCAACTGTCTTGGAACCCTATAAATAAGAGTTCTAAGTGAGACCCTGTGAGCCTTCCTGGACTCCAGCAGGCTGCATCGAGCAATATCCCTCTGCATGGGATGCCTCTCAGAGCAAGCAAACTTCAATCAAGTTTGCCATTCTTGGAGGATCACCGAATGACAGTGGAGTCTGGTCTGGTACTCCCATTCCTCAAGGCTCAATCCTTTGGCCACTGAGAAGATACAAAGGCACCTGACATGAGCATTTCACTGAATTTGAGGGGAATTTTCCACAGGTATACCTTGTACATATTCTTTTAGGTCTGTGTGCATATGAGTGTCAATATGCCCTAGCAAATGTATTATGAATGTTGCTCTCCTATTGGGGTTCGTACTTTAGATTTGTAAATAAGTTATACCTGTAAGTGAGCTGCTGTTGTGCTATAGAAAATTCTATATGAATCTTTGGCTAAATTGTTTAACTTAAGTTATAAATTGAGTGCTGTCAATTTTAAGTGCTGTTTAAACTTTAGACATAAACTGGTGGTTTAGTCTGGGGCTAAGTTTGGCAAGGGAGTCTGCTCAATGGAAGAGTCTTCCATATTCATTTTTACCCTTACCCTCTCTTATCCTTACCCATTCCCATACCACATTAGCCCCTCCACTGCCCCAGCCTCCATGTAGATAATTTTGGGGTTGATTTTGGGTTTAGATTGATTGATATTAGATTTCAGTTTGATTTTTCTCTGTGTCTTTAACCATCTAGTAAGTAGTAGAGTGAAACTTGCCAAGTAATGTCATCATGCTTTCACTTTTATATAAAACATGTTTACGCTGATACCTCTGTCAGGGACTCTTTAAGCAACCATAAAACAATCAGTGGCAACAAATGGTCATTAGTAAGATTTGTCACATGAAAAATAAGACAGTCAGAAGTAAAGATCTCTGGAGATGTTTGGTTATTTTAAGAGAGTGGGTGTACAATGGACTTCAAGAATTGTAATCCTTTTTTGTAAATAACAAGAATATCTATATCTATCTTTTTATAAAATCACTATTTTGTATGACGAACATTTCTGTGCACTAGAGACAGCGCTCACAACATAATGATAGATGTGACTTCCATCCCTTGCCAACATAAGTAAAATTTATACTCAGTTGAAATATATGTGGTATTAGAGGAGAATTTGCATTTTCTGTAAATGTAATATAAGATACATGAATTTAAAATAATGGAAGGTTAAAATTTATTTTCAGTACATTGTCCTCTTTCCTTCCCCTCTTCTGTCCAAAAGGAAATGCAGTTATGGTTTCTCTCTCTTTTGTCATTATGCTTCATTCCTTGATAATGTCTTTCATGAATTCAAATTCAGCTTCCATATCTGTGTTTTTGCATCTTTCCAGAGTTCTTGCTTTTTGTTCAAATCAAAATTTTTTCTTTATGTGCCTGGACTTCTACTTTTCAGTTTATCGTCTATATAGCTAAAACAATTCTAAAGTTCTGGCATGGCCTTCATTGAGGCATAACACAGGCTTTATTTGCCTGTAGTTTTGAAAGATGTATCCAACACTCCAAATAAGGATGATATTCCACTTGTAGTAGAAGCTGAACTAGGCTGGCAGTGTCTTCCTAATCCCTAGAACTTTTCCTTGTGTCAGATTTAGTGATCAGTCGGTCAGAGGGAGAGAGAGTTGGGTCAGTTTTGATTTTTTTTCGTGGTAGATTTCACACAGATCGACAAGCTGTTTCATCTCACCCTATAACATGTAAGAAATTATTTCAGGTAAAAGAAGTAATATTTTTAAACCAGGAGTATCCTCCATTCAGTCTTTTTTCCTCCCCACTTCTGCTTCTTTTGTTTTTTTAATAATTTTAGAATAATTTTTCCATTTTTGCTGTCATTTCTGTCTCTGTTATAGTCATAAGTACATATTCTGTATAAACTGTTATGTATACGCATAACTATTTCTTTTTCTTGCAGAAAACTCTGTCAGCCCCACCTGATACCTTGTACAATTACAGTGATTATGTTTTTTATTATGATTTTGTATTAATTTCTAACCTATATCCCAGAGTATATAGTATATCTGCTATTACTGATATGTTCTAGTAGCACTTTCAACATGCTCCGTATCTATGACATGTGATACCAACCTAACCATCAGTCTGTTAAGGAAGGATTTTGTGCTGGCCATTCTTTCTGAGATTTTCTTTAACGTAAATATCATTAATATTTTCTTATAATTCAGTTGTTTGTTTACAAATGAGTGTAGTGAACACTTCTTTCTTCCTACTTTCTTCCGTGCTTTATCAGTTTGATGAAGTTTTATGAAAAGTAGAATGACTTTTCTATGTTATTGAAGAAAAAAGTGCTGTACAAAGAAGCATTATTTCAATGAAGTCTCCTTACAGATGTTTCTGACAGGATTCATAAAGCTTCTGGCCTGGAAGCTATTTCTTTCAACAAACAAAGGAAATGTAACAGAAACACATATTCAAATGATTAGCAACACAGGCAAAAACCCCGACTCAACTCTCTATTTATTTAGCAATGCATAATGCTATTTATAGAAAAATGCAAATATTCTAGGATTAAGCCACCACACTGCCCCACAAACAATGTGAGATATTGCTAAATGGAAAGAAAAATGTGAAACATGCAAATATTAAAGGAAGCATTGTGGTGATTATGCAAATGTAAACATCATTAACCAGCCTAATTGGAGAAATGTGTTATTTTTGGTTGCGCAGAAATGTTTCACAGTTTGTTCCCAAAAGCTCAGGAATCATTTATTGCATACTTGATTTGTTCTAAACCACTGAACATAACTTTCATATACTTGACCTTATGACCTACTGGTTACTTGAGCTTTGGAGAAATAAGGTTCTCTGGAGATTTAATGAATTTATTAAACTTTCATTTTGAACCAGTGAATCACAAAATAAATTGTCTACCAAAACAGAAAAAAAAAAACAAAAAAAACATTCAGCTAGATTCTCTTACTCTTGCAATTAAATATTGGGCACAAAAGTTTGTTTCTTTGTTATATGATTATATACAAGGAAGCCAAAAATTTCAAATACAAGTGGAGAGGTTAGAATTCTCTTTTTCTATCATGGAATCAACAGTTCTTGGGTCAACTTCTTTACAGAGAATCAGAAAATGTAATGAAACCGCTGGACTGTTCTGCAAAAAGTAAATAGCACATTTTTATTGTAAATAGCACATTTTTATTGTGAGTTCAGGAAGATCACGTAGTAGGAGAAGAAAATAAGATAGCCTTACTGCTTCAAATGAGAACAAAAGTGTGATAATATATGAAATTACATCAAACACTATTATTTTAAGATAAAACAATCATTCATCAAAAATATTCAAACAAAAAAAAATTGCTTAAAATCACTCATATGTGAGTAGAAAATGACATTCCACTCATCTCTACACTGTTATACAAGTACAGTTGAACTTTCAAGAGAATGTTTTAGTCAGATCAGAGACTGTAATGTTACTATCTTACATTAATTCTAGCTCTAGTGTGTTCTGAAGGTAGTCTTCTCAACTAACCCTGACTTGGAAATGATGCACTGAATATGAAAGAACACAAATTTTACAACATTGCCTTCAGATAACACAGGGGTATCTAACAAGGAAATTTTTCAGTCCTGTATCATACAGTCCTTCTTTTAGTGTTTTGAATATTTTTACTCTCTGTAAACACCACTATTTAGAGAATTAACACTTTTATCTATGTATGCAGACTGACTTTTTCACTGTCTTACTGTTTTTAAACTGAGCTGAGGGGATTTGTTCAGTTTGAGGTCTCTCCACATGCAACTTCAAATAAACTAGAGAAATTACTTTCTCTCCAGAGTTACCTATGTGCTTATGTGGAATGTCTGTACATTTGTTAACTTTGCTATCTTTATTTCAACTTTTATTTTCTTTGCTGACTGATTTTGTGACAGTAAAATTGTCCCCAAGTTTATCACGAGATCCCGCTTCTCAGGAGTTAAATCTAACAGTGTTTTAAATTTTTTGCCGTCACCAATAATCCTCTCATTTCTTTTTCTTGTGATTTTACATCAGAACTTTTATAAATAAAGAATTCTCCCTGAAAAGTAAAAAAGTGGACAGAGGGTGGCAAAGCAGTAATATTTTATATCCAGAACTGAACAACCAAAGAGGATCTTAAATATAAATTTTCATATCACTAAATACCAACTTTGATGGTATACATTCCTTCCAGAAACACTTAATTGAGGAAAATCAGACAAATAGCAAACTACTAGAAAGCAATCATCTGTAAGTTTGTTAATATCTCACAGGAAATATTGACTGACAGCTAAACTGCCTTTTATATTTTTCATCTTTGGGCTGTTCTGTCACTTCTCTCCCTTATTACCCACCTACGTCCCATTTCATTTTCCTATTTCTCTGGCATCTGTCTTACTGTGACTTGACTTAAAAAAGGTATACTAAGTACTTAAACTGCATATGACATGTTTAGGATTAGCAGTTAAAGTTTGATCCATTATGCTGTCTTAGCTTTGCAATTTTGAAAGGCAGCTGTGACCCCTTGGCTTTCCTAGAAAATTACATGGTTAATCCTATGTCATATTCACAATATCATTCAGATTTTTAACTAATTTGCAGATTATATTGTTTCATTTTGTCACTTTATACAAGGAATCTAAGGCATCTATATAGATGTCAACATTTACCAAATCTGGAATTTTGAAACAATATAAACTTAAAAAGCTGCTACTCTCTTCCCTGTCATCAAATGCTTTTTAATTACTTGAACTAACCAACAAATAGGCTGCAGCAAACTCATCAATATAGTACTTTACAGAAGAAGGCAGAACCAGAAATTATTTTATTAGGAGTTTAAGTTTCTCCTCACTAACATGTGTAACACAGGCATCTCACTGAAACCAGGTGCAGTATTCCAACATGCTTTCAGACAGTAAGAAATTCTTCGTGATGCAATGGCAAAGAAAACATTATGAATCATGATTACAAACAAATGTTAAATCATTTTGACTAAAACAATGGGGACATCTGCCAAAAAATCTGAATATGTAGATCACTTAACTAAGAAGTTAATTTCCTAGCATTTGTATTCACAAGATTCCATGTTGTCGATCAGAAAGTTCGGGGGTTTTTTTGCAGACCTCTTGTACATACTACTTTTTATACACAATTCAGTCTACAGCTGTAATCATACAATCCTACACTTCACCAAAATCTTCATAATATGTTGCCTCTTCTACTGAACAAGAATTAGGTTATACTTCCAAGAATATTCTGGATAAAATAACATACAAGGTTTTCTCAATGATCTGTCATTGCACATAAGTAAATTGTGGTCAGCAAATAGATATGTATATCTGCATACATTTAACAGATAAATATACACTTACATACAATTCTAGATAGATTGTTGCAAACTAAAGATCTCTATGTGTTAGAGACCTACCATGCTTGCACAAGCCATATTTTTATAATTGTATCTAAACATACGATTTTATTCATTAATAAAAAAGAAATTACTGTCTCTTTCATGCTCTTAAATATCTCTTTCTGCAATCCCTACAGGAATCAATATTTCTATTGTGAATGTTTTTTGTGAAATTTAGTTATCTCTGTGGGGGAAATTTCAGAGTTTCTTCATGTTTCAAAACTAGTCGAATAAAATAATCACTACCTCACCTATGTAGGATCAAACCTTTAAATAAAACTGAAATAATTCAGGACTATTCAAAGATTGTTTCCTCAGTATTGATATGAAAAGCTCTTCAAAAATTGAAAAATTATAACTGGTATTATTCATTGTATTGATGCATTAATGATAAAGCTTATCAAAGCATACCAAGTTGCTTTGTTTTGCTTGTTAAAATTTTTCCTTTGATTCATCTTTTTTTCCCTGTTTTTCTGCCTCATTCCAAACTGGCTTTTGATTTACTTGATTTTTTTTTCTGCTGTTCAGACTTGCTAAAGTGCTTTTGTCAACAGTTCAGTGGTTGAGTGAAGCAAAGTGTTAGTTAATAGTGTGAAAGCTTGGTGTGCTGTCAGAAAAGGGCAGGCCATTAACTTGTGAAATTCTGCTTTCAATGTTCCACAGCCCTGGCAGAACAAATCTCACCGATGATTTGCCATTAAAGTTACAAATGGCATATGAATTTATGACACTTTGTAATTAAGCACCACACTTCTGCCTAGAGCAGTTAAGATGGCAGACTATGAAAGATGGTTTATAACACACACATATAAAAAAAAATTCAAACAAGAACAACAAAAACAGAGTAAAAAAAGGAAAACCACAGCCACACTTAACACCAGCTCCTTTTCACCAGAAGCAGTGAAAATGTCAAAAGGCTGCAATCTTAACATCACAATCCTACCTTTAAACGATCAGATCAGTCAGTGTCTGACTACAACTGTGTTAATTACTACAGTTATATGAATGAGAACAGATTACCTTGAATGCAAAATAATATATATTGTCTGATTCCAGGCCTGACAACAAAAGCAAAGTGATACCTTTGAATTGCAAAAGAGAGCCATGAAATGACAGAGCTTTTAAAATGATAAATATTATATAATGATAGAGTATATTACATGCTCTTTCTCTGTCTTAAAAATAACGTATCTGCATTTGAAACACTGCAAGCCAGCTGATCTCAAGTCTAGTAACTTCAAAACATTTGTGTCACTTGTAATTTCTGTCATTACCTGAATTTGCCTTCTAACAGCTACTAAATAGTTCCAGGGTTATTTGGTACAAATGAACAACGTTCATTTTAAAGCGACTTGCTGTGTACCTGCTGATAATGTTGTGGCTGTACTTCTTCTGGCCTGCCAGATTTGCTCAATTTTTAGTTTAATGCTAAAATAAACAATGGTATGTCACCCTACCGACCCTGCATTTCTATTGTACAGGTTGATTTTGAAATATTATGTCCTGCAGTTCTGACAGTAGCCATAATTTTAATTTTCTTTTTCTACTCTTGCTGCGTTTAGATTTGACACTTCTTAGTATGTCCATCTCCTGTTCAGAATCTGTGATTATGGTATTCTGTTATAAAGAAAAGGTGGATTAAATTATTCATACTGATTATAATTTATTTTTTCATTCCTCACATGTACTCTTCTTTAAAGCTCTTGTTTCACCTCATGCACCATTTTAAAAGTATCCAGTGAATTCTTCAGGAGGGACCTATGGGATATTTGTGGCACAACATGGGCAATGATTTTTATCAGATTCCTGAGTCTCTCAGAAGATATAAATTCTGTAGGCATTACATCAGGTACTGAGTAAGTGTGAAAGTCACATTTATAAAGTAACAAATTTAAGACTTCAACCTTCAGGGAAACCAAATGACAAAACTTCTATTTCATTCTGCAGTAAAGGAGACAGATTTTTTTCTCAGTATGTCCTCTATATGGAAAGGTAGAGAACAAATAATTTGCTGTAATCAGAGGAATTTTGCAATTGTGCAAGTACTTTCAAAGATATGGAGCTGCATTGTTATATCATTTGCAGAGAACACTTATATCTTAAGACTCAGCAAGAAAAAAATTCTCAGTGTTGAACATTCAGTAAATGGAGAAAGCTAGGAAAAATCTAAATCTAAAATTCTAGTGAGGATTTTTTTGTTGGGTTTTTTAAGAATTAAAAGATAAGTACACACTCAACTGTAAACGTTTTTAATTGTAAAAACAATTTCCAAAAGATAGTCAATATTGACTGTCAACTACAAAGTTCATTAACAAACTGTTCATTAACATTCAAGTGTAGAACCAGAACAGGAAGTCAATTACCAATATAGTCTCCAGAGCTATACAGCTAGAACTGGGGGTGGCATCATTTGTATGTTGCTACTTTAAAAGAACACAGGGAAAGGGTAGGAAGAATACTAAATTGATAGCAAGAAGGTTTTTTAAGAGCTAAGGAATATACCCTAAACAGAAGATGAAAAAACATATGGAACCCATTCTTAAAATGCTTGGTCAAAACTGTACCCCCTATATAAGTGCTAGTGTAGGACTGTGCAATGCATACAGACTGTCCTTGAAGTCTGAGGAGAACAAAAATTGCTATTGCAGTTATGGGCAACATTTCAAATCACAAAGTGATAGCCAGAAAGTCATTCTGGGGAGCTGTTGTCCACCAAGGAGACTATGAATTTTAGTAGAACTTTATTTCATCTTTAAGCATATCTGACACAATAAATATATTATATATTATATAAATAAACATAATTATAAGCAAATTACAGGTACCATAAGAAGTTCTTTTAAGGAAGCTTTGTTTAGCTTTTTTTCATTCATCTCTGAAGAGCTTTTCAAGATGGGGGAAAAGGAAATTGGAATGACAATAAATAATAGTAAGTGTGATTGAGAAGGATGCAGGACATTGGTGTAGATACTTTAATTTTGGTATAATGTAATTTTAAAGTATCCCTTGTGGTGTTTTTTAAATATCAGTCTACAATGATTTATTTTTAAATATCATTATTCCATGTTTATCACTTTCTTCTCTCAGATTTGAACCTGCTTATCATATTTGCATATTTGGGGGTTTGGTACTTTTTTTTGATCAGTAGAATCAGATGAGTTTTTCTTTATAGTTTGGACAAAGATAGGATAACTTCTACAAACTGAAGGTTTTTGCAAAAGAACAAATGAATTAAATTTTCCAATGAAGCTGACTAAAATTACATAGACATAGGTTCATGTATACACCTCTTTCTGTATGGACAGTTACAAAGTCATCTGGAATGCAGTAATATTGTATGTTTTTAACAGGCTAGCTCTCTAAGTATAAATAAAATAAAGATGTTTTTAGCATTTTTTTGCTCTGACTCTTATCTAGACAGTAAGTGAAACACCAGCAAAACCAACTAAAAAGCACTAAGTCACGTTTAATATTCTTAGTCATAGGTGCTCTGCTGTAGAAAGACTGTCAACTATTTCAGTTCAGACCAGATTCACATAAGCAAGCAACAGTTGGAAAGGTATTAAAGAGACAACATTTATAAATGCATAACTGCCTTCTCATTTTCAAAGTGTTTCTGCCTTCTCACTTATTATATTTGGCCTGTATAGAAAGCATAATTTTTGAAAGGCAGAGATCAAGACTCAAGTTTTAAACAGCTGGATTAAGATCTGTATTTACTTAGTCATTGCAAGTAAATGTAGGGGCCAAAAGTGGACAGATTTCACCAGTGAGAATCGAATATTGGAACAAATGCATCCATCCAGGCAGCGCACTGGAGAGAAGCTTGCTACAACATCATTGCAGGAGACAAAATCAAAGGTAGTGCTGGAGCTTTGCATTCCTACATCATCCCTGGGGCAGGGACTAGCAGCCCCAAGCTGGCATTAAATGGACTCCTGGACTGTGGAAAGAGTAGGGAAAGGCCCCTGGTACCTGACAGTTCAGGTACATAAGTTTGCCCATATATTTTAATGGGATACACATTCCATTGAATAGCAGGCTCACTAATGCCATGTTCTCCTGAGTGGTGGTACCTATAGGAGATCCAATCTAGAAATCCTACAGCAACTAAATTCATTCTATTCTGTAGGTCCAGCTTAAGGTGAGTATTCAATGTTCAATTTGGAAACGCTACGTCTGAAGGCCAGCTCCAAAAGATTCAGTTGCTACTGTGAAAACTCCAAACTTGTGCAGATATTTTAAAAATTGGTCTTAATAGCCTTTGGCTAGAAGTCAGTTCCTCTAGCCCAGTGTTCTGCCTGCCACAGAATAACACTGAGTGTCTATGTTAGTGTGCAAGAAGGGTGCAAGCACACCTGAAATATCACCTAGCTTCCTGGTTTTGGGGTCAAGATTCTCTTGAGTTGGGTGAGATATCCTTTTTAATTAGCTCCCTTTGATGAAATTTTCTGTGTATATAGCTGTTCTTAATCCAATTCAATTTTCTGTAGACAGTGTATTTTGTACAAAGTAGTTTCAATGTACAATTCCACAACTTGATTGCAGCTAGCTTTGTTTCTCTATTTCTAAAGCCATGAACTATTACTTCTTATTTATTCTTTCTATTATTTCACGGACAGCATCATATTCCTTCTAAAGTGTCTTTTTTCTAACCTTTAAGGTGTTCGTGCTCAGAAGTTTTTCCATAAAATTGGTCAACATTGTTATCTTGCTTTGGATCTCTTTCAGCCCTATTACATCTTTTGTAGTAGACTGAAATGAACAAAGGCAAATAGTATTCTAAATAAATGTCCATACTAGAACTGCTTTAGCAAATACAATACTGTTTTTACTCTCTGGCCTCTTTTACTTTTCTAGTCAGTTCTAACATTCAATTTACTTTCTTTTGCTGTCAGTTCCAAGGAAAGTGATTGGGTGCCCAAAAGACTGAAAAATATGCAATTAGTGGCCAACTCTGAATTGTTTGGTAAAAACATTCTTGGCATTATATAAAAACTCTGTGGCAGAAGGCAGATTTCAAATACTTTAGCCCTCAACACTCTGTGTCCTTTTTGTGTAGTCCTCTTCATCATTCACTCCCAAATGTGAAAATTGTGCCAAATGAAACAAGTTTGCAGGGAAAACAGTCTGCTTACAAAAAGCTTCCCTTTTTACAGCTCCATCCTAGCAAAATGATAAGGTTTAGCATTTGCTTTAAACATTATTACACTTAGCAGTAATTAGGAATACCTCATAAGTAATAACTTTTACTTATTGAGACAAGGGGAAAAAACCCCCAAACTTGTGTTCCTTATGTACACATCAATAGTTGACAACAAAGTTTCTGATAAATCCCATTGGAGTTGTGGTGTATACATGACTTACATAATATTATCAAGGTATGATAAATTGAAAAGCATTTTAAACCTCAAGATTTTAATATGATCTACCCGAGATCATTTATTCATCCTTTCCAGGAATTACTTTAGCTCCCTTCACATGTGATGTGCTTTCAGAGCTAAGCTGTTGCTCACTCTGGTTTCCCTTTATGTTAAAGAAAAAGATACTAAAAATTTCATGTGTGCAGAGCATGTTGTTTCCTTTAAATTCTGGTTGCACGATGCTGCACCAGAAAAGAGAAGGACAACAGAGAAAAGCTGTCAAATTTCCCTGCAAATATAATTCGAAACATACATATCCTGAAAAAAATCCACCCCAACCAACTTAAAAGAAGCACAACCTAAATCACTTCATTCATATTGCCGCAAAAGTAGTTCACTAAACTTGAACAGCAGTTTCAATAATGGAGCCAGTTAATTTGAAGAAATATATATGTGTATACTCTGATTACCCTATATGATATGGAATTCAAAAGCAAATATTTACTATGAAAGTTTTTCCAATTTATTTATAGACATAATATCTACTTTATATATAATTCTCATGAGACAGAAGCAAGACTCACATGTTCAAAACTACCTACAGTATTGTATGATTTTTTTCCGTCTCCCTACCGCTGCTATTTCTGGCAAATGTGCATCTCAACAATATAATTTCATATACTGACATAGAATTTTGTTTCCAACATTTAGGAAAAGCATAAATTAATACAAATGGAAAACTGTTCCTTTTTTGTTGCTGGTCACTATCTAATATTATACTATAATTCCAAGAATAAAAAATGTAATGCATTAGTACTGTATTCAACAACTGCATCCTTTTTGTATATTCTAAATTGTAACTCTGTATTAGAGATGGTAAATTTTACTGATCAGTTCAATATTAAAAAATATCTAGAAACATTTATATAGAAGAGAACTACCTCACATTCTAAATACAGAAGTGTCGTGAGTAACTAATACATACATGCACATTTATGTTCTGCAATCACAGAGATTTCAAACATGTAAGATGTTTTCAGTTAGGATAGTTGGATAAAATTTGATGTCCTACTTACAACACTTTTGGGAATCTCTTTGATCCAACGAGATTTGGAGAAATGAGAGACACTGAAGAAAACATATCAACTGGGTTTCAATTTAAAAACTGTGTTATTGAATAACATGAAGATAATCAAGATTCGAGTCTCCTTTCTGATCATTGTTGTGCTACCCTCTCAGTATCATTTATCATTTGAACTGTTTTTTAAGTGCATAACATCTGTGCCTTTTGGTAACATCTGGAGTTTCAACAGAAAAATTACTGCAGACCGGACCCAGGTAGATAAAAATCAAGTTAAATGGCCTGGAAGCTTGACTTATATGAACACTTATGTTGTCACTATAATTTCAGAGATACACTTTTGTGTTTGAAAATAGCTTACAGCTTTACACTGTGGTACAAGCCACTCCACTTTTGATTGGCATTTAGTAATCCTAAAGATGGATCTCCTGTGTTGTTTTGTTCACAAAAAGTTGTTGTTTCCTGTTGATTGTTTGAGAGAAACTGGGGAAAAAAAAAAGTTACTTCTTTCCCCATGTGTTGCCAACACTTATTATTCATACTGAAGGGTGTTCAGAATCCTCATTCCTTATTAACAGCAAGATGAGTAGTGTAGTTAATGCTCTAGAGGAAAGGGATGCCATCCAGAGGGATCTTGACAGGCTTGAGAGGTGGGCCAGTGGGAACCTCATGAAACTGAACAAGGCCAAGGACAATGTCCTGCACCTGGGTCGAGGCAATCACCGGTATCCATAGAGACTGAGTAATGAATGGACTGAGAGCAGCCCTGTGGAGAAGGGCTTTGGGATATTTGTAGATGAAATACTGGATATGAACCAGCAATGTCAGCTTGTGGCCCAGAGAGTCAATTATATCCTGGGCTGCATCAAAAGAAGTGTGGCCAGCAGGTCAAGGGAGGTGATTCTGCCATTTTATTTCACTTTTGTGAGACCTCACCTGCAGTACTTCTTCCAGCTTTGGTGCCCTCACACAGACACACAGGTTTTGGCCCATTGTTTTGGATTTTATAGTAGCTGAGAACAAGCTGGAATTCAAGCAATGAATAGTAATCTTTCTCTGTTTCCCCAGCCCCCCCC
>VZRJ01000261.1:27718-69005 GCA_013397565.1 Ptilonorhynchus violaceus
CCCCCTTCTCTTTTTCTTCTAATTTACTCTTCTCTAAATCTGGGTAACTTAAAGTTGGATGTGTTAGAGTTTGCTAAGCCAATGCCTTGTTCTTGATTAAGTGGTTGCTTTAAATTTGCCAAGTACTGTTATTTTCTAAAGTTTGGCAGTAAGAGCTTGTTGTTTAACCTCCTGAGAGTGTTGTCCATTTCTCTTCTGCACTTACCTCAGAGTATAAAAAAAAAAAGCCCCATTAAGAAGTTCATTGAGTAAAAGCAGGGCTTTAGAGGAGGCTCATAAGAAAGATGGAGAGAGACTTTTTGCCAGGATCTGTAGTGATAGGACAAGGAAAACAGTTTAAGCTAAAAAATATAAAGGAAGAATATTTTTATGATGCAGGTGCTGAGACACTGGAACAGGTGGCCCGGAGAAGTGATTGATCCCATCCCTGGAAATCTTCAACATGAGGTTGGATAGGTCTTTGAGCCACCTGATCTAGTGAAAGATGTCCTTGCTTGTGGAGGGCTGTGAGCCCTCAAGGCTAGAGCTTCCAGCACTCCCTTGGAGATAGCCAGAGATACCAACTCTTCTCTGGGTCATGGCGAGTTCCCAACACGCCTTGTTTCTTCATGGTAATAGCCTGTGCTCCGTTGGCTAATTGGTTTCCACCCCACCCCCTGTTTTCACCATATAAACCACTGCTTCTACCCCTGACAACAGGGGAGGTTTTGTCCCTGGCTTCCCCTTTGCAGGGTGGTTGGACAATAAAGCTACCCCTGTGGAACAGCCACACGAGGCTCCTGTCTCTCTGTCCCCGAGTCTGCCTGGGGTGAATCACTTGTAGCTGAAAGACTGCTACACCTACTGAAATCACTCCTCGCCTAGGAAGGCTTGCCAAGTGCCCCTGGGACAGTTGTTCTCTGCGGGACGCTGTCTAGGAAGGTCACAGGCATACCGGAGCTGGATATCAGCAGCCGGACCCCTTCCTGCGACACTTGCCTATGACAGGGGCTTTGTACTAGATGATCTTTAAAGGTCCCTTCTGACCTGAAACATTCTATGACTTTATAATGATCTTTCATTCAAAAAATTGACTGTGAACATTTCTGTTGTTTTGTATGCTGTTCTCATTTAAATACTAGCCTTTCTAAAGCAAGCTTTGATTCCCTTCTCTCACACACTTTTTTCAATTTAGTTCTGTCTACTCATCCGAAAGGTTGGTGAAATGCTGGTCTAAATAAATCGACATTACAATATCCGTTAACTTCCCTATGCCAGCATGTCACTCACAGATCCCATTTTTGTAAAGCTGTCCTTACCTTTTATCAAAGCTATTTCCTGCATTATGAAAGCTCCAGTAACCTGATAACAAGTAACTAGCTTTGTAATAGAACAAAAACTCTGAGAGCAGTTGTAAATATATTTAACAAGTATGGTTCAGGTTTCTTAAATTTAACTGCCACGAAAATTACTAATGTTGCAATGTTGGTGTAAGTACAGGCAGGCCTCCATTAAGTTACAGATGATACCCTGGAAGAGGCACCCCAGGGAAGTTGTCACAGCACCAAGCCTGACAGAGCTCAAGGACTTTTTGGACAATGCTCTCGGGCACATGGTGTGACCTTTGGTTGTGGTGCTGTGCTAGGCTGGGAGTTGGTCTCCATGATCCTTGTGGGTCCCTTCCAACTCAGCTTATTCTGTGATTTTGTGATTCTGTGAAGTCAGAGTTTTGTAGAATTCAGTACTGAAAGAACAAACAACTTATTTATTGATCTTAAATGTCACCATTCTTCAACTCCACTTATGTTACAGTCAAACAAAAAGATAACTATGGACCAGAATGAAATCCACAAATCTTGATCTCAGGAGTAGTGAGACTACAAGCCATCACTTTCTTTATAATCGTGTTTCAATCATTAATCGTACTTTACATTTATAGCATTTTTTTGGCCTTATTTCTTACTTTAATCCGTCAAACTTCAGTTTTTTGCTTTTGGTTATTGCTAAATCTTCCTGTTTAAGTGTACAATATCTCTACCCATGATGGCTTTTATACTGTAATTGGGTCACCTCACCTTTTATTATTCATATGGTTTCTTAGGATTAACTACAAGAATTAATATATTTCCTTTCTTGCTGTGCAAATGCTTTTTCTATCTCTTACATTATTTTAGTTTTGGCTGGGTTTTTTCTACTACCCTGCCTTCTAGGTGTCTGTCTTCTCTTAAAAAGACAATAACAAAATTGAATACAATAGTCCAGCATGAGTGTCACCAGGTTTGCATGTCAAGCTCTCCTTCTTCTTTCTTGATCTATCTGTCTTGATCTATCATTACACTCCAACATTATAACTGTTGTTGATTTGGACTTCTTAAGAAATTTTTTGAAATTCCACTTCTTCTTTCAAAATAATGTAGCTATTGTCTAAATTTGTGTGCATGTGTGAATACATTCATGTATGCACTGGGACATTTGAAGGGTGAGAGTATAATGTTCACATTGCTTTTGAAAGAAAATGCTTTTTATTTGAAAATGTCCACCACCAAGCATCTGTAATGCACTCTGTAATTGCCTTTCATGTGTTCGTTTCCACTTTAGCAGATGGAGTCAGTTAATATCTCCCCTTTTATTTCATTTGTTATTAAAGCAGTGTCCTGAAATTAATTGTTCCTGCTTCATTCTTCCAAAGTCATGATGCACTGTGTGCAAAAGCTCTTATTTTTTGTTTCAATTGTTCTCTTCGGAAGTCTCAGGAGAACTTTGTCTACTTTTACAAATGACAAACTTATGAGTTGTAGTTTAAGCCCATCACCAGCAGTTTTGTTTGAGGTTTAACACTGATATGTTTGTGAGAATGTAAAGCATTCGAAAGGATTCAAAAAAGTGGAAGTGCTGCAGGCTTTCTGCCTTGTTTTTCTGTGGTGCTTTCTGTTTGTGCTTCTGTGTTTGTATCCTAGGAAACCACTAAAGGTGGAATTTGTGAACTGAGATCTCATGGTTATATTAAACATTTAAAAGATTCCGGATTTGAAAAGTTTGTTAGGAAATTAGGTAATTTCGTGCAGAAAGTCTGTTTAGTGCTGTGCAGAAAGACTATTTAAATAAGTGAGCCAAAGTACTGGAAAATATAAGTAAATAAATGATGACTTTGCCAAAATATCTGGAATAAGTTTTATTTGATAAAGTTCCTTTAAAAATCCATGGAATGATTCTCATGTTTGTTTCTTGTTTCAGTATCATAGCAGTGAACCTTGGATTGTGAGCCCCACAGAGTGTGTTTAAAGGGAGAAATAGAATTTGTAAAAATAGGAATTTATATGAATGAATAAATGTAATTTCCAGGTAACTTGAGCTGATTACTATATTTTAACACTCAAGTTAAACTTATGGTCCTAATATATGAAAAGTATTTAACTGTTGCAGGTGATTCACTTTTAGAATAACAAAGCACAGGAAACTAAGTAAGGCACTTCAGTAATGACATGATTAGACTCTTGCTGCAGAGAGGGATACTGTACCCTACTGATATAATCATGAGCACAGTGTGACTCAGTGTCTCATTATATCAACACAATTTAACATAATATAAAACCCCACAGAGCAGAAATAATAAGATGGAGAGGGAATGTGAAGGATGAACATTAAATACTTTCCACTTTAAAAAGGAGATATTGAGGTACACACAATTAGTATCTTCTTACCACATGTACAAAGTGTAGAGAGATCTACAGATAAAAATTCTGTGTACTACTCTATTATTTTTGCTGTTATTTTTATTATTTTATTAACAAAAAAAGGACAGAAAAGTAATTTAACATTACAGATAGGTCACAACAAAACTTGCCAGGTCAAATTGTAAATAATTTATAAAGAACTTGCATGAAGAATGTTTAATAAAGCTGTATATGAAACGAAAGGGATTCAAAGAAAGTAAATACATCCATTCTATTGTAACTACATAAAATGTCATTCTAAGCATATTTCTGCATTTTAATTAGAGTCCCAAACCTATATTTGACAACATTTATAAGCCATGCAATGTTGAATCACAAAAGATTACTATTGGTGATGTTTAGAGTGGAGTGTAGGAACAGCTGAAATTAATTATAAGCTTGAACAAGTATACTTGTTCAAGCTAAAGTGTACATCCTTTCTTGGGTATAACAAACGATTCTTCTGGATCTCCTCTAGAAATGATAATTCAAATTCTATGGCCCATGCAATGTTTGAGTGTGTGTACAATGTGTGTGCATACATGTTTAATGTGAGTCTTCACATTGTCAGCTATGTTTGTGGGAAAGAATGGTGAAAGCAGCCTAGCACCCTCCTAGAAAATTAACAATTGCATTGGTGAAAATTAGAATAGCCTATCTATTTCTTTTCCAAGGAAAAAGATTTTTTCTTTTTCATTTATGTATGCCTTCAGTTAAGCTACAGTTTCATTCAGATACCATATTCTAATTTTATAATATTTAATTAAAAAAGAAAAATAACTCAGGGTTTGGGGATTTTTTTCTGTCTGGCTTTATCTTCGTAGCTGTAGAAAGCAACATCATGGATTTTAAGCTGCTTTTAACAAAGACATGAGGTCAGAGGAAGTTGCAGCTTTGAAGATACTTGAAATCTAATAATCTCTAATTTTGTCATTTTAAGCACAGCATATGATTTATCTTAAAAGACATTAGAAATGTTAATTCTACAGCATGTTATAGGCTTACTTTCTAAGAACAGTAATCCTTCTTAAGTTTCTTCTAGGCATAAGATTGTTTATAGACAGAAGTTCATATCAAACTTCAGTATAAAATGTCAGAGTCTTGTTTTATTCCATGGAAGACTGGTCATTTTGTTAGAGGTATTTTTCAACTTTGATAATGTTTAAAATTTTATACTGAGGTGTTAATTTTGTTGAAGAGAGGGATGGAAAGCTACGTTTTTCATCTTTCATTCTAATGGTTCTATTCTTTGGCCCAAAGTCAAACTTGCAAATTTATGTCTTTGTTAGTTTTTTTACATAGAGTTTTTTAGTTTTAGTTAGCTAACTTTGTTAGTTTTTTTACATTTGATCTGTGAAACTGAATTTCTGTGGCTCTGCTAAGTAGAAATAAATCTTATTTTTGAAAACTCATCATTTGCCACAGATTTCTCATAATACTTCATAGACAGCAGATTCCCCATAATACTTCATAGACATCAGATTCCCCTTTCTTGGACACTACAAAGAATTGTATCTAAACACTGCATCTGGTGTTGCAGTTTATCTGCCAAATTGAAGAATTGTCTTAAGCATATGTGTAAACATAGTCTTATCCCTGCAGTAACCTTTATCACTGTCTAAAACTCACACAAATTGGTCTTTTACAAATTCTGAGCATCAGCACTTAAAGTTTTCCATGTTTGAACTCTTTTCCTGTGTAGGGTAGGAAAGAAAACTATGCATGGAAAATAACAAATATTACAGATATGATAATTTTTTTTTTCTTGAAATCACACAGAAAACAGTTAGCAGTAGCCTATTACACACCTAGTTTGAAAGAAAATGGATAAACTTTTCCTCTGTAACAATTTTTTCAGGGACTTAGCTGGTTTGTTTCACCCAACTCATTTCTATAAATCCCTTTTGTGTGTTGAATGCAGTATATTGGATTGAGGATAATCTCATATTACATTCATGGCTTTTGACAGTTCACTCATAAGGTGCACTTTTTGTTGCAGGAACTCAGATAAAATGCTCTCTGTTTTTGTTTGTTTTTGATATGACCTGATTCCTAGGGAAATTTACCTTAGAGGAGGAATAAGAATATAAATGGATACCTAGTACTTTTTTCTTTTTCTTGAGAAAAAGGATCAAAACTGTTTCTTAATAAGGCTTCCTTAATGCTCAAGAGTCATAACAGCTCTGTTGTCTCTTCAGGTAACTCTCAAGCTATGTGTGTGCAAGCTTGTAGCTAACTATGGCAGAAAGCAATTTGGAAGTGAGAAATGGTTCCGTGGTAAGAGAACTGGGTTAATTCCATTTAGGGAGGATAACTTCAAGAAGAATTGCAGCAAAAAACCTTTCCAGGTCTCCAAGTTCTGAAGCAGTCTGAGAAGCCACTTGTACCAATAAAGAAAGAGATGATGAAAGGCTACAATATATGATGTAGGCTACAAGAACTGACAATAATGAACTAATAAAACCTATCTAAATACCTTAAAAATTATTGGGATTAAGCAATAGGCCAGAGTTGAATCTACATGCCCAAATATTAAAACAAAGCAGACTCTTTAGCCTATTGGCAAAGATGCCATATACCTTACACACAAAATACCAAGGTTCATTTATTTTTTTCCCTGCCCTGCCACCTTTCACATAAGCTGTGTTTTTTTCCTGCTATGATCTTTTTTAGCAATAATAAATCAACATTTATTTAACCTTTTAAGGCTTTAAAGCCTCTTCTCTTAAAACCTTTCTTATGCTCTCACTTAATAAGAAGGAATTTAAAAATTCAAGTTCCATATCCTACCTTTCAGTGTTTTCTGTAGGCCTAGTTACAACTTAGACATCTTTAGCTTTTTTTCACAAAATTCTGATGTTGACAGAGTTTCAATTTGAGCAAAATGGAAATAATAAATTTTAAAATATGATGCAGAACATATTGTCTAATTTCTTTTTTCAGTTTTGCACAGAAAAAAGTTTTTCTGCCATCAACCCTGCTTTACAAGATCTAAGATTTTGCAATTCAACATTTCAAAGAGCTATGGATCACACTAATTTCTAATCTCCAATCTTCTTTCTAGGTTTCTTTTTTAATTCCCTCAACTTCCTTTCGACTATCCCCACCCAGCCCAACCATCTATAAAGAAGCTGATAAAGGGAAATTCCTGCTTATGTCAAGGAGATGATGCAATATATTATTATTGATGGAGTTTATGAGATAATGTTGATACAAACAGAACCATACACAACACACTCTGACTGTAGGAGCCTTTGTTTTCTTCTATGCAGAATACTTGCATAACTAATACCTCCCAGGATTCCTGGTCCAGAAGAACAAAAGGTCTTTCTTTATTTTGCTTAAAATTCTGCATATTTTTGGAGGATTTTATTCCTGGCTTTTTTTTTGGCTTGTCATACAGCACATTTCTCTTCCTTTTCTGATCTCTCTTTTTTTCTCCTGTTATCCCTATCTCTACCTGCTACTTTTTCATCCAAAATTAACTGCTTTCCTTATTCCCCAAGAAATGCACAATCTTGCGTGTTACCACGTTGTTTCAGATATCCTAATTTCTCATCTTCAGTGAAATTTTCTTGTCCCATTGTCCTGGTTTCAACTGGGACAGAGTCCATTTTCTTCTTAGTAGCTGGTACAGGGCTGTGTTTTGGATTTAATATGAGAATAATGTTTATAACACACTGCTGGTTCAGCTGTTGCTAAGTAGAGCTTACTCTAAATCAAGGGCTTTCAGTGTCTCATGCTCTGCCAGTGAGGCCAGGACAACTGATCTGAACTGACCAAAGGGATATTCCGTAACATAGAACATCATTCCCAGTATATAAACAGTTACCCAGAGGGGGCTTGAGTACGGGCTGGGAATTAGTCTGTGAGTGGTGAGCAATTCTAATGTACATCGCTTGTTTCTCTTGGATTTTAAGTCCCTTTCTTCCTTTCCTTTTTATTACAATTATTACAATTATTATCATCAGTAGTGGTAGCAATAGTATTATTATTACTACTATTACTATTATTAGTAATATTATTACTATTAATAATGTTGTTATTACTATTATTATTATTGTTATATTTTAATTTGTTTCAATTAGTACACTGTTCTTATGCAAACTGACAAATTTAATTTTCTGTTTTTTTTCCTGATTTTCCTCCACATCCCTGCTGGGGCACACAGGAGAGGAAGTGAATGAGCAGCTGCACTGCTTTTTGCTGCCAGCTGGGGTTAAACCACAACACCCAGGCTCATTTATTACCCCCACTTTCTCAGGCCACCCCCACTTTCTCAGGCCTGCTCTTCTGATATTTCTATTTCTCATATGATCCCATTTTAGCTGTAAACCAAGTTCAACTGAACTGAAAATCACATCCTTTTCTTTACAAGAAATTTCTTTATTACATAATCAAAGCTTTGCTCATGAAGCCTCTAGAAAGTTGCTGAGCTAGCAGAGAGCTTCTGTTGGGTGCCCAAAGGGCAAAAAATTTTACCCTCTGTTGTGCTAAGTATGTGAAAATAATTATTGATAACCTAAGTTCACCCTAGTGAATGCTTAAATAAAAAGAAACTGGTCAATAGAGACCTTTTAAAAATAATCTCCGAATGAAAACACTAATGTATTTGCTACTAGAAACAGGCCTCAGAGAGAATTTTTTTAACATCAGAAGTCTAATGAGTATCTTCTTCTAAGAAAGTGCTGCGGAGTGATGCCTTTAAATTAGCTTTATAATCAGTCAGAACACATTTGAAGAGGATTTCATTTGCAAGGTTTAACCATCAATCTTGGCTTAAATCTGTAATCTCTTGTGGGTTGGTCATTTCTCCAACAAAGATTTTCAGCACCAGCTGTTCAACCTTTGCCAAAGCTCTGTAAATTGATTGATCTGTCCCAGTTCACACCCTCAGGACAGAGTTGGTCTATTGGCCCCTATAATCCTGAATGACAGTGTGGATTAAAGCATGCACAGCATCTGAATTAATTTGTACTTGCGAGTGGAATACATTCTGTAAGTATGCTTTAAAATTTTAAATCAAATTTTTTTTTTTTATTAGCCTTGTGTACTACAAGAACAGTATTCTACAAACACAATTAACATATCCATATGCAAAGAAGTTTATATGCCTAACAGCATACACTGGAAACAAACATTTTACAGCCCTAAATTCAGCTTTACTCAGTGAAAGGAACCCTAGGGGGCAGGGAAATGGAAGAAATATCTAAGGAACAAAAGCTGTTCTTAACCACCAAGTGTTCATCATTATTAAATTGGAAAAACGCCCTTCTCTGTTTATTCTCTTGGATTTTTAATAATTGATTGTATTAAGATACTTAGCAAATACTAGAATAATTTCTTAATCAACATTGAAATAAATTTACATATGTTTATTTCTTATCACATATCTGACATGAATATATTTACTGTCTCTTGTACTTCCTGTGCATAAGAACACAATGAAAGGATGCATTTTTACATTAAACCCCTAAATTTATCAATAGGTGATAAGAGAGTGAAGATTGAAAATAATGACTTCTTTTCCAACTTATTATCAATAAGGATACGGAAAAATTAGGATAATGTGCAATAGAGTGGCTAATCATTTAACAAGTCAGCATGTTCTCACTGACATTGTTTGAAGGTTAAACCAAATCAACAGTGATGTCCTTTGCTGAGTCTACATGTGTACACCCTGTTTGTGGTTGGTCCCGAAAAAGTGCATCGTGGGTATATTTTAAAACACAAGTTCAAACACTTGAGTTCAAATCCTGTGCTGCTCCTTCAAACAAGTTTTCTTGAGCTTACTGGAAGTTCTTACCTTAATAAATGAGGAATAAAATGGTTCCTGATGAAAAGAACTGTGCAAACTAGAATGACATTAAATCATATTACCAAAAGCAGGCATTTATTTTACAGTCTTGTTCCGAAACAAGTTAGGGTTTCATTCTGTTTTGGTTTGGTTTTTTGCACACTCTCTCTTCTAAATTCGGTCTTCACAAAGATGAAACAGTACATTTTTTGGTAGAAAGCTTTCAGATTTAAAAGTTTTGTCATTTCTTGGTTTATTTCTTTACTTTCAGGTTAATTTCTTCTGGGAAAATGTGGCAGTAAGCAGATGATTTATGACTTGGTCTCACACAACTGGGCATCCCAGCACACACTGGAAATAGAGCAAATAAAAGAATAAAAATATTTACAATAAAAATCTCTGCAGATTTGTTATTGGTGATAACATTTACCATTAAAAAAATTCAATCCTCAAAGTCCAGAAAAACACATTGAGCAACTTGGAAATCCTGAACTACATAAAAGAATAATGCATTTTCTTACTATTTATTTTTTTTTTAATAAACTGCGTATTTAGTTAAGAATCTTACATTCTTGGTAGTACAAATATTTTACTATTTGTAAAAGGATCTTTTTACATTTCTAAAGCTTTTATTTTAAGTCATCATCAAAGTTAGTAAGATGATCGGAATTATTTCCCGTGGTTATAATCTGTGTGTTAACTGTCATCTACACTAGAGAATTTTACCAGTGAGCTGTGTTAAAGACCACCATGATTTTTGAGAACATTTTCTTAATATGTTAGGAAGAGGATTACCTGGCATGTTGTTCCAGCTTGTCTTTCTTAAACAGAATTTCCAGTTCCAGAAAAAGTCCTTTTTGTAACTTAATCACTTTTTGCTTTTAATGAAGGTTTATATTAAAAAATAGCAATAGTATTTTCAATCTCTCTGAAATAAAACTTTACATAATATATACTTCTTTGTTGTTTCCAAAAAAAAGCATAAATCCTCACAATTTTTCAAAAAACTAACCCTTCAGCATAGCAGAAATAAAGAAATAATGTGTTAGGGAAAATGTAGAAATTTTAACTTTTGGAATACATAATGAAAAGTTACCTTTTACTTCATTACTCCTTTAATTTTGCATAATGTATAATAATGATTTTTTTAAAGACATAGTTCTTATATATCTGCCTCATATTACAAATGTTACATTTCCTACACATAGATATGGCCTTCCTGAATTGGTTGGTTTAACCTTCTTAAGCTCTGACATATTTTCTTGAACATTGAAGACTTCTGGAATTTTAAGATTTAAGGAATCAAAATCAGGCTCCTAAAGTTTACTTTTAGGTAATTATTGTATTTAATTTTATATTTATGAAGTTTAATTTACACTGTATATGACTAGTTTGACCAGTTGAGCATTTTTTTCGTATTAAATCAAAGGCACACATATTAATTTTTTCACATATTCATGCATATATACATACATACACAGACCCATGCACTAGAAATGAGAAATAAAAAATCAGCAGCTAGAGAAAAAATCTTATGGTCTTTTTTAAAATGATTTTCAACGTTTGTTCAAATATGCACTAAAAAAAGAAATTAAGATGGCAATTATATTCAGTAGATTCCTGTTTATCAGCTAGGAAATACATATATTTTTGACTCAGATTGCTGAGATGATAGAAAAAAAAGGAGTAAAAGCTAAGAACACTTCATTGCATACAGGTACATTTCATTGTTACTGGCATGAATAGCCAATTGCAGTAGCATTAAAATCTTCCCTCTTTTTAGGGAATTAGAGTATTGAGAAGTGAAGTTCTAGCCAAAAGGCTTTGAAGGACAAACTGGAGAGCAACTGCTTAGAGATCCTCTCAGAGTTCTGCTGTCCTGTAAAGTATCTTTGCCATCCCCATATATATTGTAATTGCATATCAGAGATCTCTGAGGGGAAACTTTTTCATTTCCTTTTTCTTTTTACACTAAAGCTTTTCATTTCCCATTCCTTATAGGAGTAAATCCTTGAAACAGCAGATATTGCCTTAATCTATTATGCTTGTTTTCACGCAGAGGGGAAAAGGAACATCAAGAGGGGACAGGAATAACTTAATTTAAGGCAGATGTTTTTCAAAGTTGACTAAACAGAAAATTTTGTCTTAAAGAATCTTAACTCTAAAAAGCAGATTTACAGTCTCACATTCCTAGGTAAAAAATATATTCAATCAGATGAGTTATTGAGGTAGACTGAAGTGCGACCTGAAGTAGATGATTATACTGTCAAAATATATCTCTTATTCAAAGGTTGCTTTTGAAAGAGGAGTTTCATTAGCCATGCTTTTTATTACAGTTATAGTTTCTTCAGTGTTTCAACATGGACATGAGCATAAGATCAATGCCCACAGTTAGGAGGAAAAAAATTATGATACCTAGAGTTGAGCTGTTGGGTTCAAATGGCTACTGATTACACTTGCAAATTGATGCAAAAGACATCCAAATTAATACTTGTATATTAGGTATATAAATAAAATTTATTTTATGAAACAGTTCATTCTGAAGGTAAATATGTGGCTGAGGTTTGAGGTCAGTGTGTTTGCTTTAAAATGAATACATAGATGCATTCAGAACTCCATTCCAAATATGAAAAGAAGCTGACCTTTAAAACTGTGGTTGTACATATTTAATTGCAAGAATATTACACTTTATTTGTGCTAGCATATCCAGCTGTTCCAACAGTATTTCAAAAAGCAGTATTTCTGAAGCACTTTGGTGCTTCAGAATCTCTAAACATACTCAAATTGCCTTAGAAAGAATCGTCTTAAATGCCTCCCCACAATATTTAGTTATTTCTAAGGAAAGCAAGGTCCTTTGTATTTTAAAAATTGCTGGATTTAAATAAATAATTATAGTATAGCCAACATTAGATATTTCCAAGTAGAAAACCACCATGATTTCACTTTTCTAAGCATCACTGCATTCTCTCTGTCATGGAAAAATCTTTGATTTCTACTCTCGGAAAACAAATTTTCTAAATATGTTGTTACCCTATTTTCACTGCAATGAGGAAAGGAAAGATGATGCAGGTAGCAATTTCTGACCCAAACTGTCAGCTCCTCTCCTGTCTTTGTAATAGACAAGTCTTTTCCTGTGTAAGGTAGATTCTTCGTATTTTAAAGACTATTTATCTGTTATGAAGTAGGGAACAATACTACAGATACGTGTAAGGTCGTAAAATTGCACCTGTAAGTGAAAGAGAAGAATGGTAGGAGCTAGGAAAGAGACAGAAAATACAGACAAAACTAATAGATGAGAGAAAGAGAATGAATGTGAGTCAGCAGTCCCCTGGCAGCCAGGGGAGCCAACCGTGTCCTTGGGGGCATCAGGCACAGCATCGCCAGCTGGGCAAGGGAGGGGATTGTCTTACTCTGCTCTGCACTGGCGTGGCCTCACCTCGAGTCCTGTGTGGAGTTTTGGGCACTGCAATATAAGAAAGATATTAAACTGTTAGAGAGCATCCAAAGGAGGGTTACAGAGATAGAGAAGGGCCTTGAGGGGAAGCCTTATGAGGAGTGGGTGAGGTCACTTGGTCTGTTCAGCCTGAAGAAGAGGAGACTGAGGGGAGACCTCACTGCAGTTACAACTTCCTCATGAGGGGAAGAGGAGGGACAGGCACTGATCTCTTCTCTGTGGTGACCAGTGACAGGACCCGAGGGAATGGCCTGAAGTTGTGTCAGGGGAAGTTTAGGTTGGGTATTAGAAAAAGGTTCTTCACCCAGGGGGGGATTGGGTACTGGAACAGGCTCCCCAGGGAAGTGGTCACAGCACCAAGCCTGACAGAGCTCAAGAATTGTTTGGACAATGCTCTCAGGCACATGGCGTGACTCTTGGGGATGGTGCCGTGCAGGGCCAGAAGTTGGACTCGATGATCCTTGTGGGTCCCTTTCAACTCACCTTATTCTGTGATTCTGTGAACTGTGCCTAGAAGAAGTGTATCTGTAGAGTTAGAGGAAGACAGATATAATTGTTTAGAAAGACTTAGAACACATTTGAGTGGCAGGGAGAATAACTATTGTTTACTATAAATGACCAATTTTCACCTTCTTTGAGTCATCCCTGAAAATTATTAAACATCCATGTCTTCAGAAATATTCCTTGTTTTGTGTGCTTGCCAGATGTATTAGAAGGTAAAAATCAATCAAACTTTGATTTGGGGGATTTGATCCTCCCCTTTCATGGAGGATCATTAAACAACTTTGCTCTCAAATAATAACAAAGAAGAACAAAACACAAAAGGATACTTCTTTTGTGCTGTTTAAAACTGCAAATACTGCATGGTCTTAAGACACTTTGCACATTACCATAAACTCCATATTTGTATTCAGAACCCAAGTAAGGAAATGGCATTCAAAGAAGAAAAGATTTGCCAATGTTAATTAATGATTAAGTGAACAGCAAATGCAGGCATCAGTACCTTTACAGAAAATGTTCAAGGAGCGCAGGAAGAATACAGAAACATTACCCAGACATTCAAACGTGCAATAAAGGCAGACCTTTGCTGAACCTGGAACTGAAGAAGAGATGCAGAGAGCTAAAACATGGCTTCTACATTTACACGTGAAGCAAAGCTAAAGTAAATCCTATTCTCATGCAAAAAAAGCAGAGGGACTCATGACAACGGACTCAGAAAAAGGTGAGGCAATCAGCTTTGGCTTTTGTCTTTAGTGGAAAAGTTGGTTCTCAAGTGTGTCAGGTTTATGTTGCCTAGTGGCAGAGTCTAAAGAGTTACAGTGCTGTTCATGACATAGGAAGATGAATTCAGGGATAATGCAACAAACTGAATATGGGACAAGTCCATGGGAGTAGATAGCAAGGGAACCAAGCAATTTCTACTACGCTACTCCCTGTCATCTCTGAGAGATCATGGTAGAGTTTCCCAGTGGTAAGAAAGAAATGTTATGTCCATTTTCTAGACATAGCAAGAAAATAACTCTAGCCTAGACTTTTTAAAACTGATCTCTTAAAGCTTCGGTGTGAGGAAATTTGTTTTGCTTGCATTAGAACAAATAAAAACTGTATTACATAATTACTTCTGGCCATTCACAGATTACTTAGATACTGTAGCAACGTTTTCCTCTATTAACTAAAAAACTAAACTGATCCGTTTGGGTATGTAACATCTAAGTGAAATCTTAGTGCTATCTTACCTTCTCTTTCACTGGAAAAAAAATTGAACTCTGAAATGAAATCCTGTTTCACTGTGGCTTAAGTTAATTTTTTTTCTTGTTAGTTTCAAGATACTCCTGAGAAAAATGCTAAAAAGTGAAAAAGCTTTACTGTAATCACAGAGTTGGGGTTTTTTTTCTGCAAATCATAAGTTTCCAGCTGATAATGAAAACATCCAAGTGGGACAGCAAGAAGGGCAAAAAAATAAGAGCTCCTAGAAGTACATAAGTAGCAAAAGGTAGACCAGGAAAATGTGAGCCTGCTGATGAACGGGGCAGGGGCCCTAGAAACACCGGACAAGGAAAAGGATCAGGTACTTAATGCCCTCTTTGCCTCTTTGTCTCTTACTTTACTAGGAAGACATAGCTTTGGCAAAAGAGGATCAGGTCAGGAAATACTCAAGCCAAGTAGACTCATGTAAGTCCATGGATCTTGATGAGATGCAACCACGAGGGCCAAGGGAAGCAGGCTGATGTCATGGCAAGGCCACACTCCATAATCCTAGATTGACCATGGCCATTGAGGTGTGCCTGACGACTAAAGAAAAGCAAAAGTTATGCCTGGCTTCTAGGAGGGCAAGAAAGAGGACCCAGGAAACTACAGTTCTGTCAGGCTCACCTCAATACCTGGGAAGGTGATGGAGCAGCTAATCTTTGAAACCATTTCCAGGTACATGAAGGACAAGAAGGTGATGAGGAGTAGTTAAAATGCACTCATGAAGGGGAAGTCTTGCTTGACCAACCTGATAAACTTCAATGATTAAATTACTAGCTTGGTAGACAAGGAAAAAGCACTGGATATTTTCTGCCTGGACTTCAGGAAGGCTTTTAACAGTGTCTCCTGAGTGTCAGAAATTAATATGACAGAGTGACATTTTATTATGAAATTTATTTATTTTTCTTTCCAATTATTCCAGACTTTTTTTCTGATATAATTTTTTAATTATAATACTTTGGAACCTTCTAACGTTTATCACAGTGCATGATTTAAGAGGTGAATTGCAATAAAGATTTGATGACAGCTTATTTAGGTCTAGTACTAATTATTTATTTATATTTTTGATCACAGTCAATTACAGGGAAAAAATAATTCCATTAAATATCACATAATGACTGTCAAACAATCTTAATTTTTTTGAGAAAAGCTACTTAACTGTGAAAATACATTGCTTATTCTTTCCATCTCAAAGAATTTTCCAAAATATGAAAGCAGTGTGAAAATTTGAGACTGAACAAAATCCGAGCATGTATTCATTTAATAAAAAAAAAGGCAGCTTTCAAAGTTTCTTTATAGTCTTTTATTTTTGTTGTTCCTAAAATAGATGTATCTGTATGGCTGACCAAGATAGTAAACTGGTAAACTGATCCACCTGAAAAATTAATATTTTTTTGCTTTCTTTCCTGAGTTAGTTTTCAAACAATTCCCTGATCTAATGCTTAATATGACATGGCAGAGCACGATAAGGGATTGAAAGAGTAGCTGAAATGGAAAAGAAGGATAAAAGATGTTCAAAACAGCTGAAGCCATAATTCCACTGTTGCAGAATAACCTGGAGAACACAGCAGAGATAGCACTGCACACTATTGCCTCAATTAGATCAAAATGGAGAAAGATCGATTGCATAGAGGACCTGGTCTGATACTAAGTGTAGGCCTCCAATATTTAATCCAGAATTTTACCCTACAGAGATCAAAAATCCTTAGGTTTTACTTACGCAGCAAAAAACCCATGTGAAATCTTCTTTATGCAGTGTTACATATAATGCCTTATTTTGGCAAGGTGTTCAGTGTTTTTTTATCAGGTGAAAAAAGTTCTTTTTCCACTGAAATCAGGGATGCAAGGAGGCTCCTTCCTGATACTTCTCAGAATCAGATTCATTGGAATAATTCTATTTTACCTAAACATTCACGAATATACACACATACACATATACCCAGGAGTACAAACACACAACAACATCTGAAAACTGTTCAGAATATTCTACTCTGAATATTCTATTTAGCAATGAATTAAGATAATACCAGGGTACGCCACTGAGATCCATTAATTTTGTTCTTAATAGGACTTATAGAAAATACTGTGTAAGAGATGTAATTATAGTGAATATTCTCAAGATCCTAGAGGTTCTGTACACTGTAAAAGTCTGTTTGTCATACTTCATGACACAAGGCATTAAGCTTGCCAGAGTTCTCAGCCTGTACAATATGCCATCAAAGTAAATGAAACATAGATATTTAATTTTTGTTTCAAATTATTAGTGGTCTTAAGTGCAAGCTGACAATAGAGATTTTTTTTCTGGCTGGCTACATAATAATACTGCTGAGAAAATTATCACTAATTTATTTATCCATTTTCATTACGCAGTGCATGAGTTAGAGAATGCAGATGCATCATTTAGAATTACAAACTAGGGAGGTTTAGTAACTTGAAAACAACCATAGGAAAGATGAACGAATAATTTTTAATATATTTCAAAAAAGTCCTTTCTGAGTCTAAATATTTTCAAATTGTTAGGACCTCATCAAATAAGTATAAACAAATCAGCTGAAACATATTTTATAAAAGAATGCAAATGAAAATAAAAGATGATGGGAAAAAACACTTCAAATATACTTATGGCTTATAAAATAATAGAAAAGCAGTACAGCAATATTTATACAGAATAATAGAATCATTAAGGTTGGAAAAGAACTCCGAGATCATCAAGTCCAACTGCTAACCTAACACCACTGTGTTTACCACTGAACCATATCCCCAAGTGCCACATCCACACACCTTTAAAACACTTCCCCTATATGCACTCATCTCTGTGCTGTCAGAAGCCAAATTGTCACTAGAGCAAGTAGTGACATTTTTTTAACTTTAGCAAATGATCCACATTTACCTCTGCTTACTCAGTGACCCACCAAATATTGGCTATCATGGTAGCTTTTCAGTAACTAGCATTTGGTAAATATAAATAACTAAGCTGTATCTATTGTGATGGTATTTCTAACACAGAAATGTCCTGTTTGAGGACAGTGTATAAATAAATATGCAGATAAAATATTAACAAAACATGAACATCTCTGTTTCTGGACTCAAAAAAAAAAAAAATAGGTGCATTTACATGAAAGATTTAATTATATCCACATATGTTGTAGATTATCATTTTGTAGAAGAAGAAGAGCCCTGTGACACAAATAAATTAGCATTTTACAGGGGCATATGAGCAACTTGACCACCAAAAGGGCAAAGGAGTTGTACAGGGGAGACATCGACATAACAGAAAGTTGAAAACCCAACAAGAGAAATGCAAGGAATTCAAACACATATATCCTGACTAATAAATTAGAAATAGTACAGGAAAACCCAAGAAAAACAGTATCAAAATGCAATTCTAAGGTCCTTCTTTTGAGAGAGGAAGAAATAGAATTAAAGCATCAAGCATGAAGAGGAAAGATGGAAACACCATAGGGTGTAATGCTACTGAAAAGCTTAGTAAAGTTAAGTTTAAAAGTTTAAAACTGGCCTTAACACTTATCACTGTCAAAAAAGTTCCACCACAGCAATGTCTAAGATGCCATTTATTCACAAAATTTGAAAACAGCAATAAATGACTTTAGTAGTAACAACTTAATAAAATTTTTAAATAATTACTCTTAAAATTACCTCCAAAAAAGAAAACCCAGGTAAATGTAATTCTGAATTTTACATTCATTTGCATATCTACTGAATATAGCTAATCACTGAATCACATTATTTCTGAGTCTGAATTTTACCAGATTTCCAATGAGTAACGGACATAAGCTGTTCTCACAAGTCCTTTAAAACTCTGACATAGTGTACTAATTTTTATTTTTTAGTACTGCAGTAAAGCATACAAAATGCCAAACACTCTCCACATGTATCCTTAGAAACAAAACAAGTCTAGTATTGCAGCAGTCAGAGTAACCAGCTGGATTTAGACAGGGGATCTAATTCTTTTGTTTGCAATTTACTTTAACTGATTATTTACACCGGCTTCCAGCTCTCTGATGTTGAAGCAGACAGAATCATATTTTTGCATCATTCCTCTTTCCTGAAAATCATCATCACAGTATAAGTGAAAGGATCCATAAATTGTTGGTGCACCTCTAGCAAGTTACATTCCCTAAAATATAGCACAGATATTAATTTTCAGTATGTTTGTAAATACCAAGGCTTAAAAAATAAATTAGTCCATTAAGTAAAGACAATAATAAGCTTGAATTTTTTAACTTTCTCTTACAATCTTGTAACATTTCTTGGGAAATATTACAGATTCCTAGGAGTAGACTAAGGTGTTGTTTCAGAAAATTATTTTAGTTTTACCATCAGTGGAGTATTTCCAAATTCCTCTAAACAAAACTTTGCTAAAACACATAATTTCTTGTTCCAAGAGCAGTCATATTTCATATACCACACTGTGCATATTATTCTTTCAAGAGTCATACATCATTCAAAATATTGTCTCAGTAACTGGTAGGGTGCTTTAACCGATGAACAGAAATACTGAAGGGAAAATAATCAGGTAAAATCTTTTATTTCTCTAATAAATTTTTTATAAAAGAAAGGCTATTCACTTTGGACCAAGCAAAGCATTTTCTTTCAACACAAATGGAAAATTCCTTTTTGAAGTCCATTAACAGAAGCAAAGGAAATAAAGAGAACAACATAATATGGCTGCAAAAGGAAAAATTTAACTCAAAGGTGCTTCTAGCCAAAAGCCATTTCATTAAACCAGGGCATAAAACCCCCCAAACAAACAAGCAAGCAAAAAGCCCTCAGTTCTCCCTCTTAGCAATTGGAGTACTTTTATGTGTGCTTGTGGGGGAAAAGTCTCTGGTTTCTAATTCCATGCTTAATGCACATTCAAATATACCATGCAAAATATGATAATTTGAACAGTATAAAATTAGAAGCTCACAAACCATCCAATATTATAATTGTACCACATCTCACTTAACAAATAAATCATATGGCTGTGAATCCTTTGGGGGAGAAATAATTGATGCTAGCTGAGGAGCCTAAACACTTGGCTCTTGGATAAACCACAAATAAATCCCCAATCTTCCTAGTATGAGGAATTTAAACCTGAACTAGTCTGGTGAAAAGGACTCAAATATGTTGTGATTTCTGTCCACTTGTCAGTCTCTTGGCTTCTCACAGACGCCTGATGACACTGACTGCAGTAGTTTCCCCTTCTGTGAGACAGTCTTGTTGGCTTCCTAGCCCAGCCTAACTTTGAACTATATGTTTTCATCCCTCCTTGTGTTATTCACTGAACAGGTTGCTCTGGACTGTGAATAGTGGTCACCTGGTGCTTTGGGATGGACCATCTATTTTTACACTTTTTTATGCTTATGACATGAAAAACTAACTAAACTTTACAATTTGTAGTAGAAATCCAATGCTTAGGTACTTTTTTAATTGCCCCTTTAAGTACATGAAAATATCAGTTTATTTGAACAGTTGGAAATCTTTATCGTTTTTACTTCATTTTCATTTGGGGTGAAAAAAAATTACAGATGGTATGGAAGAATTGACACAATTCACAAACACTTTTGATTACTACATAATAGCCTTTTAGCTATCAAAGTGATCTAAAACCTCAAACAAAATGAAACCAAAACCAAACCAACCGGTCTTAAATGATTTCAAGTTGCAATATTCAAATATCTAACACTTTTATGGTTGATATTTTCTGGTAAGTCAGTCTTAAAAAACTGTAGCCCTGGTCTTTCAATCAAAAGAGCTTTCATGGACTCCATTTATTCTAGATCAGTGATCAACCCGTGAATCATGGCTACAATATTAATTCCTACCTGAGTTTACCTGCTTGTCTCTCCTTTGCTTGGGAAACTCACTGTAGTAAAATGTTGAGCTGATGTTGCTGCCATGGTGCTTCATCACAGTTTAATACCACCAGCTTTTCAAACAAAGCTGTGAAGTAGGTGGGCATGTTGAACTTACATATAGTTGGAACCAAAGCAAGTCATTGTTATAGCAGTGACAATTAGATATAAAATTATATGCATTTAGGCAATTTACTTAAATGGAAAGTCTTAACACAGCAATTTGTGAACTAGACCATTATGGATGTCTTTCTGGTTTCAATTTTAGAAAATTATTTCAAAAAATGTATTGTGTCAGGAATGTTCTTAAGAAGATAATTATTGTAAAAATCTGTTCAATATAATTACATTAAGATGGGGAGTGTATGAGAATAAAGCTGCATATGCAAAAAAAATTCTTCCTGTGTATAAAATATCTTAGAAATATTGAAAAAATAAAATAAATTCAAATATTTCTTCCATAATCTTACTATCAGAGCTCAAAGAAGTCACTTTTATTTGTATGAAAGTAGCTGTGTAAGAAATCAACTGTAGGCCAAAATGTAATTTATTTAGAAAATACCGTTCAATGGAAGGTAACAAAAACTTTGAAAGGTCACATATATAATGCTATAGTAATTCTCATCAACAATGGGCTTCATTATCATGTATCAATTCCCTAGTTTACAGTTTTCTTTACCAATTCAATACAAAAGAAGTAGAGATGTCTAAAAACATACTGATAGAACTATTTTGGAGAGAAGAAATATTTAATTTTGTAAGGATATTTTAATGAAAAAGACACACCCCTACTTACAACTTGCTACTGACTCTTCATCATTTCTATAGACTTTGAAATTTAACAATGTAATCACATGACTGATTTTTTAAAATTATTTTATGAGAGCTGGAAGTAATTAGGATCACAAGGCAATTGTAAATTTGTCTGTTTGTGGAGAGAGTTATAACATGTTCTAGCAAGTACAGAAATGATGTGAATGCAGCTTTACACAAACATATGCATACCTATGAATTCTTGTTTATTCTAGGACAAATCACTTATTCTATAAGTGAAATGAAAGCTGCATCAATACAAAATAAATATGTTTATTTGGTTTTCCTTAGAAAAACTCTACAGAGTCCCAAATTGAAAACAAAACTAAATTAAATAAAATTACACAGTTGAACTTTGGGAGAATACCCTCTCTACTGTAGGAGCTGAGTAAACACTACAAATGCACTGTTTTGAAATTAGGAGTTCCTTGTTTCATGTCCTTTGTATCCACACTACAAAGAGTTGCAGATTTTAAGTGTGAAACAATCCCCCTTCAAATTTCTCTCCTTTAAAAATCAGTTCTGCAGAAAACGTGAAGAGTTTAGAGACTGATGGAACTGATAAACTGATTGTTCATGGCTTGGACAGGTGTAGTCTTTGCTGGATAAAAAAATGGCTGAATGTCCGGGTCCAGAGAGTGGTGGTGAATGCAGCTAAATTCAGTTGGTGGCCAGTCACACGTGGTGTTCTCCAGGGCTCAGTATTGGGCCAGTTCATTCAATACTTCTATCAACAATTTGCGTGAGGGGATTGGGTGCATCCTCATTAAATTCGCAGACACCAAGTTAAATGGGAGCGTTGCTCTACTGAAGGGTAGGAAGGCTCTGTAGAGGGATCTGGACAGGCTGCATGGATGGGCTGAGGAGAACTGCATGAGGTTCAATAAGGCCAGGTCCTGCACCTGTGTTGCAACAATGCCATGAATCTCTACAGGCTTGAGGAAGGGTGGCTCGGGAGCTGCTCAGAAGAAAGAGACTTTTGGTGCTGTTTGACAGACAGCTGAATACGAGCCACCAGTGTGCCTAGGTGGCCAAGAACGCCAACGGCATCCTGGCTTGTATCAGTTTGTCCCGCTGTACTCAGCGCTGTAGAGGCTGCACCTTGAGTACTGTGTGCAGTTCTGGGCCCTTCACTTCAAAAAGGATATTGAGGTGTGTTGCGGCACACGGCTAGGGATGGTAAATGAAAGTGTTCAAAACTTGTATTCCCCACAAAACAAGAGGAGAGAAAAAAAACTATCAAAACAACTCCTATCAAAACAACTATTATAATAAATTCTCAAAAAGGAAGAAAAAAAGGGTTGTGTTTTATGATAAAAAATTAAATGAGAATCTGAAACTTTTATCTAAGTTCTACAACCTGCTGCTTTAACATGATTTTTCATCTACAACAAGTTCCAAATTAATACTGCCATTTCAGGGTTTTCTTGTTTTTTTAATTTTCGTTTTGTTTTAGTTTTTCCCTCTTAGGGACCCTATAACCTACCATATAGTAATAGTCTTTTTTCCTTCCTTTTTATGTATTTTCTCAGTAAATAGCAAGGAAAATTAATCTTAAATGTATAATTTAAAGTTTTTAAGTCAGTTCCATTAGACTTTTTCAAAGGCATGATTCATAGTTTCTGAATATTTGGGACTGTTAATGCTTCGGAATTCTCCATGAGTACTTAGCCCTGCACTTTGTACTAATATACTTCGTTTTGTTTCTATTCAAGTCTTTGAGATAATCTCATTCTTCTTGGTTAACATTTCCTTATGTATAAAACCTTCCAGATCTGTTTCCCTAGAAGACTTTCTTAGTGCATCCATTTTTTTTTTTCTTTCGTGTAAAGAAGATTGCATTCAATGAAATTATTCCCATGTATTTCCAAAGCTGCATGAATATCCCTTTCTTTCTGTGAACCTACAAAAGTGGACCTTCTGCAATAATTTCATCCCAAAAATCAATCTGATTAGTCTGGAGGAAATTAGGTATTGACTAAAATGCAAAAACTCCTGCCTCCATGAAAAGACATCACTGGCCTAAATAGGTGTATGATGCATTATTTATTCTCTTCCTGTGTTCAGTCAGATAACTCTTTATTCTGGATCTCAGAGACTGTTTACCATAAGGCAGTTTAACTAAAACTGATTTGTTAAAATAACTTTTCTTCCTAAAATATTGAATATTGAAAATATTATGCATTATTAAAATTTATTTTCTACATTTTTCCACTAACTTTGTGAGTCCACTACATTTTTTTCCTGTTTTCCTTTTCAGCTTAATTGAATGCAAAATGCCACTTTGCAGAAACATCATTTCTTCAATTTAAGTCTTACAGTTACCCTTTCTTCATTTTATTGTTTCCTCTTCTCCATGGCTGTTTTGTTTGTGACAGCTATAATTATATACACATTTGGAAAAAAAAAGAAAAACTAGGGAAAAAAGATGGGTTACCTTTGTACTTCAGTAATTTGTATGAGACCCCCTTCCAACAGCCAACATAACACAAGGCAGTAATTTCTTCCTCTTTCTTTCCATCTGCATTTAGTGAAATATTTATTAGGAACAAATGTCTCTTTCAACACAAGCACACAGAATCATGAAAAGTCTTGTTTTAGCCACCTGAATGCCAAAACTATGTTTTCAGTTCCAAATGATATGATTATTATAATCATTCCAAATGATTAAGTAGAATTGCCTTTCTTGTATTTTCTGAGTTACTTTTTAAGGTTTATAAAGATGCCACAAATAAATGAGCAGTTTTATTTTGTTAACAATAAATAATTTCTTCTTTTGCCAGAGAAAATATGAGAGATGAAGATAAAACTAAATTTTTTCAAAAGTCATTTTCAGGGCCTTTATCTGCAGGTAAAAAAAAAGAAAAAGAACAGAATGAAAACCCACATTGCTATAGGCAATACAGTCATAGTACTAAATTATTTCAGATTATTATATTATTAATTTTAAATTTCTCACTGCTCTGATATGCTAGCACAGCACTCAGGATGTCCACAGCAGTATACATGGTGTATAGCTAAAGGGTTCATAAAATCTGTATCTACAACTCCTTTTGAAAGTTCAGTTTCTCTCTGAAAACAGAGAATACCATGTATGACAGTGACTCTGCTTTCTCTAATGTGAGCAGTCCTTAGAAATTCAAATCTTTAATGAAAAAAAAAGCTAAATTATAGCAAAAAATAGTTCTTGGTAAATGCATTTCTTTATAAAATAAAAACCACTAACATATTTCCAGGTAAATTAAAAAAACCCAACAAGAATATACAGACTCCTATTTACTTCCTTAAGTCAGCTGTAAATAAATGTTGACCATTTTATGGTCACTGAAGAGAATAAAACTCTTTTCAACCTTCTAATCATTGTTAAATTGTAAATGCTATTCTCATATCATTGGGTTATCAAGCAACAGGCCACTAATACAGTGTAATTTATAATTAATGTTCTGCTGTCAGACTAAATGGAAAAGGCTCATCCCGTTGTTTTGCTGGTTCAGGAGTACTGTTAAACTACAGTGCTGTCTATCATTAGGAATTTCTACTTTCCTCTGGACTGCTTTTCATTGACAGTAATCTTGGTGCTAATTTTTCCCAATGTGTTCTAGTACTCAGAATGGTACTCATGTTAGAGGGCAAGTTGAAGATCTTATATAAGGTACAAGATTCTCTTTCTTTTCCTTTCATATGCTGGTGGATATAATAGTAACAGAGAGAGGATATTCACAGCAACTATCTTGGTTAGTTGCCTAAATTAGAGTCTTAGTCTTCCTAAATTTTCTCCTTGCAGTCATTGTACTTACTTAGGTAAGAAGCACTACCAAAATAAATAAATAAACAAATAAATAAATAAGAGATCAACCAAAACCCGTGGAAAAATTAGGTTATAAGGACATACTGTAAGCAAGGAAGGATATTGGGTAACAGCCATGGATGCAGGCTCAGGTTAAGCAACCACTCAGATAATCTACCTGCAGGTATTCAGGACTTTGTTTAACTCTTGTAGGAGAGGGGAATTCTTCCTTTCTTCAGTAATCATATAAGGCTTCTACAAAAAATAGGACATTTTATGAATACACCAAACACATAGGAAAAAAACTGAGATCACTGTGTTTTTGGGGAAAAAAAAACCAGCTGAAAATAATAAACCTGGTAGAAGTTCAGTAAGACTTGCATAATGAGATTTTCATTGTTTTGTGGAAACCCTATTGGTTTCATTTAAGAAAATCTACAAAATTTTGTTCAAAAGCCCTGATACAGTGGCTTCGGGGTTTTTTTTTTTGTTTGTTTGTTTGCTTGGAGGCTACTTCACTGGGGATCCAGTACCTCTGGTAACAACTACCTAGTAAGGGTAAAGGAAAATTCTGTAATAAACTAGAGTGTATTCACTGATAATACTGATGTTCTGTGAGAGTGGTATGCTGAGCACTACCCAAAAGATTCTATCAATGCATAATTAATTCACAGTTCTCTATATTGTTTAGCAGATTTTTTGCAACATTATCTACAAATTTCCCTAAGTTATACAGGAATTTATAATGATGTTATCTGACTAATACTCACTAAAAATAAAATCCCATGCATTTGCATTTTCCTTATTTCCTTCCTTTCCCCTCATCTTGTTTAGGGTTTTTTTGTGGGTTTTTTTGTGATGAAATCAGTCAGCTGCATCATGTCTGGTTTCATCCTGTCGTGTTTTAACCCCAGATGATAATGAAGACCTATACAGCTGCTCTCTTCCTCCAAAAACCTAGCAGGACAGGGGAAGAAGAGAAACGCAATAGTAAATGTGAGAAAGCTCACAGGTTGAGATAAGAACAGTTTAATAATTGCAATACAATAAAATACAGTAATAGTAATCAATAAAAACAAAACCTTTTAATGAGAAGGAAAATAACAAAGGGAGAGAAAAAAAAAATCTGAGAAATATAAGTGATGCAAATGAAAACAGTTCAGCACCAAATGACTGAAGCCCAGTCAGTCTCTGGGCGGCACTTGCGCCAGCCAACCTTCCCCCAGCCTTAAATGGTGAGCATGAACCACAGAGTATGGGGTGTGTCTTTGGTCACTTGGGGTCAGCTGTCCTGGCTGTGTCCTCTCCCAGCTCCTCGCGCACCCCTCATGCACCCTGTGGGGTGAGAGGCAGAAAAGGCCAGAGCACTGTGGAAGCACAGCATAGCAAGGGCTAAAATATCCCTGAGTTATCAACAGTGTTTCAGCACAAATCCAACGACAGCTCCATACTAGGTGCTGGGTAGAAAACCAACTCTATCCCAGCCAAAACCAGCACATATCCTGAGACTGAAAGACTTAGTGTTGGGAACACAAACCCATGAATATACTATTGAAAATAAGGCTTGTAGTTTGGAGAAAAGTAACTTATGTAACAGTCCAGAAATGATATACTGAATACTGTTTTAGAAAGATGAAGCAATTTCTTATTAATGTATTGTCATAAAACTTTGCAAAACAGTGGAAAACATACGGCTACCCTGTGAGATAGACTCAGTTTAACTCTATTAGAGCCCAATTTTATTTCTTTTACACACATAGTAATATAATTCGTGAAGAAATAGGAAGCAATACTAGAACATGAGGTGTGTGTAGTATTCATAAGCCACAGTTCTGCTTTTCACCATCCCTTGACAAAAAAAATGGAATCCACAACTGCTAATTTAAAGATGAGACATCTTAATATCACTGAAATGAGGTACTATGAAGTCTAGTTCCAGAAAGAAAATATTCCGCAGGAATGAAATCTCATAGTCTGCAAAATCTACCTTCATTCAATATTCCCCTTCTGAGAATGCTTTAGTAGTTTTTATGGTGTTCTTTATTTGCACTGTAACTGCTGACTTTGAAGTGAAAATTCAAACTCAGTGTATCACAATTCTCCCACCTATATACAACCAGACTTTAAACAAAATCCTTACAGAGTTAAGCTCATTATTGATGTTTATCCATGAGAGTATGCAGTAAAGATCTAACCAACCTAGTATTTACTGTATGACCATAAGGTCAAATAAGTCAATTAAGGCTAGAGGAAGCTATTCTTCAACTTACAACTTAAGCTGGGAATCAGTGAGCTGGATGCCCATACTGCAGGAAGGAAGCCAAAGTGTGCTGACTCTGAACCTCCTCTTAGATGCTTTCATGGATATACCATACACTGTAGGAAGAGATATGTTTCAAATGTTCATGGCATTTTTTCATACAGTATTGACTTGATTTTTAGTATCAATATTGTCTTACAATATAAGAAGGCTTATGAAAAATCAGCAAATCTTAAGCTTGCCCATGACATGCTTGGGGTATTTTGCATCATTATCAGATGCATATTCTCTACCTCTAGAGAAAATTTGCTGTGATGATAAAGCTTGTTTTGTCACTGAAAGATCAATAATGTGCTTGGATTTTAGATCAGGTCTTCATTCTATTTCAAAGTGACCACATTTATACATAATGCAGAATGATGACCTTTTCTAAAGCAAATGTGAGGCTCTTATATTTTTCTCCAGAGTTTTTAAACAAATATTTGTGGTATTGGTTATTCAGATTTGCTTATTTACATGATCCTGTCTGGGTAACCCTGCATTTGTTTTTGAGAGCTGAGTGTTTGCCAGGAAATGTAGATGTTTCTCTGATAAATATAGTTCTTTTAAACACATTTCACCTAATAAGCATTCTGTTACTTAGGTTGCCTTACCTTTTTTATTCCTACCTCAGATAAAACAGATATCAAAGGGGTTTTGTCTGTTTAACTTTTACCATTTAATCCTAAGATAAATGTTGAGAATTTCAAAGGCACCAAACTAGAATTTATTTAAAATACCCACACATACACTTTTCAAAGTGGAAAACACTGCTTTAAACTAAGTAATAAGTTTTAAACTATTTGCTTTCCCCTGGAAACATAAATTCAAAAAAACCAAGGCGCTAAAATTTTTTTCATTTTGTAGTAAATCAGATTTTTTTTCCCGTGTTAGGAACATCAAAATGTTATATTCAGGATTTAATTTTTTTCAACAAATTAAATCATGGTTTACTCAGGGAATTTTAGCCTAATGTATTTTATTTTGTTGGTTTTGTTTAAATTCAGGGGCAGTAAACTAGTTTTTTACTGACTTGATTCAAAGAGGGTTAGCAACTCAAATCACAATATAGAATCACAAAATAGTTTAGTTTGGAAAAGAAGCTTAAGATCATCGAGTCCAACTGCCAACCGAGTCCTACCAAGACCCCCCATTAAATCATGTCCCCACGTGCCACATCTAGACATGTTTACTTGTTTATTTTCCTTGGTTTTCTGAAACTGCAGTCTAGAAGTCTGTATTCCTTTGAAGTATTTTTTGATTTCCATCTTTTAGAGAGACTTAAGCTTTTTGGTTTCTCACACAAAAAACCTTAGAATTGACTGCCTCAATGTGATTTAGTCAAATCAGAAGTTGTTATCTGAAGGTCCATCCAATTCTACATACCACTACTGGCCTATTACATAAACCATCAAAAAGTTCTAGGGAAAACACACTTTTTTGGACTTGAGACTCAGCTTGATCCTAAGCCTAAAAATACATTTTTAATATTATAAAATTAAACTATGAAATCTCAGTATTAAGTCAATCATAAAATCCATAGTACAGTTTTGGCTGTGGCCAATAGTTGATTTTTAGAGAAAGAAGGATGAGTAAGAACAGTATAGGATGACCTAAAGATATTACAAACTTTAATTCCTTCCAGATTTTTAGCATTAATGTAGCATTTATTTCTCCAAATTCAAATAATTCATCTTTTGGTTTTGTATAATCCTTTTTCATATATACAGAGGGCAAATTTCATGATTTTTCCTTTCCTTTTAAAGGCTGAAGTTTTGCCAATTTTCTCTTCCATGCTGAAGGACCAAGCTTGCTTTATTTTTTCCGGAAGAAGATATTTGTTAGAAACATGCTTTTGTTTCAATTTGCTCATTTTGACCGTCACTGCACTTTGAAAAGCCCTGTCTCTAGTCCAACAACTGTGTATCTGCCCATAATTCATGAAAGGACACAGTAAGCCCAAGTGTAGACATGGTCCAGGAAGTTTCATGACAAAATGATAAAATACTGCTCACTTCAGTAGTTATACTTGTGATGACTCAGATTATCAGTGCTGCAATTATCTGGAATGAGCTTGTCTTCACTTGAGATGTGATACTAAGAATTGTATGTGTGGTATTTATATTTTTCTTGTTACATAAAAATGCAATCCCCTTGCAATCATTAATGTATTGAACAAATAGAAAAGCTCAGATGCAGAACAAGTAAATCTCTTAGAAATGTTGAGGTGCACAAAAAAATGTAAAATACAACAAGGTGCACAATGTCTTATGTGGCATGGTTTTTTGACAGTTAGCAGGGACTAAGGCAAGTACAATGAAGTGAGGGTGCATAAGCTTGCAGTGCCCATTTAGTTAGAGGCAAGTGAGTTATTGTCTGATTTTGTTTGTTTGTTTGCTTGTTTGAAGAATACTGGAAAAAGGAGAGAAGGAGAGTGCTTATATCCACTTTTTCTATGGTCACATGAGTCAGCAGCTCTGGCCTTACTTTGGCCTTGTTAGTCTGCAGGAACACATTCTAGCTACTAGATTGTGCCAGGGAGTGCAAGGCAGCACAGTGACTGGGACATTAATTCAGATTTTTTATGGAACCTTGGATAAAAGCAGAAATAGTTTCAAAATGAGAAGCCATGTTTTGACCCTTCTTACAAGATAGTCAAAATATTAAATTTCGTAGATACTTGTCCTCCTGTCTCTCCCCATAAGACACTGCCCCAACTGTAAAGCAGCCTAGTCTTTCCACGGGAAATGAAGGCATCCCTCAATGCACTCTTTGGCGAAAGTAGCAGCAGTATCTCCTGGGCCTTCACTGCAACAAGACAGGTGCAAACTTAAAATAACTTCTGACTCTTAGTACCCAAATGCTTTTGAATAACCCTCTGGGTCTCAGATGCCTATCTTGTACTCCAGATACCTAAGTGCATTTTTGGATCCCACTACTAATATTTATTGATTTCAATGGTACTTAAATGCTGTGGTGCTTTCAAATACCCCATTCATCTTCTATCTGTATTTTTAGAAAGCTGCTGCTTTTAAAACCCATCACACAGCAAAAAAATCTGAACCTAGATTAGCTGAATCACAGGTTGGCCAATCTAATCAATGACGTGGACTTCCTCACTAATCATGCATCTGCTAATGTACATACAGTTAAATAATAAAAGTCTATTCCAATAGTCTGTTAGTGCATATACTTACTTTCATACAGCCCAGTGAACCAAAAGGTCAATTGATGAAAATAACTGTTTTACAGTATATATCCCATTTTTATTTACAGGTATTTTAATTTCTTTTTGATGTATACAGTTTTTCTTTTTATATTTTTTCCCCACTGAAAAATTAGACATAATTTAGAATGTATGGAAATACAGCCAGTGTCTATTCACTCAGTTTTATGTTAGCACAAAGGCACTGGTCCTTTCAGAAAAATGTATTCTAAAAATTCATTTAATACATATTAGGGTAAAAGCCTTTTCTGATTAAAAATTTATTTTTCACTATACAGTTACTAATAACAACAGCAACAACACGGGGTTTTTTTTGCTCAAAAAAAAGGTACTCTAAACATGCTGAGGTAACACATGAAATATTTGTCTTTTAGTTACAATGGTTTCTTTGGCCAGAAACAAAATCCAAAACCCACACAAATCCCATAAAACTGTGTTTCTATAAAGACAATTTCAGCCACACTGCATTGCAAAAGAAGAACAAACAAGAAAATATTTATCCACAAAACATACAAGAACACTATGTACAGTATGTAATCTTGAAATCACTGTTTTCCATTAAAGTTGAAAATGGTTGAAAAAGAACAGCAAAAGCCAAAAAAAAAAAGCTCACAAAGTTTTATTACCAAACTACACACTTGCCGTGGAAATTGGCATATGTTTTGCCCCTACTTTCCAATAATAAGAGAAATAAAAGAATGAAAGGAAAGAGAGAAGAAGCAGAGACAGAAAGAAAGATTGAAGAGGAAAGAAGATGACTAGCGCTGGGTCCAAACCACCTGGGCTTTGTGGGGGTACATTTTTATAGGTGAGTTTTCCCCACCCTCAACTAGGTTTCTCACTCTTCATGTAAATGAGTCAGCATGCACAGGCCATTCTTCTGGACTTTTCTGGAAATAGATTGGGTGGCTTTGAGGGTCTCTTGTTAGTCTTGTTCGTCCTCTACTGGTCTTGCCTCTCCTTGATCGCACTCCTGGATTTCTGCTGTTCTGTGTTATGCAGTCTCCATGGACCAGAACAGGGAACCTTGCCTCAGAAAAGTGCTCCTCTACCTCCCCTTGCCAGCCACATCCTGTTCTAACTTACCCACTGCAATGGCCATCAGCGTTTGAGGCAGACCAACACATGAACTCCTCACCGTGCAGGTTTACTACAGTTGCCCAGAGAAGCTGTGGATGCTTCGTCTGTGGAAATGTTCAAGGCCAAGTTGGATGGGCCTTTGAGGAACCTGGTCTAGTGGAAGGTGTCTCTGCTCATGGAAGGGGGGGTTGAAACTCAATGATCTCTAAGGTCCCTACTAGCCCAATCCATTCTATGATTCTATGAATGTTTTAAAACATATTAAGGATGATATCTTAAGTGGTTTATAAAGATTCTTAAGGGAGAAATGACTGAGACCTCAGCAGTGACATTCACCTGAGACCCATTAATTACAGATTTCTTGTCAACCAGGATTATGGTATGTCTAACCATAATATAAAAGGGGCAGATTGAACAAAGATAGAAAAAAATGTAGTGTTTTGCTGAACAAGGGACAGCATAAGAGACAGCAGAACCTTACTGTGCCAATACTAACTGCATTATATTTCCCTTCCTCTACAACATAACACATACTGTCTTTTTTTAAGGTACTGTGAGACAGATAGTAGAAAATGTCAAAGACTACTTAGCCATTTCCAATAATGAAGGCAAAAGTAAAGAATCATTTGACAAAAATGTTCTTTTCCTGCTCTTACTTGCTATCTAGGTCAAGCAACTGACATGTCAGCATAAGTAGTACCTTATGTCTCACTTAACAAAGCAGACATATACAAACCAAACCACACTTCGGCTTATAACAAGGTAGAAGATCTGTACAGACATTCATTCTGTCCATTCTGCATCTCCATCTTTCATTGTTGCCTTTTTTTTTCCAAGGTCTGGCTTGCTGCAAGATATTTCTGTGAAAGGAATTAAAATATAAACAATTTTTCTCTGTCTGTGACATAGCCTCTCAAACTGACAAAAGCTAACAGGTTTATCTGTGGGAAAAGAACACTCTTCATAAAAATTACAATTTGTGCCTGTAGGTCAGAGGGAGCCTTTGTCTCCCTGTAAAAAATACAAAGATGACACAATGACATTTATCTCCGTGGGGCTTCTCTAACAACATTTCTAATGGAGAACAATATATTATACATCTCTAACAAAACACTATACTGACTGCAGGTCTCAGAAAATGTTTTTCTAAAAGTGTGATACACCACACAATACACAACAGACATTGAAACTACCCACATTAAGTTTTTGTTCAATTAAATTAGAGTAGATTAGATGTCACTCATGAATTTTCTTCTGCTCTTCTACAGTAATTCATTTAATTGGCCTCAATGATCAACTCTGAGATTTCACATCTCCAGTGAATTTGTTCTGCCCAGAAGCAGAGTTTGCAGGAGATATATCAATTCTGAACACTTTTCTTCAGTTCACTCCAGGTCCTCAAGTAATTACATGACTAGACATGCATTTCAGAAAAACTCACCGAAAAAACCCATCATCCACACAATTTAAAAAATATTACTTCCTTTAAGTTCCTAATTAATTTCTACCTATTCAGCAAGGCATTTCTTTAAATTTATTTCTCATCAGATTATTTTCCATCAAGTAATGTCCACAGTTAAAAGAATATAACCAGCTACTACATTGCAGTTAGCATATGATACTTATATTTGAAAATAGTGGATATACAGAATTAACAGCAATAATATATGACAATATTGCTAAAAGTATGAGCTAGTAGTACCTGAGAATCACACTAGGATTTTGGTGGGTTTTCTTTTTAAAATACTATTTCAAGCAGAGCAGGATGGGCAGTAGGAAGCTTTCACAAAAGGGAGAAAAAGGAAGAAAATTATGCCTCTTTAAAGCTAGACCCAGAGAGGCTAAAAAAGCACAGATGGATTTATATCTCTTTCCATTACATTCCTAGATGACCTCCCAGACTGGTCACAAAGTAAAAATGTTAATCACAAAACTCTTACCTGCATTTTATAGAGAGGATTGATTGAACTAAATTCTATATGAAAATATGAAGTCCAGGTATTTTTATGAAATAATTTTGAGACTGTTTAGGATAACAATAAACAAGAAGCTTAATGCCTAGATATAGAAACAGTAATCAGAGCTAAGAAAGCTGGCAGGAAAGTGAAAGGAATTTTTTAAATTGGGAGTCTCTGTTCTCGGGAAGGGCTTTAGACTCTGACATCTGTCAAAGTTGCAACACAGGAAGATGCAAGTAATCAAGAGTGCTGGTGCGTGTTGGGGTATCTCTGGTATAAGTATCAGGATGATGCATATGGGAGTAGGGGTGTACTCTGAGCAATCTTTAATGCCCTATTAACATGTTTTTACATCCTGTGCAAATGTATCTTGGTTTGTTCTCTGTATGCAAATAAGTATAGGAAGTTCTCTTCTGTCTGTGAAAGAAACATTTCTAAATGTGTAACTTTCCAGTTTATACTAAAATACAATTTGTTTTATGGTTGCTGTCAACAGGAACAGAAAAGTTTCCAAGTGCCACTTTTTTCTAACATGGATATTGGTCAACTAGTTTAAAAATTGATGAAATAGAGCAAAACAGTTATTAGATATTTGAGGACTTAGGAATTCTGTTTCTACATATTGACAAATTAAAAAAATAAACTTGATTCATTTGTTCCTGATTCAGCAAGCTGCCAATGAACTCATCTGGAGCTGCACCTTAATTTTCTTAATACCTCTGAAAATGGAGGTTTCACAGCAGTCTGCACTGGACTGCCAACTCATTGCAGGAACAAAGCAGCAATCATTTCTTTCCTCATCTAAGCTGTTGCATTTCAGAGCATTTCAGCATTTTAATGTATGCCTAAGCAGTCCTCTAAAGACAAGAAAAGGTCCATCTAGAGTGGATGGAACTAGAAAGGTCCTTCTAGAATATCCACACGTATTTAATAGGCTGATGATATCTGGATATAAGTTTAGGATCTGTGTTTCAGGAGAGTACTCTGGAAGTCCTATTTCAAATCTAGACCCAGCATGGGTCACTTCCAAGGGGTGCAGTTCCTCAGAACAAACTGCTCCAGTGTGTCCCCCGTGGGGTCACAAATCCTGCCATCAAACCTGCTCCAGGCAAGGGCTTCTCTCTCCACAGAGCCACAGGTCCTGCCAGGAGCCTGCTCCAGTGTGGGCTTCCCATGGAGTCACAGACCCTTTTGGGCATCCACCTGCTCTAGCAGGGGGTCCTCCACAAGTTGCTGGTGGATCTCTGTTCCACTGTGGACTTCCATGGGCTGCAGGGGGGCAGATGCCTCTCCATAATCTTCACCATGGGCTGTAGGGGAACCTCTGATGCCTGAACCATCCCCTTCCCCTCCCTCTTAACTCACTGTGGTGTCTGCAGAGTTGTTTCTCTCACATATTCTCACTTTTCTCTCCTCGTTACATTTGTGTAGGAGATTTTTTCCCCCTTCTTAACTATGTTATCCCAGAGGCACTACCATCGCCACTGATGGGCCTGACCTTGGCCAGTAGTGTATCCATCCTGGAGCTGTCTGGCACTGGCTCTGTTGGACCTGGGGCAAGCTTCTGGCAGCTTCTCAGATAAGCCACTCCTGTAGTCCCCCACATCCAAAACCCTGCCATGGAAACCCAATACATTCCACACTCTCCTCTGTGAATCACATATTTGAGAATTATCATTAAAATACAGATTCATCACACAATCTTCTCAAACTTCACAAACTTTACTCACATTAAAAAAAAAAAAAAAAAAGAATTCCCCACACCAAAATCAAAATAACATCAACACAACACTGAATGGAAGTGGACAATTTACACTCATTCCACCACCTGTCCCATGACCATGATATGACAACTGCAATTTCCATGATCATTCCACTTTTCATTCTCTAGCTCTATTCAGTCCATGTTTTGCCCACTGCCTCTCCCCATTATTATCCTTATCTTGAATTCCTCAGGCCCTACATTGTTCACCAAAAAGGACCATGGTGAGTTGTCCTTTGCTGCATGATAAAACAATCTGATGCCTAAGCCATCTGCTTCCCATCCCTCCAAAATCTCCTCCTTAAGAGGATAAAATATATTTGTGGAGGTGTTCCTAAAGAAAAACAAATATATGTGAGTTTTAAGCTCCAAGTTTAGCATCAAAAGCCATCATGATGTGAAGTGCTAATGTAGAATAAAGTATCTTTGCTTGTACAGATTATTAACAAGATGTTGACAGACTGCTCTTGCATCAGCCTGCTTTATCTTGGATTGCTTACCAACATTTCTCACCCCTCAAACATTATGTGAGAGAAGGCATAATTTCTCATCTTGCATCTGTAGTAAAGCTGACATTAAGGCACTTAACCTGACAATAACTGAGAACAGTGTGCTCCAGCACATTTACGAACACAGTCCTGTGCCAACAACCCACCTAGGTACAGCCATCCTCCTGGGTGTCTGCCTCGTGCACTGGGCAGCTGCTATAGCACACCACTTCAAATAAAAAGAGATTAAATCTAAACTATTAACAATGAAAATTATGCATGTCTTCCAGAATACATTAAATTAAAATTCACCTAACAACAGCTGAATCCAGATATTTCTGTTATGATACAATAAACAATCTGGTTTTGGATTAATTGACATTTTCCCTTTACAGAAACATCAGGTGAAGCTGTATGGCTGCCTGCCTTTAGTGTATAGTCATTATGGAAATTTTTTAAGGGAGGTAACATTGTATTGCAGTATTCTGCATATTCAATTTTATAAAACTGATAACTCAAGATAGGGCCTTATTCAAAGAGGAGAGTGGAACAAGGCTTTTCTTTCCCATTCCCTTTTTCTTTTTTTTATTTTTCAGTGGTGGAATGACTACACCTAAATAAGATTAGGTTTCAGGAATTCATATGTAGAAAAGTTGTTTCTCAGATACATTACTCAGATATCAAAAGAAAAGCTTGATAATTTTAGAAAATGTTTCAACCACTACAAATACAGGCAATCTAGGCATTTGGCCAAACTGCAAGTCTTATCTTACTATACTTTGGTGCAAATGTTTTTCAGGAAATGCGAAACTGGTTCCTATCTGTCTTGCTTGATTACTTGACACTACTGAAGGCTAAACATATGCAGGTATCAAATTCTTCTTGTTTTAGAAAATGTCATAATTGAAATTTCAATTTTTTCTCTAATGAAAAGAGAAAGTTGCTAAAATATTTGGTAATAAATTGAAAATATTTATTACAATTTTATTTAGAACAATTATAATATTTGTATGCATGTAGATTGGTACTGTGGAATTTAAATATTTTAAATAAAAAGCTTTTACAAATTCTAAAATGAAAACTTCTTTAAGAAAATATGAGAAAAAATACAAATATGTCATTATGGACTATGATCCTATTTTCAAGAAATACTCAATTTCAGTGAAATTCCATTTATAATAGGGAAAATAAATACTTTGTGGAATATGTTGAATTTCTTTTTCAGGCTAGACTGTTTTAGAGGTCTGTGTTAGATTGTGAAGTGTATTCTTCAAATTTTTGTGTAGGATAGATATGCTCATTTTGCCTAAAGTAATATACATCTCAAAATTATATGTGAGGCATTGCCTTGCCTGAGTGAATAGCAATAGAGGTTTTTTCCTAATTATAGAGAAGCTAAGCAGAAAAGAGGGGGGAGAAAAGTCTAGGTGAGAAAAATCCACTCAAGAACAATAGCTAATTTGAAAGCTGGGAAGACTCTACTCTTCAGTTCCTGGCAAGAAGATTTTATGCTCCAGTCAAAAGAAGTAAGATCAAAAGACAGCAACCTGTTAAGAGGAGAACCCTACAGCGAGGTAGAAGCTGTCAGCTTCTTGAGGCTGACATGGACGTACTGAGACTCAAGGTTTACAACAGATGAGCATTTACTGGGTTCTGAAACACCAGTACACACCATATTTGTGTAGAGACTGAAGGGAATGTCAAGCATAAGTCAGTTAATAATCGTATTTTTGCTTCAAAACCACCTCCAGCTGATCTAAATATTTTAGCAAAATGAACCACACTTTGTTTATAAGTATCTGCTCTTCAGTTGTAAAATCCTGTTACTTTCCAAAGCTTTCAAAGAAAAATATTCAGGACACCAGGAAAATTACACTATTTCTAACCTTAAAGTCAGCTGCCAAGGTGACTTCAAAGACTATAACAAGAATGATCTGCTTACAGAGGAACAGAGGTGTAAGTCAGCTCCTTTGATCAGACACAAGAATGGAACTGAACAACAAAAGGCAAAGCTGACCCAGGGACCCCCTTATTCTAAAAGTTGTGCTTTCAGAGAGCAAAAATGAGAGTCAATTCCTCAGGTCCTCAACGGTAAGTGTTCTGTGGTCATGAAGAACACTTTCATTTGCAAAATAATGGAAAATTCAAATTTTGGAAATATTTCTTCTTGTAGATGGTAGAAATCAGGATGAAAGCTTATATGTGTACAAAGTATCTTGATCAGTCCAGTGTGCGGTTCCCCATTTTTCTCTAAAATAGGACCTGGGGTCAGAAAAAAATTCTTCTGGGCTAGAAATGTCTAATAACAATTCTTGTAAGATTTAGCAGGATGTTTTAATATATATTTATATAAACAGCATAAACCACAACCATTTGTTATATAAATAGTACATTTCTTCCCAATCTTCAATGTTTTTTACCCAGATTTTCCCCACCTTTTCTGCCTTAACAGACTACATATAAATAAGCTGTTTAGGTATAAATGAGTCAAACTTCATTCATACTTGAACATTGCTTTTAGCTACCAGAAAGAAAATTATTTTATAATAATAGAAGTTGAAACTAAAAGAGTCCAACTAAGTTTATTGTTCAAATGGTCTACTAGAACTACTAGAAAAGGTGTGCTTCAACTGTTTTAGCCATTTTAATTTCAAGGAAAAAACCCCAAAACTCAGGTTCTTATAGTTTCTCAAAGAATCTACGAGGTAGTTTAATGGACTTCAGTAGAAAGCAGTTTTCAAAACAAAGGTTTCATGCTTGGATTCATCCCATTATTTCTAGAATTTCCACTTATTTATCAGAAAAAGTAATTTATTGGAAAGGAAGATTGTGATATTGAGACTATTGAAATGCATATAAGTTGTGATGGTTTTCTCCTAGCCGTCATTTACTCTGTATTCCATTAATCATTGCATGATAAATGAAGACAGTAAAATACAGGACAGAGTTTTCAATTATAGCTATGGTGATACACACATTCTATCCAAATGTATTTTATGTTTTGCTTTACAAAATCTGTATAATTTTGATATGCTGCAGTCCACTTGGAGTGTGTAACGTGTTTGATTTCTTCCTGCCTGTTGGTTCCATAATGTTAAAAAATGAAGCTCTAGAACACACAGGAAAAAATGTGTTCTTAATTTTGGACCACTCGAGTGAAGAATCATGAAAGCTCCAGACTGATAATTACAGCACTCTTTTGTGAATGCAAGCAGCTGAATTCCACCTCTCTTGCATATATAATTTAGGAGTTTTAGTCAGTGAATTTCAAAGTGCACTGAAAGACCTGGAAGCAAATATGTAAATCCTGTGCTCTCTTTTTCCTCCCCCATAACCTGTAAATTTGTTTTATCTGAACCTATAATTTGTCCATACCTGACTACAACAAGCCTGTGCTTTATGAAGAAAAAACAGAGGCTGACCTCTCTTTTCATTGTATCCCCAGTAAAATTAGATGTTTGACTTTTGGGGTATCACAACAAAGTAGAAGTAGTCTTGGTGAAAATTACTAAATCTGGTTATTTCACTTCTTTAGCACAGTTACTTTGGAGTAAAAAATAAAAAGGTCACTTTTCCAACTCCTCATTAAAACCGCATCACCATGTTGTTAGGCCCTACTTTCAGGAGAGAACTGAGTGGCTTGAAGTCTGTGTTGATGTTGACAAGGTGGAGTCCTGGTTCAGGTGGCTTCTGGTATAGAAACGTCTCTAAACTTAGTTTTTTAATTGACCTGCATTCAGACTGGGAGAAGAAGAATGTATCTGTAGCCTGATGACATGGACATTCCTCCAGGGGGAAAAAAAAAAAAAATCATATACTTGAATCTTGTGAAATAAGCTTCCTTGAGTTTGGGAAAATATTTCAACCAGAATTTTATCTTTTGCACTTCTTTTCATTGAATAAAAATGGTTGGAGTTGCTAAACGATTTTCACAGATTAAAACAACTAAAGTACAATTAAATTATTTTGATGCAAGATATTTTCCATGTATACCACAACACTGGATAATTTTGCCTAAGTTTAGATGTGTTTCTGAAAATGTGTAGGCACCCAAATTTAAGCAAGTAGTTCATTTTGGAGGCGATCATTTATTTTAGACTGTTCAAGTTGAAGTAGTTCTGGAAAATATGTTCTTTAGTGTTTTTTATGAGATCTACATATCTTGACCTTCCTAAATGCCTAAATATGTGACTTGGATTAGTCTAAAGTAATTTAAATAGTTTTAAGCATTTAGTCTGCACCTTCAATCACTCCCACATAAGAGCTCCATGAGCTTAAGCAAGCCAGTCTTTCAGAACACAGTATAATTGCATAGGACTTAAGGAAGTGACACTCATTTCATAGTCAAACAGCTCATTCATTGTGTACTGAAACTATGAAGAGAAAAGGAATTTTTGCCATGATACTTGAAATTACTTTGACAGCATTATATACTGTAAAGAAAGGGTTTGCAATGTCCTTTACTTATGTTGTGGTTTGACACTGGCCAAACGCCAGGCACCCTCGAAAAGCCCGCTAACTCACTCACCCCTGCTCTGCAGCTGGACAGAGGAGCGAAAATTTAACAAAAGGTTAATGAGCTGAGCTAAGGACCGGGAGGAAAAAAAAAACAAAACACTTCAAGGGCAAAACAGGCTGAGCTTAATGATACAAAGTGAATTTATTACTAATAAGATCAGAGTAGGAGAACGAGAAGCAAAAATAACCTTTTCTCCCCGCAACCTCTCCCTCCTTCCCACTGACGGCACAGGGAGACGGGGTGGGGGTTTTGGTCAGTTCATCACCCAAGATCTTCTTTCTACTGCTCAGGGAGAGGAGTCTGAGAGAAACCAATTCAGTTTGTATGTATGCCTCAACATTATAAGATTACCATGTGCAAGAGGCAGCAAAGAAAAGGGAGAGGAGCCCAGTCTCTGCAGAGACTTTGCCTGACAGCCAATCAGGACTGGGCTGCAAGCCACGCCCCCCTCGTAGGAGGGACAGATACCCGGATGCCTGGGAAAAAGGAATATAGAAGCAGCCGACGACACCACGAGGCCCCCGGCCGTGTTTTAGCTCCTTGGCAGTGGGAGTTCTCCCACAGGTTCAGCTCGGGGTGCCCCCCCACTCGCTTTTCTCTCCCTGCAGTCCTGCTCCTTCCCTGCCTCTGCTCCTGTCAGCACCCCCGAGGCAGCCCATCGCCGCGACGACCCGCTCTGCCTGCTATTTTCGGCTCCCTGCCCTTCGCCGACGCAGCAGCCCACAGCAGCCCGCAGCCGAGCCCGCCGACGGCCGCCGCCCGCGCCCTGCTCCACGCTGACGGAACGGACACACAGCCCGCC